>CM028363.1:17078770-17678770 GCA_016624345.1 Platycodon grandiflorus
CCTAAACCCAACCCTGCCGCTCGACCCCTTCTTGGCCACCCTTGACTACCCGAGATTTCACTGGAAGCTATGCTGCGGTGAAATCATCTTTCAATGGGGTGCCTACTGACCCTCTTCCTCCCCTTTGGTCCCACTCTTTTCTCCACAACTGGCGTTCAAGATCTTATGATCTTCACCATAGGTTGCAATCATAAAGACCTAGGCCTTTCCCTTCCAACCAAATCGGACATCTCCCCCTCCTCTCTCGCCTAAACCGGTTTTCACCGTTATACGCCATCCTTCCATCCTTTTTCACCCCGTGGTCTACATTCATTGATGTAGTCACAACTTTCCTTAACCCCAACCTCAATCCCTCTTCTCTTCCTTTCTCCTAGCCTTTCTCCTTTCTTTTCTCCTCCCCTTTCTTCCTTCACCCCCTTTCATATGTCATCTACATAGAAAGGCTCTTCCTGTTCCTCGCATCTTTTAGCCTTCCTTCTCCCTCTATTCTATTTCCTCCACCATATTCTACCTCTTCCTCCAGCCATCCTCTCTCCTCTGACCATCCTCCACCTCTCACCTACCCAAGCCACCGGCCATCTTTCCCCCTCGAGCGGGACCATCGGCAAGTCATCGACTCGTCGATACCTATCTCTTGAGGCTTTTGTCCTAATTTTTTGAAAGATTTTGAGGTCAATCTCTGTGACTGACCAAGGCCACTGCACCAACTCTGCGAGATCGAGTCTCACATCACCCATGTATGCGAGGTGTTTGTGACAAGTGATGGAGATTTCCAAAGGTGCAAAGGCCGCTTTGATGCTGCCTACGATCCATTTCCGCCCAGCCAAGCGCCCGCCTGCCAAATCTCGGCCTCTTCCTCTTCATCGGGCGTCGCCATCTTGAATCCAAGCTGGAACAACATAGCAGCTAAGATGATGCGGGTCGTCGACATGGTTGAAGGCGGCTACAAGCTTGTGCTCACTCTCGGCGCCGAGGCCAATCGCTCTGTTCACTCCTGTGCGAGCAACGCGTAATCTCACGACAAGCACTTGGCCTACGCGGAGCGCGGGGCTGCGAGCACCGCCTCGGCTTTATTGATGCCTCGCTTGCGTCCATGAAGGAGGAGATGGCCGGACTCAACAATGATCGGACCAAGCTCATTGAGCATAATGCTGCTCAAGCGAGAAGAACAAAAGCTCTCCTCGGATTGGCCGATACTAAAGAAGAGCTAGCGCGGAAACGAAGAAATTGCAAGACTTAAAGTCTTGTTGACTCTAAATGGGCATCAAGGGCATATGGGCAATCTTCATCGAGCAAAGGCAAAGGTCGTATCATCTCGGTCATCCTCTAGAACTAGCCGATAATATTTTGTATAATCTTTTTGCTAAACTTTGTAATTAAACAACTTGTTTAATTAACAATGACTATGTTTTAAAACTTTCATGTTTATTATGGCTGCTTATTATGTGATTGCATGAAATTTAAACCCTTTGGTTTAAAGACATGTCCTATATTGCCTATTACCTATCTATGCATGTCTTTAAATTAGTCTAATTACAAGTGTCGTTGCTTAATTTCTGTTTGTAAACACTTTGTAATTCTTGGATACAATGACCTTTATGTAAGTTCATCTAGGACATGCTTATTTAATATATCAATCTTACAAGCATGTTATTACTAGACTTGAACATGGTCAATTGATATTCGTAGGGTCATGGACTCAAGCAAATAGGAGGAGATTGTTGCATAATTAGCCTAGATTTGCTTGAATCCATAACCTAAGTCTAAGTCAAGGTGACTAATGGGCCTGCGTGTCTGTTAGAGTGGCAACTTGAACTTAGGCATAGCTTGAATAGTTTAGGGTTGCTTATTGTATATTGCCTTGAAGAAGATAGCCTATAGGACATCGGACGTCCTCGCACAATAGGCAAACAATGCATCGAAGATCTTCGTTTGAATATCGGACAAGTTCATATCGGCCAAGCTTCATCGGCAATGTTGAAGAACCTCAAGAACGTCGATAAGAGAGGCGCTAAGACATGTCCTAATTTGAGGACTTCATTGACTTCGATGCAACGTTAACACGCAGCACATTCAATGAAGGTTTCCATTCTTGGCATACACTCGAGAAAGGACATTCCTCCTGCAAGCAACATGACCGCCTATTTTTAGCAAAGTGTCGGAGACGGACGCAAGCTTGAGCCGGCCTATCGGGAGTCAACAACTTGATTAGAGCATTAATTGCTCTTAAATTCAAATTAGAAGACTACCAACGGCTCCAGCTTCCTCCTTCATATAAAGGAGACTCCATTCTGCATTCAACATACTTCATCAACTACTCTGAATCTTCTTCATCTTCTTCAAGTGCATTAAAAGCTTAAACGTCCTATCGTATTATTTCATTGAAGAGCTTCATTCTTAGACTCCTAGTTCATTAAAGCTCTTCATTGATTGCAACACCTAGCTTTTCATAGCTCACGAGAATTGTATCTTATTGATATCAATTCTCCCACAAACTCACTTGGTCAACTAAATTTTTGTACACAATCCATTAGAGATTTAGTTTGTAAAATATCTAGTGGAAAAACTTAGTACACGATTTTCAAATCCAAAGTTGACCACTTTGGTTGTGGACGTAGCACTTATTTATAAGTGTGAACCATATTAAATATTCGTCTCTTTGTGTGTGATTGTGATTTGATTGTGTTGCTTTAAATTTCCAGATTTCCTCTGTTAGAAGCGCTGATCTTGTCTGCCAAGATCGGCCATTCTCAACTTGTCTGTGCTTCACAAGTCTTCCGCTGCAAAAATTATAAAACCCTAGTGAAGTAAGATTTTTGAATCAATTTCAAAAAATTGGACATAGGCTATTCAACCCCCTTCTAGCCTATATAGAGCAACCTTGGACCTAACAAAGAGACATAAGTAGAATATTCATTTAGTCTACAACAAGTACAAGTTATATGATTACACATTCAGCGAGAAGTCTAAATGACTTGCAACCCCACGTCCTTGCAAAAGAAGAAACCAAAAGCCAACGCTACCACCTCTAGGTGAACAATCACGAGCACGAGAAGACGATCAACCTCGAGAAGACAGACACGGACGACTAGGATCTAAAACAGTAAAGGGGAGTAGAAAAGTCATAAAGACTTTGTAAGTAACGATATGCATGACGGGATATACGCAAGGCATACATAGCACGTATCAAGCAAGATCATGTTAGCACGTAGTTCTCATGTCGCGTGCACATTGTTTTCACATAGGTGCGTAATTAAATCACATAGGATTAGGATATGTTATAGAACCGGTGCCGCTTCGTAGTCCTGAAATAGACAAGGTTATAACGATTGTATTTGTCGGATGCACGTGTAATACATCGACCACGATTAGTATTATTCCAAGCGCCCTTTTGGTTACGACATGGTACTCTTCTCCACTTGTGATCAGTAGTGAAGGGTGTGTGCAAGTTATGGTATGGCGACCCATCATCATCATGAACCTCATGATTCATGACTATGATGCATCGTTGACCATCGATACAATTCACTTAATGCCAATTTGGACTAATGGTATGTCAAGTAGGTATTTACTTGTCATACAAATCAAGTAAGGAGCAAGTTCAACAAGAGCGAACGTGTCCGAGTCAAGTAGATGTTTACTCACGTAATAAATCAAGTAATGGAGCGAGGTCGACAAGAGCGACTCGTCCGATCAAGTAGGCATGTTATTCTATAATGTACAAGTCGAGCAATAGATCAATCATGTCAAGAATTCCCAAGAACAAATTTACAATTCGATTGAACTCTAAACGTCGTAGGGATTTGTTTGTAGAGTCGGTATTGTTCAATGACTCTCTAACGCAACTCCGATGAGTTATTGCTAAAATATTCCTAAGTAGCGAATGAATGCTATGTGCAATTCATGGCTCTTTCTAAGTTCTCGATTCATATGCAATTAGACTATGTGTCATTCGTGACTTTTAGTCCATCAAGATTTAAGTTCCACACTTGTGAACCTAACATGTCCATCAATTTTCGAAGTGATGAATTATAACAAGTCCAAGAACAAAAGTTATTCCAAGTTCATCCTAGAACATTATTCATACTTGACACAAATCCAAATTATCAATTATGAGTCATTAACCCAAAATTCAAAAATTTACTTAAGGAATTTTAAGTTTTTAACATGATGCATGTCTTCTTAAACATGTAAACTAAAACTATCATGAAGGGAGCATACTTGATATTGAGCATACAAGACAAGGGATTGGGTACTTACCTCAAACACACAATTTAACCCAACAAAAAGAATCAAAGCCTCCCAAGTTGTTTCTCTAGTCTCAAGGAACACCAATATGGCTTTGCATGCAAGTTTAGTGGTTGGAAATGGAGGAGATGAAAACACATTGATCTCACCAAGAACACACACGGTCTCTCAATTGTTCTTAGAGTTGTTTTAGGTGAAGTGGGTGAAGTGGAGGGTCATACCAGGTGTTGAGGCGTAAGGAAGGTATGAGTGAGCTGGTCTCTCACTTAGGGACGTGTCCCAACTTAAACAAGCAGTCCACGATCAACAATTATTAAAATAAAGCTTGGCGTAACAGGCGATCGCCCTCCCACGAAAAGCGATCGCTTTGACATTACGCTACAGGCGATCGCTGTTAAGGAGCGATCGCTTTGTACCCGGTTCTCAATAGTACATTCTGTCTACAAAGCGATCGCTGTCAAAAACAAGGCGATCGCTTTGTACATTGTGCACCTCACTTGTTACAAAGTCATTTTGGTTACTAAAAATCATACCAAATCATTTTTGTATGAAAACACAAGTAAACAAAGCTAAAAACAAATATCAAATTATAATACATTATAATAACATGGCATTTCTATTCATGCAAACAAGATATATAACATGCAAATTATGCAATTAAGAGAACTAGGGTGTCACATTATTAGACTAGGAAGTCTTTGTACATGTCCGAGTCTTTGTCCTACCGAAAAAAGATGACTCTTCATATGGATTAGCTCTTCATGCTTGCCGGAACATGTCTATCAATGTCTCACCGGTAGACATTCTACAAGACCATTTCTCATCAATCTTTACCCGGCGGATATTAAATTGGCGATCCAAATCGGCCATGCTCTATATCAGACAATTGCAAAAAAAATGCGATAATCATCAAGAGGAACATCGGTCCTTGCTCAAAGCTACAATTCAAAAAGATCGTTACAAGATCTTCGACAGCTCAAGATACACATCGATATCTGTGCTTTGACTATTATTCAAAAGACATCTCTTTCGTGTATTGGTTCCACTCTCCAGGCTACATTCATAAAAAGCCAAACACGGTCGCTACATCCCAGGCCTACATGACATGACGTCCCATCCCGACAAGCTGTGAATCACGGATAGACTTCAAGACAAAGCTTAAATGGAAGGTCTTTGCCCAACATTCACTACTAGAAACACGCTAATGCTATCCAGACATTTATGTCGGAATATTCCGGCTAATTCTTTGTGAGATATTGGGAAATTACATGCGGATTTTGACGATAATGTTAATTTTTGGGATAAATGTTACCGTGGAAATAATCCGGCGGTAAATATCCGAAGCGATATCTGAGTATATTCTCGAATATACTTTTTCGTCCGACGATAATTCCTTCGGACTACTTTGATAATATTTCGACGGTAAATAAGGGAATATTCTTGAATATTCCTTTTGCATCGTCAATTTTGAATTAATTTCTTTGTCGATTCCAAGCGATAAACTCCAAACGATATTGACGGATAATTTCTCTCGGAGTTATCAAACTGAAATTGAAATTAAAACCTAAATCGAAACGACCCTCCCCAAATCGACATACTCCTCTCTCTCTCTCGGTTCACTCTCTCTCAAAGTTTACACTCTCTCTCTCTTCCTTCGGCGATATCGCCTCCGCGTCCCACCTCACCACTTCGCCTCAGTAGTCCCTTGTAGCCCTCAGTAAACACACTTCGTGCCCACCGTCACCCCCTCTCTCTCAAACTCTAGGTATATATTTTTTTAATTTTAATTTTTGTATTTAATTTATGTTTTGTTTTAAATTTTGTATAAAAATTGTATGTTGGGTATTTGTTGTTTATATATATATATATTTTTTTAGATCCGCCGCGGCATACCTCGCCGCACCACCGCTACCCTCTCGCTCTCCTTGCGCCACCGCCACCCTCTCTCTCTCTCTCCCTAGGTAATTTCTAATACTACTTCTTCTCTTTTTTTTTATGCATTGTGATACATGCATATATGTGATTGATACAATTTTATACTTACGTATAAAGTTATAAAATTTTATATTTTTATAATGGTATTACATATAAAGTTTATCGAAGGAGTTTTATTTTCAAAATTATAGCTTCATATGCTTTCACTCCTTGCCTTTATTGTCCAATGCTCCATTTCGATTCCTTGAAGATCCGTAAGTTAAATTGGTAAACTTCGTGTGAGTTTATTTGCGTATACCCCGATTGTTGCACATGAAGGTTATTAGTACCAATATAATATGTTACAAAGGAAATATGTAGTGTTTTATCTCTTTTCGTTTTCAAGCTTTGAAGTCTCTATTGTTGTTATATTTGATGTTGAAATAATACAGGCCAAACAATTTTATATACTATCTTATTTTTACAAGATATAAGATTGTTATAATTTTTAAATTTACGGTATATCAATTAATTACTACATATGTGATCTTATATGTAGTTACTGTTTGATTTGTATTCCTAACAATTCTAGAGGATAAGTTACCGGTTTGATTTGTATTCCTTGCAAGTTGCGGTATCTAGAGGATAATTTTTGTTCCAAGTTTGACATCGAGTCATTCGAATCCAGTACTTCCATGGGCCATATGCTCTTTAAAGGTCATGTTATAACATGTGGGTAGTTTAGGGATTTGGTTCCTAACTTTTTGTTTGGAGATGTTTGATTTACTATCAATGAAATAAAATGTCATGGTTCTGTTCAAATTTAAGCCTTCTTTCTATTTCATTTTTACTTAAATAATAATGTATATTAAAACAAATAGGCCAATGATGTGACGATAATGACTACTGTCTTGTCTTATGAGTGTGTCCGGAATTGTGTTTTTGTTCATTTTGTGATTTTCTCATTCACTTCATATTATTAGTCTCATCATCTTTGTCTTTGTATCTCTCTAGTATTTTTCAAGAATTTATCCCATTTTGCTTATACCAATTTCACAAGAATTTACGGGCCAAATTTGGTCATTCTTCACTCCCTTTTCCAAATAGATTGCTTTCTTCATGCATTCAATCGTGTGGTAAGACAAGTTAACACACGATTTGTGATTCTCCATCTATCTCCTATAATGAGCTTTCTTTATTTTATTATTATGAGGTGTCTCAAAATAAGTTTTTGTTTTTGTTAATTTCATTTTTGAGAGTTTTTCTAAACAAAATGTCAATAATAAAATTTCTTGTGAAATAGAAAAAGCAAATGAGTCATTGATTTAACATCACACATTAGAGGTAACTTGAGCGTAATTAAAAAAGATGCATGGGATTATATACTTGCTAACGAAATATTACTCCTACCTTGTATGATTAAGGGCTCTTTTTTCACTTGGTCGGGTGTAGTGTTTTAATTTTATAATTCAAATATTAAAAACAAGTTAGCCAAACAGTTTTATAATGCTAGTAGACTTTTAACTAATTTAAACTCATTTAAAATGCTAGTAGACTTTTAACTAATTCCTTCTTAGACTTCTTAGGTTGTTCAAGTTTAATATGTTGATATTACATATTCTCCATTGAGAGTATTATGTTGATATTCATGCATTAGTTGAACCACTTAATGTGTTTCACTTCCCTTTAGAGATTTAATGTCTCTATTGTATGCCCTAGAGATGGCACGAACTAGGAAGACTGCCAGGATGTCGGTTATGCATCGATCTTATTTCCACTCGGACACGCATTACGAGAACGAGAGAACTTGAGGACCAACTGAATGTGGCCCTAGGTGAGACACCCAGTGGAGCAAGTGACCCCACCGAACCCTCCCGCACCGACCCAAGACTCCAATAGGGAATGTAATCATTGAGAGTGTGTTACACTCTATGTTTCGACTAGCATGTGTAGTATGTGGTATTGGTATCCAATGATACCGATCCGTTCCGTTGAATGTATTTAGAGTTCGAAACTCTTATTATTATTTATGTTGACCTTGTGACTTATTGACGTGAATAGTGCATCACGAGCATGTTAACTTGCGATTCCGTTAGCTTTTTATATTGTCGGCTTGTGATAAAGCTGGTAGTGCAATTATTCATAACAGAGTCCTATGACTCGCGTGACTTCGAGGTGTTGCATTTATTGCACCCTTTGACTCAAGTCTATTCCTTTGATGATGGGATGTAAGCTAAGAAATCAACTTTGACTTAAATCAATTAAACATATATTTTGTGATCATTCATTAATAAATTATAATATCTGGACACCAGTCGCACTTCGGTGGTTCTTAGAGTTATCAAACTTTAAGAATGGACGGGTAGAACAAAAGGATATTATTTTTCATTAATGAATTTCGCTTGTTTCTTTACCCTATAAAGTTTCAGAAATTACCCTTAATCACAACCTTAAATTCTAAACCCCAACCTAAACCCTAAATTGGACCCTTAAACAACCCTAAACCATATCTAAACCGTATCCAGTTAAAATTAATCAAATATATTTATCTTTAAAAAAATTAAGTTTTTAGAAAATTAGGATGTAAGCTAAGAAATCAACTTTGACTTAAATCAATTAAACATATATTTTGTGATCATTCATTAATAAATTATAATATCTGGACACCGATCGCACTTCGGTGGTTCTTAGAGTTATCAAACTTTAAGAATGGACGGGTAGAACAAAAGGATATTATTTTTCATTAATGAATTTCGCTTGTTTCTTTACCCTATAAAGTTTCAGAAATTACCCTTAATCACAACCTTAAATTCTAAACCCCAACCTAAACCCTAAATTGGACCCTTAAACAACCCTAAACCATATCTAAACCGTATCCAGTTAAAATTAATCAAATATATTTATCTTTAAAAAAATCAAGTATTTAGAAAATTAGGATGTAAGCTAAGAAATCAACTTTGACTTAAATCAATTAAACATATATTTTGTGATCATTCATTAATAAATTATAATATCTGGACACCGCCGCACTTCGGTGGTTCTTAGAGTTATCAAACTTTAAGAATGGACGGGTAGAACAAAAGGATATTATTTTTCATTAATGAATTTCGCTTGTTTCTTTACCATATAAACACTAAACCCTATCTAAACCCCCTAAACCGATCTAAACCCTAAATTCTAAATCATATCTAAACCCTAAACACTCAACTCTATCTAAACCCCGAAACTCTATCTAAACCCTAAACCATGCCTAAACCCTAAATATTATCTAAATCGGTATCTATCATTATATTCTCGTCATTCCCGGATCTAAAGCGATCGTCCCAAATTTCCCACATCAATGTAGGTTTATTGGATTCAAGATGGGAGATCCTTCAATTGAACCTCTTTCATTCGCCGTGGAGCAATTACTTGATAAAATTTGTGTACGTCGTCGTTAATTATCTGCCGCGAATTAAGCTTATTTAAGAAGAGGAATTCTTGAAAGCATCCAAGGACAACGGAGATGCTATTCTTTATGTCGTTGATAGCTGTCCGTCCTTTCATAGATCCCTACAAATATTGCTCGTGAAGAAGAGTTCTCGGCACTTGGGACTGACCTCAAAAGGGTTGAAAACTATTCTTATGCTGGAGATGCTACTAAGTTTTGTTAAAGCTTAGTCTTAACTCCAGTGTAAGGATACTTTGCAATCCTTGTGAGCTCACTCCCAAAGTCGAGAACTCTTTTTCACGGCATATTTTTAGGCTTCAATGAACGATGGAGAGTCCAACGACATAGGAAATTACAAAACTCCGTTGTCCTTGGATGCTTTCAAGAATTCCTCTTCTTAAATAATCTTAATTCGGCGGAGATAATTAACGACGACACAAAATTTTATCAGTAATTGCTCCACGGCGAATGAAAGAGGTACTTCAATTGAAGGATCTCCCATCTTGAATCCAATAAACCTACATTGATGTGGGAAATTTGGGACGATCAGCTTTAGATCTGGGTTTGACGAGAATATGATGATAGATACCGATTTAGATAATATTTAGGGTTTAGACAGTGTAACAGGCGTGATGTCGACCGATGAATTGTGATTACCGTAATAAGTGTATTTTTCTCATACTAATCATTTGTTGCTTAATAGGAGTTATGTCGACTGACGATCGCAGTTGGATGTATAATCGGAGGTTGCCGAATCGTAGTGGTATTACAGATGAGTTCATTAGAGGTTTGAAGAGTTTTATCGAATTTGCTCTAGCGAACCCCAAATACATGAGTGGTAACAACATAAGGTGTCCATGTGATGGCTGCAAAAATCGAAAGTACTTCCCTTCGATGATTGTTGAGAAGCACCTTCTCCAGAACGGGTTTCAAGTTGGGTACAAGCGGTGGGTAGCTCACGGTGAGCAAATCAGAGTAGTGTCTAGGCCGGAAAGTAACCAGAGGATTCTGTACGTGAACCCGAACCGGTAAATACGAGTGTGAACGATGAACCATTTCGTGGTATGGAAGATATGGTTAGGGATGTTCTTGGTCCTCATTTTGACCGGTCGGAGAACGCACGTCAAGAGGAGCCAAATCCCGCAACTAGTAAGTTCATTGAAGCTATGGAGTGCAACGGAGAAGTTGTATCTGGCTCGAGCAAACCGTTTTGGAGACGTGGTGAGTTCCTAAACATCAAGTCGATTGCAATATTAGTCAATCTGGTTTCAATCGTCTTATGAAAGCGAAAAAGCTTTGCCGAAAGGGAATAAGATGCGAGAACTTCTATCGACAAAGAAGATGGTTGGGCATATTGGGTTGAAATATGAGAAGATTGATGCGTGCAAGAATGATTGCATGCTTTTCTACAAGGAAGATTCAAACTTGAAAGAATGTTCCGTGTGTGGCCATGATCGATATAAGCCGAAACGGAGGGCGGTTCAAACGCAAGAAGAATGAACCTTATAAGCGTTACTTGCCGTTGACTCCGAGATTGCAACGCCTCTACGCGTCTAAAGCTAATTCGAAGCTATGCGTTGGCACAAAGAAAGCCCGCGAGGATGGCGTGTTGACTCATCCGTCGGACGGCTTGGAAACAATTTGATGCAACCCATCCCGACTTTGCCGCCGAAGCTAGAAATATCGGTTGTGCATATGCGCGGATGGTTTTACTCCTTTCGGGCTGGGCGAAGTCCTACTCTTGTTGGCCGGTTATAGCTACCGTCTACAATCTTCCACCGTGGTTGTGTATGAGTGATCCTTATATGTTCTTGTCACTGTTCATACCTGGACCGACTAGCCCTGGCAAGAATATTGATGTTTATCTCCGCCCTTTGATTGACGAGTTGAAAATGCTCTGGGAAGACGGAGTGGAAACATGGGATGCATTCAAAAAAGAAAATTTTAAAATGAAAGCCGCGTTGATGTGGACGGTGAATGACTTCCCCTATGGGATGTTATCGGGTTGGAGCACACATGGGAAGCTTGCATGTCCTATTTGTATGGATGACACTAAGTCGTTCACACTCGAGCACTCTCGTAAACCTTGTTGGTTTGATTGTCATCGTCAATTTTTACCGGATGACCACCCTTTTAGATCACAGAAGCAGCAATTCACCAAGAATAGGGTTGAACGTGATGAGGCGCCTAGACGTTTGAGCGGTGAAGCTGTTTATGAAAAGGTGTCTAAACTATAGAAGACTAGGTGGGGGAAGATGTATGCAAAGGATAGACTGCGAGATTTTGGTGTAAAGCATAATTGGACCAAAAAGAGTATATTCTGGGAGTTGCCTTATTGGAAAGATAATTTGATACGCCATAATCTTGACGTCATGCACATTGAGAAGAATGTGTTTGACAATATTTTTAACACCATTATGGATTGGAGGGCAACTACCAAGGACACACCCAAAGCCCGAATGGACATGAAAGACATATGTAAGCGGCGCCTTGGAGCTAAAAGAGGTCAATGGTAAAACAGTGAAACTGTCGCTCCATACGTGCTAACCAAGGAACAAAGACTTCTAGTGTTGAAGTGGTTGAAGGGATTGAGGCTTCCAGACGGTTACGCTTCTAACATCGAAAATTGTGTAAATGTAGATGAAGGAAAGGTTCATGGTTTGAAGAGTCATGATTGTCACGTGTTACTGAACAGGTTACTTCCTATTGCGCTTAGAGACTTGTTGCCCGACAATATATGGATTGCGTTAACCGAGCTGAGTGAGTCATTCAGAGCGTTATCATCCAGACTCTGCGGGTTGATGACATGAGAAGACTCGAAGCGAGCATTGTCGTGACGATTTGCAAACTTGAGAAGATCTTTCCTCCGTCTTTTTTTGATTCTATGGAGCATTTACCGGTCCACTTGGCATATGAAGCTAGGGTTGGGGTCCAGTTCAATACGGATGGATGTATCCATTTGAGAGGTAATAACTCGTCTCATAATAATCGTTTTTCATGATCTATAACATACTTAAAAGTCGGTTATAGCTTGAGTAACATTTTTTTATCCTGTCATGCATCTGCAATTAGGTATCTCGGTCATTTGAAAAGGAAGATGAGAAACAGGGCAAAGGTTGAGGCCTCAATATGCGAGGCTATTATTATAGAGGAAATTGTTGCCTTTGCCGCGCAATATTTTCATCCCGATATTGAAACGAGATTGACTAAGGTTGGGCGCAATTATGATGGTGGAGAGCCCGATGTCAATGAGGACATCTCATTATTTAATGCTTCGGGTCGGCCACTCGGTAAACCGGTTAAGACTCGAATGCTAAGCAATAAGGAGTATGAAGTCTGCGAGACTCTATATACTCCTTAATTGTCCCGAGGTTGAGGAATATCTCAAGTAAGTTAATTATCAATTTCATTTAATTTTAGATAGTCGTCCGATTCAAATTAAAGTTGCAAGATGCACAAATAACTCGTATAAACTCTAAACCTAATGCAGTATGTTCGAAGATCAAGCCGGAGATGATATATCTGACGAATTGCGAGATATCAGGACAGAGAAAGAGTTTCCGTCGTGGTTACGCAAATATGTAAATATCATTTCTGGCTCGATTTATATGTAGACATCTTATATATGCATCAAACGGTATAATGAAGAGTCATTTAAAAATGTCTATTATGAAATACTTTTCAGTTTTGGAGCATCCTAATGACCCGAGTCGCGAGATTATCTCACATATCCGCAAATCCGTTGATGAGAGTTACTTTATACAACGGATATTATGTGAATGGCTATGTCTTCCATACAAAGGAATACGGGAGGGAAAACAAACAGGATAACGGCGGTCAATCTTAAAGGCAACCTTGACTATTATGGTGTCCTTAAAGAAGTCATCGAGTTACGATATCTCGGGAGGAAAAATATAGTCCTATTCAATTGTGATCGGAGAGCCGTACGAGGTATAAAAAGCACGACTCGTTTGACCTAATCGATGTGAAGCAGACGTCTAGACATGCGGGTGATGATGTGTTCATCTTAGCATCACAAGCACAACAAGTCTACATGACACCATACCCTTATCGGCGAGCTGATGAGAGGGGATGGTGGGCTATTTGGAAGACCAAGGCCAGAAGCACTATTGATATAGCATATCGGTCTGACGACATAACTACAGAATCGTCATTAGAAGGATGTTATCAAGAGGATGAAATGCCCGTACCTCCCGTTGTATCTTCTGATAGTCATCCAATGGATGAAATGCCCGTGCCTCCCTTGGGCCTGGAGATAGTATTGCCGTTGATTTGCCACCTCCTTCCCCGTCGAAGACGAAATCCCGATTATTGAAGGTGATGCGAAGAAGACGACGAGGTAACAAAGGTGAAGAGGATTGGATGTCCGAGGATGAGACGAAGAAGAACTTGAGTTTTGTAGTAGCGACTCAAACGCCGAGACCGGAGAATCGAGAATGAAGAAAATGCAAACACGAGAATGAAGACTCGAGTAGTCTTGCAATATGTACCGTTTAGGCTCTTTTATTTTTGTTAGAAATTAAATGTCATGTGTAGAACGCTATTTGTATGTTACTTGTTATCATGAAGATGAGAGATTTTAATTTATGTTATGTATTTTAACTTAATTGTCATCTAAACTTAGCGTTAATTGTCAACATTAATATACTAATTTATATATAGACATGTCGGGACGAGCCGTAGAGGTAGGAGTCGGACACCTAAGGTCCGACTTCTACCTACTTGCATACGGGTACACGGCTACTGTACTGCAGGAGGAGGAGCGACTTGGATCGGCCGAGGATGCGCCCGACTCTCCCCACGAGCCGATGAGCGGGCCGGGTCCTCATCGACTCGAGATCATGGACACGCGAAGATGGTAGGATTATCGTTACCATCTCCGGCCTTTTGATAAGTAATAATATTTCGGTTTTAAAATTTTAATGCTTGTACATTGGTTAAATGTTAATTGCATATTTGTATAATATATTTGTTTAATATATATTTGTCAGGTTTGCGGGCGGGTATCCCGATCCGACTCGCTTTCTTGGACGTATTCTACGACAGATGAGGCACGAGGAGCGGCCACATTACTCTAACGTGCCTACGGCGACCGAGACCATGGTGGGATGATTTTAGGGTAAGGATTCTAAGGATATATAAGATATGTTAATGTTTAATAATTTAATAATTTCTATCAAAGTTTATAATTAATATGTTTAAATTGGTTAAACTTGCAGCTTCATTATTGTTGGCTTGAGCACTCTGACGCCGAGGCGCACGAGGCGTTTAGGTTGATGTGCGCGAAGAAGTTCCGCGACTGGATTTACGGCATGAAGAAGGCGTGGGCGAGAGGAGGGTGAGGGCTCCAAATTTCATCGATGATGTCGGCGCCGTAAGTACATTATAATAATATACTTGATTTAATTTCATTCCTTAAATAGATGAGAGATTTTGTATATATTGTATCTCTATAACAATTTTAACATTTTCACGGGTATACCGAGGGTTGGGATTCCGATGACGCTAGGTCCGCCGATCGCCACGAGCGAGAATAGGCCGAGCGGCACGGGAGGGGGTGAAGCACACCTCGGGGTCGATCAACACCTCCGAGCACCACTTGCGCATGGTAAGGACTTTAATGTGTTGTATTGTAATTAATTAATACATGCTTTAATTGTTTTAGCGGTGCTTTAAATTGTTTTGTTGGGTAGCCATGTGGATGCTATGAAATCCATGACTGAGTGCAGGTTGATCAGTGCAAATATGTTGTTTTATAAGGGGTTTGAGTGTAAATGTACTATTTTAGAAGGGTTTGAGTATAAATATGCTATTTTAGAAGGGTTTGAGTGAAAATAGGCCTTTATGAATTCATCAAAACATACATATTATATGTTATTGTTTTACTTATGCTTTAAATTGATTTGTTGGGTAGCCATGTGGATGCTATGAAATCCATGGTGAAAGGGGTAACAATTAGGTTGTTTTAGAAGGGGATTGGGTGTAAATGTACTGTTGTAGAAGGGTTTGAGTGTAAATAGGCTATTTTAGAAGGGTTTGAGTGTAAATAGGCTGTTTTAGAAGGGTTTGAGTGAAAATAGGCCTTTATGAATTCATCAAAACATACATATTATATGTTATTGTTTTACTTATGCTTTAAATTGATTTGTTGGGTAGCCATGTGGATGCTATGAAATCCATGGTGGCAGGCAGTAACAATTAGGTTATTTTAGAAGGGGATTGGGTGTAAATGTCTTGTTGTACAAGGGTTTGAGTGTAAATAGGCTATTTTAGAAGGGTTTGAGTGTAAATAGGATGTTTTAGAAGGGTTTGAGTGAAAATAGGCTGTTTTAGAAGGGTTTGAGTGTAAATAGGCTGTTTTAGAAGGGTTTGAGTGTAAATAGGCTATTTTAGAAGGGTTTGAGTGAAAATAGGCCTTTATGAATTCATCAAAACATACATATTATATGTTATTGTTTTACTTATGCTTTAAATTGATTTGTTGGGTAGCCATGTGGATGCTATGAAATCCATGGCTAAAAGCGAGAACGGTAACAATTAGGTTGTTTTAGAAGGGATTGGGTGTAAATGTCTTTGTTGAAGGGTTTGAGTGTAAATAGGTTGTTTTAGAAGGGTTTGAGTGTCAATAGGCCTTTATGAATTCCTCAAACCCTTCATATCATGCTTTATTGTTTTACTTATGATTTAAATTGATTTGTTGGGTAGCCATGTGGATGCTATGAAATCCATGGTGAAAGCAGGCACGAGTGCAAATATGTTATTTTAGAAGGGTTTGAGTGTAAATGTCTGTTTTAGAAGGGTTTGAGTGTAAATAGGTTGTTTTAGAAGGGTTTGAGTGTACAAAAGCCTTTATGAAAGGGTTTTTCGGTTTAAATAGGTTGCTTTAGAAGGGTTTGAGTGCAAATAGGTTGTTTTCGAAGGTTCGAGTGTAAATAAGTTGTTTTAGAAGGGGTTTGAGGGTAAATAGACTATTTTATAACGATTTGAGTCTTAATAGGTTGTTATGAGAATGAATTGAGTTCAAATAGGTGTCTTAGTAGGGTTTGAGTGTATATATAGGTGTTTTTATTGTTTTCTTATAAGTTGATCGTGTTATAGCTTAATATGTGTTCTTCGCTAATTTTAATTCATTATATTTGTAGAATCGATACTACGGTACCGAGGTACCGATGACCGATTTATTTCTTTGCGACCCACACCACTCCTCTCCTCGATCTTGATTCGCCGATTGTCTTTGTCGATGAGACGGAGAGAGCATTTGTAAGTATTACTTAAAATATTTTAATTCTATTTTGTTTATTAGTTAATGGTAAATGTTAATATTAATGTTTTTATGTTTTTGTGACACGAGAGCCTATAAGGACTCTATGTCCACGCAGTCGCCGAGGGGCTTGTCCAGACGACCCCTGAGGTGCAGACGCCATTTGTCGGGGACATTTGGCAGTCGGTCACTGCGGAGTCAAGGAAGAAGAGGGGAGATCGCCTCTATGGCTTTGGTGACCACGGCACCGCTGCGTTTACACCAGGTGGATCGACTTCTTCCTCGGCGACCACGTCCTCTGGTCCTCGGAACCAGTCAGCTACTGAGCGTGCCCTGCTCGAGAAGACGCAGACTTTCGAGCGGCGGTGCCGAGGCAGGAGCGCAGCAGCGCAGCGGATGCGGCGCGGAGGAAGCGAATGCGGCGAGCAGCGGCTAAAGCAGCGGCAGTTTATGGGCGACCGGCCTACTAGGTGTAATTTATTTAACCCCCTCCACATAGACCCTCCACAAGTAGACACATTTATTTTAGTACGTAATATATTTTAATTTGTATATATATTAATTTTAATTTAGTTTATGTTTTAGTTGTTAATTAGTTTTGTTGCAGTGTGGTGTGTGTGATTTGTGTATATATAATTGTTATATCAGGTGCAAAAAAAAACAAATTTAAAAATTTTAAATTTTATTTTTTTTATTTTAATTAGAAATTACTGTCGGAAGTTCCGACAGTAATTAAAATACTATTTTACTAGTAAATTACTGTCGGAATCTCCGACAGTAATTACTGTCGGATCTTTCGACGGTAATTTCACCACTGTTCTGTTAGTAGATTACTGTCGGATGATCCGAAGATTCGGAGATTCCAACGATAATATTCTTGTCGGAATATCCGACAGTAATTTCACCACTGTTCTGTTAGTAGATTACCGTCGGATGATCCGACAGTAATTACTGTCGGAGATTATCCGACAGTAATTCTGTCGGATTCTTTGTCAATACGTCGGAGAAAATTACCGTCGAAGGTTTACTGTCAGAAACTGTCGGAGCGCTTCCGACAGTAAATTCATCATTACTGTCGGATTTTTTTAATTACTGTCGGAATTCTCCGACAGTAAAGACATGTTTTCCAGTAGTGAGTCCACACAGTGCACTCTGATGCATTAACAATCCATATCACTAACGGGGAAAAACTCATCCAAGCTCCAATGACTACTTCATCTTCTCCAACCTATAAAAGAAGACTCTCATTCTCACAATTAAAGTGAGTGCATGCGTGTGGTGGAATGATCTATGTGCTTTCAATCTGTAACCACACTGAGTGAGAAAACACAAGTGTAAACACAAACACTTTGTGGGAGAGAAAACAGAAATTCCTAAGGCAAAGAAGCTTTGCTTGATCAAGAACTTTGTTATTGATTTGAGTTCTTTCTTCCTTCGAAAGACTCAGTCTCTTCAGTTGCTACACTTCAAATCCATAGCTAGAGACCAAGCATCCTGCAAGTCGTTGAAGACTGATCAAGCTTAAAGATGTCCGATGATGAACCAGAGCATAATAATCCATATTGCATTCATATCGGCAGACTTATACTACATTATAAGGGTTGTCGATTGTGAAATGAATTGTCATCACTCTTGGCCGAGTGCTCAGCACTCAGTTGTTCAAATACTTACTATTTGAACAATGCCTAATATTTTCATCTCACAACAAATCTATCGAGTTGATACTTCAGGAAGACAACTCAGTAAATATTGACTGCGTCTTCCAATGTATTTTCGATAGCTTTGATCTCGCTTTCCTAATCTCTCCTTTTTCTTTCCTAGGAGATTGCTAGGTTAGAGAGTCTAGGTTGATGTACTAAGCATGTTTGTCTTTGAGCAAACCTCTACTGAATTTTAATATAAATCATATTTATTACAATCAGCCTTTACTTATCTTTCCTGTAAAATAAAATATATATCTTGTACAATCTAGTTGTGGAAAGTAATTGATACATTTAATACAAGATTTTAGTTGGCAGTTATGATAAACTTGTACCTATTTGCTTACAGTTGCTTTAATCTTGTCTTCTATACTTATGCTGCTTATTCATTCGCTGCTTAAAATCTCTTATACCACTAAGTATAACAATATCTTCCTATCGCTTATCCTTAAAGTCTCGCGATAAACATCTGATTTCGCTATATCAGTTTGTGTTACTTGAACAAGGAAGATGACCTATTCATGTTAATCATTTTCATCCATGTTTCTCAACATAAACTTTAAAATAGAATGAAATTTTTAATAAAGGTCATATAGGCTATTCACCCCCTCTAGCCTATATTTTGAGCACATCTTCATGGACCTAACAATTGGTATCGAGCCAATACTCTATAAACTTCATTCCGGCGACAACACGAGAGTTTAGATCCAGTCGCTCAGATTAGATGCATAGTCAAAAAGATTTGTTTTCAAAATTCTCATTTCTGAAAATCTTTTGACTGTGAGACCTGGAAGCTATTTTGACAATACTATTACAAATCAAAATCATTTTTGTTTTCAAAAACTTGTGAGAAAAGATTATTATGATGAGTGTGATTACTATAGGAAAATCTTTCATATAACAGAAATATATTCTTCAATTGATATTATGAAGAGAAGTACTATAATCAAATAGAGTTTGACTTACTAAGGATAATGTTCATTTTAAAATAGTACATTTTCAAATTGAGGTCAATAGGGGCGGCATGAGTTCGCTCCAAAAACTCACATACAAACGGATGTAAAGGCAACCTCAATCCCACAGCAAAATGTGATCTATAAAAAGCAACAAATCCCTTCTCACGCGCAAAGACTCGCGATCAACAGGCTGTTAACTACCTTATTCTATAATCCACAGTATCTACTCCCATTTCTTCTGCCCAGGAAGAATCATTGCCTGAACTATACGGTCTGAAGGTTCAAGGAAGTTTCTCCATTGAGGAGTCAGAGTCCGGATCAGGGTTCCCCGCGTCTCCTACTTCATCATCATTCTCTTCCGCGGCAACATCATCCCCATCAGCAACACTGTTTTTGTCAGCATTTCCCGATTGATCGTGTGACCTTTTGCAAGGTTACGACGACTCAGAATTATCGCTCGTTGAAGAGGTGGTTGCACTCATATTTGAAGAAGAGCTCTCGGAACTGGAACTAGAATTTTGGGAAAAATTATCGCTCAAGGAGTCGACAAGAGATTTATGTGTATCAAAGTGTTGCACCCTGGTACCTAGGAGCTAGAAAAGTTTAGGGAGGGACTTCTGGGGCGTGAATCCTACCCTTATCAAAACCTAATCTAATAATCAAACTCTCGATATCAGCCTTGCCAAGTGATCGCGAGCCTACCTTGTCATCAGCGGTTACCAAAACCTGAGTGAACTGAGTGAGGGTATCCTTAACCTGAGTTTGTTTGGTTTTGTCCATGGGAACGACGCAAAGAAAAAAGAGATGAAAGGGAAGTAGTGTGCAAAGTACTTGTTTAGATGGAATGATCACCGCACTCAAAAGAATGACCGCCAAGTCAAGGGTGATCGCCACTCACAAATAAGATGGGAGTACCACAAAGGGAGAGGAAAAGACACCGTTCTTCTCTTTCTTCGGCAACCATAACAAAAATAGAAGAAGAGAAGCACGAGACAGGGCAAACCATTGAGGAAAAGAGTAGCTTGCTCCACGTAAATAGCAGTAGACAGAATGAGGGCCACGGAGATACAAAGAGTTTTTTTTTAGATACAAAGAGTGATGGGTCTCATGGTGGTGATCAAGAAGAGGAATTGAGCACAAAGAATTTACCGGAGTAAGGTTGGGTTCTCTTTGGTTTTTTAGGAATGGTGGCTTTAGAAAGAAGTTGAGGAAGGAAAGTGATGAAAGATAACAAAGGGAGCTTTTATAAATGACCCGATAGCCAACCGGGTCATGGACCAATCCGTTCAGAGGTTTAACTAAGGGATACGAAAAGGCAAAACAATTTAGATATTTACGATCTCAATAAAAATAAAAAGACAACTGTAAATATGGTACGGAAGGGTAAAAGCCACCATCACACGCAAGCATCGTAAAAAGTACAACAGCTCCACTAACCCTGTCAGTAGATGCGGTAGAATGAGTGTCAGACGCAAACGTCATCATCAGGGATGACGTTCCCACTAACCTTGACAGTGGAAGTGCGAATGCCAAGAAGGGATAAACATGGAAGTACAACTAAGCGACCATGTGGCAAAGCGACAACGTGGAAGAAACATTCTGTTAAAAGCAGCGGGTGTTACTCCTTGGTCCAAGCATGCTCGCACAAACAAGGAGTAGGGGGCTCCTGAACTCCCCAAATCTCTATAAGAGTGTATACTAGTCTTTTCACTAAAAGCAACTTGATGATTGGGATCCACCTTTGATGGTCGAGCAACCATTCCACCAAAACGATCACCTGGTGATCATTTGTTCGCTTAAACGATCACAAGCCACGCAAAACGCACTTGCCACGTGGATGCCAACTCGGCTTAGAGGCCACATGTTTTCTAGAAGGAAACTTGGGCACGTTTCCCAATGCTTAACTGACTCTAAACTAAGTTCACTATAAAAGGGAGGTTCAGTCTCTGATGCAAGGTATGGACTATTACGCACTCACATTCTCACACACGACACATACCTAAAAACACAAGCTATCTCACTCTCACACAAGAGGGGCTTCGTTGAGCACGCCCCTGACTTAGTTACTACTGTTAGTATTATTTTCAAGTGATTCCCAGCAGCCACATTCTGGCACATTCAATTCCTCCAACGCGACGGATCATTCTCAACTCAATCCTAGGTGTTGGATTCGGTAGCATCACTTCTAAATTTTGTGGACTTGTACACATCTAAGGCAGTGGAATGCTAAGTTGTGGCATGGAAATATTTGTACGTCTTCAGCAGTTATCCATGCAAAATTTACATCCCTTTTTGATTGGTTGGCTTCTTCAGTTCAACACCAATGATGTGAACTCGACCAAGATCAAGATCGAAGAAGTCCAACACGCAAGATCAAAGATGACAAATTCAGCAACAACGAAATGGAAAGGATAGGTTGAGTCTCCCTCGACCCATTATTCGTAATTGAATAGGAACCTCGGGGTGCAATCGAGACTCGATAGACGCAATTATCTATGAACCACGATTACGGAACGCCACAAACTCTCAACTCACGAGTTTGATAAGTTTAAGGTTGAGTTTTCTCTCAAGAATCTCAGATTTCTCACAATTCTCTCAAGAATTAGTGAAAGGAATATAACTTAAATTGATTTAATCTTGTGTAAACTTGTGTCCTCAAAACAATGTTGATCAGGCCCTTTTATAGGCTTACAAAAACTCATAATACTTAACAAAAATGTGCTTCTAGAAACCCCAAAGGATTTTAGAGTAAACAAGGTGCAAGTTGGTCAAAAAGATAAGAAAAAATCTCAAAATCTGAAGCGCCACTTCATGTGCAAAATCTGAGCTTTTGGTGCGAGCTGGTTAAGGCAAAAATGCACTGTGCTGGTTGGAGCGAGCCATGGAGCGCCACTTCATGTGCAAAATCTCGGTTTGTTGATTTTTTCTTGTTGTTTCGCGAGCTATTCAGAATTTATGACTTTTGTTGACCCTCTACTATGCAAATGGTCCTTCTTTCTTGGTCTTGAACATCCTTGAAGGTTGTCTTAGGTCCAAAGAGGCCTTGAACATTATTGATTGTTGTTTTGGGTCCAAAGATGCATAGAGATGTATACGAACTATTCCTTGGATCGTCCTTGAATGAATGGGCTCCCATTTATCACCAATGAGTTGTTTTGAGTTGGGCCTCGTTCCATGGTGCGATCCTAGGTTCTCATCATTACCTCTACCCTCTCCCTCACTTCTTTGTCCGTAGCCGGTAGTACGGAGTCCTCCCCCAAGTGGTTCATTAAAATGCAACGTTTATGGAGCTTTTTTTGCTGACATTAATTCTATAGGAATCGACATGATTATCAAAGATGAGCTAGGTCATTTTGTTGTTGCTCGTGTTCAGCTCTTTTCAGGATGCTATAGTGTTAAGGAAAGGGAAGACATGGGTTTGCATGAAGCACTTTCATGGGTACGTTCATTGGGTTACTCGCGTATGATTTTGCCGATTGACGCTAAGCCAAATTTTGATGCTATTAAGAAGCCTTCTTGCGATCTTTTGGAGTTTGGGGTTATTATTCAAGGATGTCTTTCTGTTTTTGAGATTGTTCCTAATTTCACAATTTCTCTCGTTCAGCGACAAGCAAATGAGTTTGCTCATGTGTTAGCTAGGCAATCTCGTTTCATGCTAGTCCTACTGTTTGGTTAGAGATTCCATCTTTTTTGAGTAATCTCTTAACTACTTTGGCTATTCCGTTATCAATTAATGAATGAACTTTGTTTCTTTAAAACTAAATACGACTTTTTATTTATTTGGATAATTATTTTTATATCTATTACTTCTTCCTAAAAATATAAAATTAACCTTTGTTTTTATATTAATTCTAATTACATTTCTTTACCTGGGAAAATATATATATTTTTTTGAATAAAAGGAAATAAATGTGACCAATTAACCAACGAAAACAAACTACTTGGTACATAATTATATCACATTCCAAATTTGCAACCGCTCTATCACGTGCCAACCACGAGACTTTGTCAGGACAGGCTCCTTAGTTTGTAAACGCAATAAGAATGGTCTATGAGTCAACACATCGTCAGTTTCTCGACTTTAAACCCTCTCCCCAATGACGCTCTAAACCCTAAACCTCAAACCTTGAAACGGAATTAATTGAAGAATCAAGAGAGTATGATTCGAGATTTGGAATGCGTTTTCTCTTTCCGGTTCTCCAAATTCTCTGGCAAGTAGTTTTCCTTCTCTACTAACTTGTCTCCCTTTGTTCTGATTTTGTTTTCTTTGTCGCGCACACAAGTTGTTCGACAAAATGGCTCTCTTTAGGTTCCGAAGCATTGTCAAAAGCCACCCCTCTTATCTCAACAAACCTCATTTCACTCTCCTTTTTTTCTCTTCAGCTTGTCAAACCCAAACAAACCGCACCATTCCCACAGCTAGTCACTTGCTAAACAAGTACCAATTTTCTCCTGAAATAGCTTTAAAAGTCTCTTCAGTTGTTCCTCATCTTGAACAACCAGAAAAAGCTGATTCCGTACTATCATTCTTGAAAGAGAGTGGCTTCTCAAAGACCCAACTCGAACAAGTTGTTGAAAACCTGCCCAAAGTTCTGTGTTCAGAACTTGAAAGCACCATTAAGCCTAAAATCAAGATTTTCCAAGAGTTTGGTTTCTCTTCAACTGACGTTGCAGAATTCATTTCAGCTCACCCAAGGATTCTAAACTGTAGTGCGTATGCGAATAAGCAGCTAAAGCAATCGCTCTTGGTGTTGCATAATGTTTTTGGTTCAGATTTAAGTGTTTCTGTTCTCCATCGATGTAGGCGGATCCTAAATCGTAATTCTGAGAAAACTTTGATGCCCAATGTTGAGTTTTTGAAAAGCTGTGGGATCAGCTCGTTACAGATGAAGATGGTATTCTCGCAGTATTTGACGCATTTACTTCGTAAACCCGAAACTTTCAAGCAAGTTGCAAAGAGGGTAGATGAGATGGGTGTTAGTAGGAAATCCAAGATGTTTGTCCATGCTTTGCGCACTGTTAGTAGCATGACAGCTGAGAATTGGGAACGCAAATTGGATCTCTTCCGGAATATAGGGTTTTCTGAAGATGAGATTGTGTCTGTGTTTAGGAGGCAGCCTCAGGTATTTGCGGTGTCTGAGAGGAAAATCAAAAAAATGTCAGAGGTTCTGCTTGGTTCAGGGATGTACGATATTTCATTTATTGTTAGCCAACCACAGATCTTTATTTATAGCATTGAGCGTACGATCAAACCGAGGCTACAGGTTCTGAAGATTCTGAAAAGAAAGAATCTGTTGAATGTGAAAACCAAGACATATGCATATCAATTGTCTGAGAAGAAATTCATTGATAGTTATGTGCTCCCTTTTGCGGTTAGAGCCAACGAATTGTTGGGGATGGTCAGTGAGGCAAAAAATCAACTTAAGGTCCTGGAAGGGAGTGCGGAAGCATGAATTGACCCTTGTGAGCAAGTTGACTAATTGGTGTTTATGCCATGGATCAAATGCACAACAATGCATATTTTAGAAGTGACTCTTCGGAACAAGATCTTAATCATTGACCCAGAGCATGTCTTCAAGTATTTAAATTACTTCGTGAATGAGTAGTAATTTCAAATAGAGTCATCTGCAGAATGCTGCTTGGACTTAAAGATATTGGACTTTAATTACTTCAAATTCCTTTCCATCGACTGCTAGAACTTCTTTCATTTTTTTTGCTCAGTTCAATTTTCGTGCTTTAATGGTTCGTTACTTTAGTTTTAGCTTAATTGCACAGATTTCTGTTTCTTGGCAAACCATTTGACTATTTGGTTTCTTTTCCATACAATTACTAGATTGTTTTAACCAATTGCTTACAAATAATAATGCTAAAAAGTGTATTCCAAGGAATATAAAGATTTATAACTTCTCGGTGCAACTACATTTACTTTTGATCCACGGGAGAAATCCGTATTTCTAGGTTCTGTCTGATTGTTTTTCCTTATTTTCCGGGGTTTGGTAAAATTAGGAAAATGTGGTTAACGTAAATATTTTTACAGTTAAACTCACGCTCATTCACCGAAAAACAACTTAAACACCCTCTCCTCTGTAAGCCATTTTCCTGGAACAGATGTTTGAAGTTTTAAACACCCAACGGTAATGAATCCAGTTTGAATCTTCTCTATCCGGTCTCAGTTAAATGGTCTTCTGCTTTGGCCTCCCCCTCCCCCCCTTCTCTCTGACTCCATCTCGAGTTGCGACGAACAGAAGACCTCTGCCCGCCCATCACTCTGATTAGAGTACTACTGCTCTTGTAAGTTTTCGTTGGTTAGTCTCATTAGGAAACTTGTTATTCTTGTGAATCTGTATTTACAACATTGAATTCCCTTCTTTTTCTTTCTTTTGTATAACCATTTTTATTGATAAAAGGATTAATGACACCATTAGTCCCTCAACTATGGGTTATTCCACCAGTAGTCCCTTAACAATTTTTTTTAAATTTCAGTCCCACAAGTTTAAAATTGTCACGCAACTAGTCCTTTTGATAGATACTGTTAAAAAAATTTCGTTAAGTGGCCCATGTGCCTTTCATGTGCATTTGAGTAATGGCAAAATTAGAATTTCACAAGCCTCTCTTTACTAACTATCTTCAACCTCTCTCTCTTCACAAACCCAAAAAAAAAATCTTCAAACTCCAACTGATTCAGGTCACCTTAATCATCTCCAGCCACTACCTTTTCCGTTCGCCTTGTCCAGCGATTTGTTGGCGAGCCCCATTACAGAATTGATCCACCCAGATCCAGGCATGTATCCAGAAAACCAAATCGAACTCCCTTAACCCCCAATTAGCCATAACCCCCAAAATATCGTTCAGAGTGAGGAGACAATTTTGAGTGAGAGAGTCATCCCGTAATTAGGTTGAGAAATGGGGATGCCGGAGTGGGGACTGGTTATTATAGGATTTCTGTTGTTCGTGCTGCTACAACCGGGCCTACTTTTTCAGTTACCGGGAAACAGCAAGCAACTTGAGTTCGGTAGCATGAATTACCAACAGTAAATCCATCGCCGTTCACACACTCATCTTCTTCGCTCTCTACGTCATCCTTGTCCTCGCCGTTCATCTCCACGTCTACACCGGCTAATTAATTATCTTCATTAATTTCCCAGATCCATCCCATCTGTTCTTCTTAGATCTATCTGTCTTTGTAACCAGATAGATCTCACCTCATGAACTAGTTAATTAATGGAGTAATGAAGATTTCTCCGTCGATCGATTGTTCCTTCTAAATTCTGATCACCGGATTTTTTAAGTTTTTATTTTACTTTATTTGCCCAATTTGCTAATTCTAATTTTTTTTATTTCAATTTGCTAATTCTAATTAAATTAACATTAATATTAAATATCATAATTACATTGAGATAAATGATTAATGTATTTAATTAGATTAAGATAAAAAAATTGTTTATTCAATTAAAAAAAGATAAAAATTTGTTATAATTAAAATATCTAGAAACTTTCCATAATACTCTTGAAAAATTGCATGTGCAACACACATGATTTACTTGACAGAATTTTACTAACGGCATCCATTAAAAGGACTAGCCGCGTGACTTTTTGATACTCTTGGGATTGAAATTTGAAAAAATTTTGTCAAGGGACTATTGGTGGAATAGTTCATAGTTGAGGGACTAATGGTGTCATTAACCCTTGATAAAAATACTGCACATATATGATATAGCTAAGGCTGAGGGTGCCGCACTGGATCTGAAATGAAGTGTGGATTCAACAGTTTCCTCTTAAAAATGATCAATTGGCCAAAAAAAGGATCCTGAGTAGTTGTCACTTGACTGAGTAGCATTTCACAAGTAATGTGATTATGGAAAACTGAGCTAAGAGAAAGTGTATTGGTGTGGTTGTGGAAGGAACTCTCCAAAACCATAAGATGATAAGTTATCCAAATTACTACTGGTTAGGTGTCGGATCCTAAAGGGACTATTTGGCAACCATTCGAAACTCATAATTGCTTTGCTAGGCAAATTGGAGTCGAGTGGTTCCCTTCGCTTTCAAAACAATGCACAAAAGTGTATAAAGAGGGAAAACGGATATCCATAATTTAGCCTTGAAGGGTCCACTTTATGGTCTTAGAATAGGCGAAGCACAATAAATAAGTTAATAAATTAGTCGCTTTTGTGATAAAACCCAACAATATGTTTAACTATTACTAAAACAAAATCAAGTGCTACCATGTTGCAGCTTCATGTTAGTTTATTTTATTTATTTTCGCCTAAAAACAGGATAGTCTCCAAAAATAAAAATACTTGGCCAAAAGTTTAGTTGCCAAAAATAAAAAATTATTGATTTTTACTATTAAAGTTCTGTCTTAAAAATACAAGTCTGACTAATAAATTCTGGAAAAATTTCAATAGGAATGGAAACAATACATAATTTCTCAAAATACCCTTTGGTTCCCCTCGCCCCCTACAATCGGATTTACCCCTCCCCACCTCTTTCTCTAATTTTTCAAAAACCCTCATTTACTCTCTCATAAATTCAGTTTTTATTTTTTATTTTTTATTTTTTTATCTTTCATTTAAAATATGTTTAATTTTTATACATTGCAATCATTAAAAAATACTCCCTCCGTTCTTAATTTATTGTCTTGCTTTTCTTTTTTATCCGTCTCTAAATAATTATTTGTTTGAAACTTTTTTTTAGGACATTACTTTTACCATTTTACCCTTTTTTTTTCCTACTTTAATTATGAGCCACATACACATGTGCATTAAAGGAAACTACACACTATACCAGTATTAATAATCAAGTCAATTGTTTTTTCTTAATCCGTGCGTCGGATCAAACAAGACAATGAGGGAATAATTTTTTTAATATATACTCTGTGCATTGCACGAGTGGATTACTAGTAAAATAATAAAGAAACAAAACAAATGTTACATTGCCAAGGCACGCTTATTATGAGTTTTGATGGTTCACAATTTTTTTTTCATCCCTCTAATATTACTCAAGTTCACAATTATTTTGAAATCTACTAGTAAAAACTTGAGTAAAAACAAAATAAGCGTTTTTACTAGTAAACTTGAAATAAAAATTATCTTGTGTAAATGAAATCTAATTTATTATGAGTTTTGATGGTTCACAATTATCTAGGTTTAATCTACTGCATAACCAATTTCATTTACACAAGATAATTTTTATTTCAATTAGATTTCCCAAGTTTTTGTAGTTTTTAGTTAACAATATCTCAACAACTTGAATTTTACTGCGCTATCACCAAACTATTAAACAATCATTTACAATAATAATAATAACAGTAATGTTACTATTAAATCTTTATTATGTGTGTATTGACTATTGTTCGGTGGTATTAACTTTTGATGTTTACAATCAAGAAAATATTCCTCGCTCCCTTATGTGTTTCTCTTAAAATATGAGCACTCAAACTCTTGTTTCACACAAAATTTTCTGGCTTCCCTCTTATAATCTCAACTCTTGCGCTTTTCCTCTCAATTCAATTCATCAATATTCTAATTGAACTAATCAATCAAAAAATCAGAATTATCAAGTGACAAACAACTAAGAATAAGACAAACAGAAGGAATATTAATATTCTTGAATCTAGGGTTTGGTAACACTTTTTTTTTTTTTTGTTTTGAGAAGACAACAATTTTTGGTTGGCTTTTGAAGCTTTTAAAATTAGGCCTTTTGCTTTTTTTTTTTTTTAAAAAAAAATTTATAACACTAGAAAGTTTTAGGGTTTGACACAAACAAAAATACTAGGAACAAAAATTTTGCGAATAAACTAGGGATTATGACCCAAGTTTATGATACGACGAAAATAGGGAATAAAATCAACAAACTAAAATTTGCAAAAATAATTGAAAGCTAATACGAAACAATTAAACAGGATAGAGTATGGAAAAAACCTTTGCTCTGATACCAAATTATACGATCTTCGCCAAGGATTCTCGACGAATAACGATTTCACGCGAAACGGAAGCTAAGATCAAGGAAGTTTGATGGAAGATGACATTTCAACCCGATGAATCAATCTAACTACGAACCTTGGAATATACAGCTGCAACCTGATAATTGAGACGACCACGAACCTTGGTATAATGAATTTCGCCACAATTGAGATGAAATACAAATTGATAAGAAAGAGTGTTGAACGTCACAGGACATGTAACACCCTAGTTCTTCCTACGTATGATTTACTTGTCTTACTGTATGATTGACATGTTAGACATATACATTATACTTGTTTAAGTAGCATGTTAGTTGATTCATGCCCTCATCCTTTATTATATTTCATACTTATAAGAATTGCTAGATTAATTATGCCTTATTATTTGATTTAAATCCTTGTAATTGATTATTCTTGACATTCTATGTCTACTTCGTTGTTTCGGGTTTGTTTCAGACTTAGTTTGAGGTTTGAATCATCTTAAGATAGCTTGGGAGTGCTGAAAATCACCTTTGGACAGCCTAAAAACATTTTAGCCTGAACTGGAGAGTTATGCGGCCGCATAGTGCTAGCGCGCATAACCCCTCAATTCTCTGGAATCTATGCGCCCGCATAGAAGCCATACGTCCGCATAGAAGACCGGCATCTTAATTTGACTTTCTTTTTTTTGAAGATTTGGACCATTTGGGTGGCTCTCATTGAGCCACGTCACCACCTCCCTAGTCTGATGTTTTGGACCACTTAAGTCAAGTGGAGAGACTCCATTTCCCTCCATAATCACTCCATTTTCCTCCATAGATGTTCTTGAGTGTGTGTGGGAGTTTTGGTGAAATTAGTGTGTGTGTTTGAGTTCCCGAAGATCGAACCGTCCGATAGACGATCCGAGACCGTCATTGTGTTGGTGTCGAGCAAGGGAGCAACTTTAGAGCCTTCGATCGTGATTTTGTTGGCTTGATATTCGGTTCTAGGTAAGTTACTAAACCCCCATTTTTATGCTTTAAGCTTTAAATGTATGCTAATTCATCAATAATCATGTATGACTTGCTATGAATGTTGTTTTCATGTACAAATCTTATGTTGAGATAAGTACATTATGCTTGTGATGTGTTCTTAGGTTAAATGAGGTTTGATGAGCTAGGGTTTGAATATTAACCTTAGGAATTGAATAAATAGAGAACTTGAGACTTGAAATTGGGTAATCTTGCATATAGCATTTAAACCCTAATTTTATGAATTTTAGCAATGACTCTGATAAATCGATTTTAAGGAAGAATATGATCCCCCGAATAACATGTTAAATTACTACAGGGTTTAGAGTTCGATTGATCGAGATTCTAGTCCTCCGTGTTTTTGGTACTGTTAAAATAAAGACCTATAAATGGCTCTAATGTGTTGATTCGAATTCTTGCAAATATGTTTTGTAGGATAATTTGTGGTAGAATAAAATAATCTACTTGTTATTTGTCAAGTTCACTACTTTTGAACTTGATGGTTATTTGCATTAGATGAGTAAGAACATCTATGTGTGCATTGTGTAAGTCTAGCTGGCGTCGTTGGTGGAGTAAGGTGGGACGACCTATAGTCTTCACAAATCAATGTTTGTGATCGCTATAAGTCGCCGTACCGGAGTTTCACACACCCCTCTTCTGTTGGCCACGGCTGAGAAGTAGCCCCACTATTGTAGCAATACGCATGACTTTGGTTTGCTAGATTGAACTCGATGGTATTAATCGGGGACGTCGATACTACATACACGAGTATCGAGGCACATTTGATTATTTTGTGTATTGCAAGAGCAATGTAGAGATGGACAAAGAGATATGATATCCTTTATAATGTGGTTTATTACGAGTACTTATGTAAATATCAAAGTACTACGTATGATTTATGTGAATTATGTATCAATAATGATGTTACATGTTCAGTTGTGATATATACAAATGTATTACTATGTTATAATTACCAGTTGAGCATTATGCCATGATATATAGTTGCATTTAGAAACTTATTGAGTTTCGACTCACCCCGTTTGTCGTTTATATGTTTTTCCTTAGATCCGAGTCAGCCAGGAAGTTCGCAGTGAGGTCGGGTAGTATTCACGTTTAGCTCGCAGGTGGTCTTTTACTTTGTAACCCTTGGAGCTCTTTTGTAACTAGTGATAGAAATTCTTTTGGTGAGGACAAATGGTTATGTAAAGTCATGTAGACTTTACTTTGGATAGTATTGTTACATTGTTGTCCTTATTATTCTTTTGATAGTCGACACGTGTATGTCGAGCTTGTGCACTCTGTGATATCTTTAGCTCAGTTATTTTCCTAAGCATGTTGTAGCTTGTGGTTTATGTACATTTCTCAGCATGTTGTGGCCGAGGTAGTTGTTGGTATAAATGGTTTTCTCAAAAATCTTATACTTGCGTTTTATTAGTTGGGTTCTGGCTGTAATGTCGCCGAGGATTGGTTTTATTTTATCCAAGTTCTTATTATTATGGTTTAATGTAAGCACGGGGTGTTGCGCCACATGTTTTTACTATTTGTATTTGTTGTTTAATTGTTGTTTTGGTGCGTCGATTCTTGGAATTCGGTATTGGAATCCGAGTCGGGGCGTCACAGTTGATATCAGAGCAATAGGTTTGTTGTCGCCAGGATAGGTTCCTTGGTATAGGTGGGTATGGTTTATTGTTCAGATTCTAACGTCGAGCGATGTGTGTAGGTTAAGATGGTGTAAACTAGGAATAAAGCGAGTACCAGTAGGGCTGGTGCGAATGCTGGAGAGGGTGATGAGAGAACAGGAAATAATAACCGTCCTCGTAATGATCCTCCTAAACCGAACCAGAATGACCGAAATAAAGAAATGGCAAACATGTATAGGAGAATGCTTGAGTTAATGAACGAGATGACGCAACGGATGAATGTAGGAGCAGGACCACAGCCTGAGGCAGAAGCACCACAACCGGAGGTAGAGGCACCATAACCGAAAGTTATAGTGCTAGAACCAGAGGTAGGGCAAAGAAACAACACCACCACCCTCGAGAAATTCTTGAAGATGAAACCACGTGTTTTTTTGGGAGAACCTGATGCTACTAAGGCAGAGTTGTGGATTGAACACATAGTGAAGATATTTGCAGCTTCAGGTTGTAATGATGATGAAAAAGTTACATTAGCAGTGTTCAAGTTGGAGGATCAGCGGAACATTGGTGGTAAGTACTACAGGAGAGCTGGGATTTGCAGGGAGTAGCACATACTTGGCCTAATTTCTTGAGAGAGTTCAAGGCCCAGTACATTCCAGCTGTGGTTCGTGAGAAGAGAGAGCGGAAATCTTATGATCTAGAACAAGGTAATATGTTAGTGGCTCAGTATTCGGCTAGGTTCACAGAGTTGGCACGTTACTGTACCTATTTGGTTCCAAATGAGGCTCGAAAGACTAAGAAGTTTATCAAGGGGTTGAAGACTGAATACATGAAACAGTTACTGTCGTTACAGTTTGCAGATTATCGCAGTGCAGTGGACCGAGCATATGGGATAGAGAGTGATATCGAGGAGCATAAGGGAAGGATGAACGTGGGTTCTCAGCAGTCTTCGCAGTCTCATGGGCGAGGACAAGGCTCAGGTAATAGAGGTAACTACAACAATAATAACAACTGTAGGGAAAATCAGAATAGGCCATCATCTGATGGACAATCTAGACAACAGTCAGGCGGGAGAGAAAATAACTTTACTCCTTCTTAGGGGCAACGAGGTGCTCCGTTGATATGTAATTATTGTGCGAAACCTGGACATTCGGAGGATACGTGTTATAGCAAGGGTGGAAACAGGACAGGGCAATGCTATTATTGTAAGGAGACTGGTCACCTAAAGAGGGATTGTCACAAACTGAGGGGTAGTCAGTTGGGGAGCGTGAGTCAGCAGTCTAGTGGTACGAAGAGAGATAGTGATGGTAGGCCCAAAGTTCAGGGTCGTGTGTTTGCGCTCGATCAACAAGGAGTGCCGGAGTCTACGTCTGTGATAGGTTGTAATCTTTCTATTTTCGGTAGTAAAGCACGAGTTCTTATAGATCCTGACTCATCGCATTTATATGTTGCATCTCATTTTGTGAACAACTTGTGTGTATTACCCCAACCTTTATCTTTTGTACTTGAGGTGTCTACCCCGTTGGGGGAGCATATGTTGGCTTCGGAGGTATACCGAGCTTGTGATATACTTAAGCAGTCTGGACCCTTCCAGCAGCTGTTGAGCCTGAGCCCATAGAAAATAGGGAGATAGAACAAATTATCCAAACTCCCGAAGGGGATGTTGAAGTTACTTCGCTAATAGTGGAATAAAAACAATTTTTAAAATTACTGAGTTTTCAACAAGTAGCTCTAATAGTAGAAGATCGACCTCCTCTTTATACGATAAAACTGAGGTGTCTTATAGAGGTAAAGAAAAAATTGATAATTTAATATTCGAAGGAATTAAAGAATCCTCCCAAAATATTCCCCATGGAATATATCATAATGATCAAAATCACAAACCCTCATCTCCTACTTTTTCAGATATGAACTATTCTGTCAATATCCTCACAAGAGAATTTAAATATAATAGACATGATATTATCGCAGAATTCATGGAAACAAAATATGGTGAATTTAGGAAATGGTATGTTGATAGTCATACTATAGATGAATTAAAATTATTAAAGATGAATTTTATAAGTTTATTAATCTTAATAAGCTGATTCTTCCTTTTGTACATTGGTACAAAAATATATATTTAATGAATCCCAATAATGAGCTTAATATTATGGAACAACATTTCAAAACTTGGGAGACAATTGAGGGAGAAAAGATTCGATCGATACATCTACCTCCAAAAAATCAAAAAGTAGGAGAAATTGAAGCCAATGCCTTTACCAAAGCAAAGGTCAATAATGACGACTTAAACAAAGTTATTAAACAAAACAATTATACTAATCTATGTTTACAAACAATATTGAATAAACAAATGGATAGATTAGAAGATAAAATTGATAATGTGCAATCTGCACCTATTAACAAAATTTCAAATCAATTACAGCCAACGAAAATCCAAACACCGTTGGTAAAACCTCCAATAAATATAGGTCCAAAAGACTTCTCTTTTGCTCCTAGACAAGATGATGAATTTATTAATATCTTAACACAAAAATTAAAAGAACTTAATTTAAATAAAAGTGTCCAAGTCATTAAACAAGACGAAATTCGTGCCGAGGAAAATAGTACATTAGATCTCAAAGAATTAAAAGATGAAGAAAATAGTGAATTGGATCTAAGAGAGTTAGGAGACCAAGAAAATAGTGAATTAGATAATAGTGAATTAGATCTTAAAGAATTGGAAGAACAATTTACACCCAATATAGAAGTTAATAAATTAGGAACTCAAAGTTCACATATTCCGCAGGCTACTAGCAGATATTATTACCCTAGACCCAGTCCAGTAGATTTGGTCTATGAGGAAGATAGTTTAACAGGTCAAACCTATTATAATCCCAAAGCCATTTATGAATGAAATATTGACGGAATGACTGAATATCAAGTATTAAGTTATATGCACAGGATGTTAATGTATTCAATAGCCTGTAGAATAAATGGTAATACTGATAATGGTACAGTAAAAGCTATAACCACAGGGTTTATAGAACAGCTTAAAGGATGATGGGATAATATCCTTACCCAGAATCAACAGTATGAAATACTAAATTCCACAACAATAATCTCTACAACAGACCCAATAACCCAACATACTACTAGTATAGTACATGAAGATGGGGTTTATACGCTTGTTCAAGCAATTATTAAGCATTTTATTGATCAGCCCTTACAAATGATGGATAAGGGTAAAAAACTATTAATGAATCTTAGATGTCCGTCATTAACCCATTTTAGGTGGTATAAAGATGTATTCCTACTAAGGTATCCCAAAGAAATGATGCTAATGCAGCATTTTGGAAAGAAAAATATTTCTGGTTTACCTCATTTATTTGCAGATAAGGTAAAAACTAGAATTAAGAATAAACAAGGTGGGAATTATATTCCTTATGATAGTTATACATATGGAGAACTTTTTGCTGAATGTACAGCAGAAGGATTATCTCTCTGTCATGATTTAAATCTTAAAGCTCAACTTAAAAAACAAGGCTTAACAAGCCGTAAAGAACTAGGTGAATTTTGTCATCAGTTCGCCTATCATATTCCTCAATCCAAAGTTCCTAAACCTGTAAAGAAATCCAAAAACAATTATTTCAACCCAAGAGAAAATATAAAAAATATTATAAGTATAGAAAACCACGATTAAAAGAAACACCTACACAACCTACTTATAGCAAGAATACAAAAAAACCAATCAAAAGAAAAGCTAAAAGTGATATTACGTATCATAAATGTGGCAAAGTTGGCCACTACGCTAATAGGTGTTGGGTAAAACAAAAAATAAATTAAATATAAGTGAAGATATTAAAGAAGGATTATGTCAAATCCTACTAAATCCGGACAAAAGTGATAATAATAGTGAAAGTGAGAGTAATAGTGACAATGAAATAATGCACATCAATTCTGATATAGAATCCAGCTCAGCAGAATCGAGGAAGAAAAAGGTTGCACAGGCAACTATAATAGTGAAATTGATTATTACAAATCCATTTTAGAAATGAATGGTTTAAGTCTAAACACTCTTAGTAAAAGCCAAACATTTATGCTGGATCTAATAGATAAAATTGAAGATCCAGACGAAAAAAGAAAAGTATTAGAAAAATTCCTAGATAATTTCGAGAGACAGAGACTGATCCCTTAAAAAAGTCTCAGCTAAGTTACACATTAATTAAAAGAAGTTATAAATAGATTTAAAAATCCAATCTATAAAGAACCAACAATACAAGATCTTAAGCAAGAAGTAAATTTACTCAAAGTTGAAATAAAAGAATTAAACAATAAAGTTGATCAAATCCAAAAGGATCAAATCTTATTTAATTTGGAAAAAATTATTCAACCTATACCAATAACATGAGCCAATGTTCTAATACTAATAGTAATGAAATAGAACAAACAAATCAACTCCTTTCATCCGAGTGGAAAGAAGTAGTTCAATCAAAGAATAAAGATAAAAAGAAATTGGTCCACTCTTCTAGTGCTCAATCTAGTGCCCAATTTAATAATGATAGTGCTCAAAATAGTAAAAAGCAATCTTTATGTTTGATTGATGAAATAACGTATCAAAAGTGGTATGTTAGTATAACTTTAGATATTAATGAAGAATTTAATATACAAACTATTGCTTTAATTGATAGTGGAGCAGATATGAACTGCATTAAAGAAGGTTTAATCCCAACGAAATATTTTCAAAAAATAAAATCTCCAGACAGTTTAACAACTGCTGATGGTTCTAAAATAAACATAAACTATAAGTTATCTAATGCTTATATTTGCAATGATGGTATATGTATTAAAGGTACTTTTTTCATGATAAAAGGATTAACTGAATTCTTAATATTAGGAACACCTTTTTTATCCTTATTAAAGGCTATTGATAGAATCAGAACTCTCTCTCTCTCTCTCTCTCTCTCTCTCTGGCTCATGTGTTGAGCACCACTCTCCTTGTAATATATTTCTTCAATTTTTATATTTTTAGTTTTTAAGTTGAAGACGACTTAAAGTTGTAAGTCTTTTTTTCTTTTTTTATCTTTTGTAAATAGTTTTATGTTTTAATAAAATTATCTTATTCAGAAAATTATCTTCTTAAATTACAGATTCTTATTCATTTAAATTTGATTATATTCGTTAAATTTTGTTATTTCTCTAACCTGGGTTGGAATTTTGTTAAAGGTGCAGATTGCACATTATCAATTTTATCTTCTAATATATCCATTTGTTTATTCATTGTTTGTAAACATAGATTAGTATAATTGTTTTGTTTAATAACTTTGTTTAAGTTGTCATTATTGACCTTTGCTTTTGTAAAACCATTGGCATCAATTTCTCCTACTTTTAGATTTTTTGGAGGTGGATGTATTGATCGAATCTTTTCTCTCTCAACTATCTCCCAAGTTTTGAAATGTTGTTCCATAATATTAAGCTCATTATTGGGATTCATTAAATATATATTTTTGTACCAATGTACAAAAGGAAGAACCAGCTTATTAAGATTAATAAACTTATAAAATTTATCTTTAATAATTTTTAATTCATCTATAGTATGACTATCAACATACCATTTCCTAAATTCATCATATTTTGTTTCCATCAATTCTGCGATAATATCCTATCTATTATATTTAAATTCTCTTGTGAGGACATTTGTAATAACCGAGCATATCATTAGTATGTTAATCATATAATTATGTGCATGCATTGTTAATGTGATCATTGTGGTTCATGGTATTGATTTGATCAGTCGTAAACTCATGATTTCATGTTTCGGTATTTTACTTTCTTGCATTGTTTCGTAGCGTAAACTGAACTGAAATGAAAGAGATGAACCATGATTCTTTACACCTATATATACTTGATGTTATAGAAGTTTCATGTTGTTAAATTGAGCTTTGAAAAAGTAGTATATGTTGTGTTAACTTGAAGTTACAAAATGAAGAAGTTGTCGACATTGTGTTCGGCTTCGTGAACTTTCTCGTGACTTTAAATTGATCCAAGAAAGATATCGAACCCTTGGGGACATCCTTTGATGTGTTATAAGTGTTGTACAATCATACCTAGGGGTGTACGAGCGATCGAATCGAGGAAACAGAGCAAAACAAAAAAAATTACGCGTGCTAATGAATAGTGCGCGCCAAGACGCGCAGGCCTGCGCCCCAGCGCGCCGTGTACGCACATTGTTGGCAGTTTTGTGTTTTTTTGGTTTTTCTTGATTTCCACCTCATGCTTGGCCTTCCTTATCAGGTCTAAAACGTGGGTAAGCTTGGGAAGAGTATATCCTAGCTCTCTAAACTCAAAAAACCCTCAAATCCATCTTTCAAATTCTCCAAAATTCTCCCAAAATTCCACTTTTTGACCTTGGGTTTGTGTGTGTTCTTACATGAGCTTTTGTTCTTCTACCAAGGAAGCAATAAGGGGCTTGTTTAGGGGAGTTTGTAGCTGTGTTAATCACTGAAATACAGGGGAGAAACAAGGGTTTAGCTCTTTGATTTGGTAAGGGACCTCTAGCTTGTTCATGTTATTGTTTGCTTGGTTAATTTCCGTTATTTTATGCTAGTATGATGTTATGTTGCTAAACATGAAATTTTTAGCCATGCTAAGTACTTTAATATGCTGAAATGGTTATAGGTATGTGTTTACAAGGTGTGTTGGTTGTTATATGAGACTTGAAACCATTGTAATTCGATTACATCCTTGAATTCGTAAAACCGACAAGAAATTGCACTACAAGAAAAAGCACTATTTGTGACCCCCTTTATTTGGAAGGGCCAAAAAACCGTCCCAAATACTATTTTTTGGGAAGGCAAAATTAGCCTTGCCAAATACTTGGTATTTGGCACACTTTTCCCCTTCCCCTCCCAAATAATATTTTTTTAGGACTGTTTTATTTTTAACCGTCCTAAATGTCTCAGCTATAAACTTTGATAATACCAGTTATATCCCAAAAAATTTCACGCCCATTATTTTTGGTTCCCGCTATTGTTTCCATCCCCTTCAAATCGAAGCTCTTATTGTAATTTTCACTGTGAGTCTCTCTCTACGTTCAATCTCTCTCTCTACCTCTCTTCGTTCAATCTCTCTCTACCTCTCTTCGCGATTGTTGCTTGAGCTGCTCGGGAATCCTTTGTAAGCATCTCTCTCGCTCTCTCTCTGGCATTCTATCTCTCTTCACTCTCTCACTTTCTATCTCTCTCTTTCTTGAAATTGTGCCCTAATTTTTAACTAAATATATTGTTGATTTTCTTATTTTGCATTGGAACGATTTTTACGATTCCCGATCACCGCTCGCGATTGTTTCCCTCCACTATGTGTCTCTCTCTCTTGTGCAATCTTCTCGTTTTCTCTTCCTGCGATTGTTGCTAAGATTGCTTGGGAATCCCTTTGGTAAGCATCTCTCTCACTCTCGCTTTCTATATCTCTTTTGCTAGCACAATTGTGCCCTAATTTTTAACTAATTGATATCTTCTTGTTAATAGTATGATGTGGGTCTAGATTTTTGCTGAATTTTTCCCTAGGAAAATACAAAAAGGAACAGGATACCTTGAAATTAATTTGGAATTCGCTTTTCCTTCAATGCGATATTTTTCTTGAGCCGTTTTTCGATTGTTTGTATTTTATCACTTCCTTCCTTTTCTCGAGCTTGTAATGTTGTAATATCTTGCATATTATGTACCGTGTATACAAACTGTTTAAGTTTGGTATTGATATATGCTCGTTTTTCCCTGAATAGAAGGTTATTCTGACAAGTTTATTACGATTTTTTGTTTTTGTTTTTGTTTTTGTCTGACAAGTTGATTGAATTTAGCTAACTTGGGGATAATCAGATTTTACAGGTTACTCAATTTGTAGTTATGGTGCGATGTGAAAATTCTAGCAAAGGGAAGATGACTTGAATTAGTCCTTTTAGTCTATCTGATTAAGGCTAAGTACATGGAATATATGCAATACGTGGTGCAAGTTTAGGATTCTTGTTATTTTTGATGATTGCAAGAATTTTATGTTTATGTTTGTCTACCCTTCCCTCTCCCTTTCCTACACAAAAAGAAAAAAAAGGATCACACTGTTTGGGGTGGGACAGGGGAAGCTAGCTAGAATCGACCACTCTCCCACTTATAGGAGAAAGTTCATATTGTTAAGTTGACGAGGATGACCACCTGAAACGGGTCCCAAATCTTAGAGGTTTCGAATAAAGTTATCAATTTCATCTCTATAATGATAAAGTTATTAACCGTTGATCATTTCCGAAACCATTTTGGAAAGAGCAACCTCTCTCTCTCTCTCTCTCTCTCTCTCTCTCTCTCTCTCCCTCTCCCACCCCCGCCCCATTTCATCAAAGAGTAATTGTTGGTCAAGTCTTTCTAATTCACATGAAGTAATTTGTGCTGTAGATAGTTGCTCATTTCCTTGTAATTCTTTTTGTGTTTATGTATTTGATCGTCCGTGTTCGAATCCCACTTTCTATTACTACTTGACCATGGGAGGTGTAATTGGAAAGGGTGATTCACCTAGGGCTTCAATACCCGAGACCAAGCTTGAGGCCAAAATAATAGAGGCAATGCAACGGAGAGAATGTGAAGGAAGTAAGATGAAGTCATTCAACAAAGATCATCTTGAAGTTCCCAAAATTGATGAGAGCTTAAGAACATGCAAAGCCATCTTCGAGCAGTTTGGTATGTTCATGAATCCGTTCATAAGTACGCCGTATATTGGTATAGGTATCATTAGTTAGCAATGCACATCTCCCTCCATCATGAGCTAAGGATTATTGTTAAAGTTGCATCACTTAATGTAGATCTTTAGATTGTAATGACTAAACTTTTACGCACATAAGCATATTTTCATCTTAAATTTTAATTCTATTTAAGAATTAAAATAAATTTCTGTAAATGTCATTGGTATAAGGATTAGAAATAGTTTCCGAATTTAAATTTGATGTGATAAAGGAGTAAATAGGGAGGAAGTCATAAAATTTATGTTTTTAAACAAGACTCGGAATGACACGAAAAAGAAACAGAAAGTAATACTCTTTGAGAGGAATGGTGCAAATATAATTATTTCTATGTCTTCCCATATTTCTCTTAACAGGCTTGGGATGAAACAATTCGAATAGAGGTCTCCTATGAGACAGTCTTTAATACCCATATAGGCAAAAACAGTCTTTAATACCCGGATAATTTGGAGTAAAAATTGTTTTAAATGCTAACTTTCTCTCTTCGTTCGCCTTTTTGCTTGCTAAATTAGTAAATGTTCTTCCTATTTTCCTTTTTGATTAATACTAGGTATCCAATTTTTTTCTCTTTACCATCTCCGATCTATGTGGCAAGTATGTGATTGGTTCATCATCACTCTATGTGGGTCCACAGACTAACCAATCACATGCTTGCCCGTGTCGCACGATCGATGGAAAATTGGGACAATTCTTTGATTCTCTAGCATTTTATTTTCGTTCTTTTATTCGTATCATCTTTTAATCTTCAACTTGCGGTGGTTAAAAGTGGCTACTGTTTTCATTACGGATGAGGATAACAATGGGGCAATAGATCCACCGAGCTCAAACACCGCTTCCATAAGCTGGAGATAAATTTTACGGAAGACGAAATCAACGATCTCTTTCGGGCATGTGATATTAACGAGGATATGGAAATAAAATTAAATGAGTTCATTGTGCTTCTATGCCTTGTCTATCTTCGAAGGAAGATCCTGCCGCCATTCAAGCCGTATCTTGTTGTACCACGACAGCGCAAGTTTACTTTTTCCTTTGCCTAGTTGGTCTTTTTCGCTTTTACCTGGTTCATATAACTATTATAATTGCAGTTGGTGGTTTTATTTTGGGAGACCATATTTATTTGCTAAAACAACTGCATTTTTAAAATAAAAACCTTTCTTAAAATCTCCTTAGGTTTTTCGTCATTATGAATTGAAAGACCATCCAACGAGAAGTCCCGACCTTTCTTGTAAGCACTCGACCGACACCGGAGAAAGGTCGGCATTCTTCATATGCGCGCATGCACATATGTCTGTTGTAACCTTTGGTTTGCATTTCTTGACATTGATAGAAATCACGGATGGGAATACCAAATCTGGAGGCAACCTTTGAAACATTGGTCGATACATTTGTGTTCTTGGACAAGAACAAGGATGGTTATGTCAGTAACAATGAGATGGTTCAAGCAATAAATGAAACTGTTTCAGGGGAACGGTCTTTTGGGCGAATTGCCATGAAAAGATTTGGTTAGTACTCTCTTTCTCTCTCTCTCTCTCTCTCTTAAGCACACATGATTTTGTTGTGTCATCAAAGAACTCAAGAATAAACATGGAGGAAATTTCTTTTTATTAAGTAGCAAAGAGTCCGTGGTGGTTTGCAATTTTAGATAAGATCTACTTAGTTTCTAAACCAGCCGCATTGGTCAAATATTTAAATTATGCTGCTTCTCTCACACTTGTGATTTGAAGTTAAGAAATTACTGTTGACCAGTTGTGTATTCCAAGTTTTCAATGTGATGTTGCTACTAACTGAGTCACTTGTTCTGTTGTTGCAGAGGAGATGGATTCTGATAAAAACGGGATGGTGAATTTCAAAGAATTTCTTTTTGCTTTTACACGATGGGTTGGAATTGATGATTAAGGCTAAGTACTGGTCAGTCTCTGTTTTCACAAATTCTGAATTGACCTCGTTGGATGTTAGAAGAACTTCTACAAAAACCAAGACAGATTTGCTAGTCTTGCATCCACTGTACCTCCGTCCCATAAAACGAGTCCCATTTTCTGTTTTAGTTTGTTCTAAAAAACTGAAAGGCTCATGTCTAAGTTTAAGCTATAGATATCTGTTATTCACTTTATTCTTACTCTTGGAAAACATGGTATTGCTCTACATGTCTTTTGAAAAATATGTAGTTTTGGTGCAATTTATGAGAAATATATGAAAGTGAAAAGAAATTATTAAAACGTGTTACAGATTGAAAAGTAGGCTGAATCCGTGAAAGATTACGAGACATTGAGGAGGGTGCTCCCATATGACAATGATGTAGCTGAATCTTTATTCCACGCCCAAGTTGCTTTGAAAAAATCCCGTGGGGAAGAAGTGTATAATATGAAATTTGGTGGGGAAGTTGAGCTAGTAACAGGTCTTGACCAGTTCAAAGCTGCTGTTGCTTCTACCGGTTAGTCTAATTGATTCCTTCTATCCCTGGTTCTTCATCATTCAAACGATGCACTGGAGTTGTGACTTGTATACCATGAAATTGCAGGTGCTTCCGTCATTCATTTTAAAGTGGCATCAGACCTTCAATGCAAGCAGATATCTCCATTTTTGGACACACTATGCACCCGATATCCGTCTATTAATTTTCTTAAGGTAAATTTGTTTATCTCATAATTATACACGCCTACTGGATACTCTTTTTTGTTTCCCTTCTGTTTTTATTTTCATTGTGTGTTTGTGTATAGAACATTTCCTTCTATGAGCATTTGTTTCACTTAAATTTGCAATTTGTTTCACCCTTTCTTCTTGTGAGGGAAACCTTTCTGGGAGTGCCCCTCTTAGAGATTCAGCGGGATTGGGACCTCTCTTCCGTCAATTGTACCTTTTGATGGTTTAATTCTAGTTCTCTTTTCTTAATTATTAAAGACTTTCCTTTCCTTTCATGTTGCTTCTGTTTTGAGATTCTTGAGGAGGACATTAATATTAATAATATTTTTGTATCTGCACTTTGTGAGCCCATCTCGCTTATTGCTTTTGCAGTGACAAAGCAACACAATGATGACCGCAAGAAACTTCTAAGGCGATGGGAGTGCTGTCATTGAGGTATGGGTAAAAAGCTGATTATGGTGTGTATGGATATATTAATGGATGTATTATGGTTATGTTTGTTTGGAGATCTTTTGCAATTTACGATATTTACCATCTCTCTGCAAAGACCAAATTCTCCCTCAAAAAAAAAAGAACGAACCGAGACGAATGGAAATATAATAAAAATTGAAGGAATGAGTTCTATATTTTACTTCTCTTTATCTTCTTGTGGATTAGGCTCCTTCGAGCGGAGGCACGGTGCGGAGCACTATGCAAATGATAAGGCAAGTCTCTTACTTTACATGGTAACTTAATTTCATAGGGCCCATTAGTACATATCGTGGAAATTTTATTCGGTTTTCACCATCTTTTACGTTAAAAAATCCATCTTTGTTGCATCTAGAAATGAGTAGTTTTGTGATTCATAAGATCTTTTATTTGTGTTTGTTGATTGATAGGAGTGCAGTTCGTGGTTTTTTCATATTTCTTATGACGATAAAAGAAAAGCATAGTTGTGCGGTAATTGTTTTTGTCATAACTTCGTGCCATGGGATTAAGCAGTAGAAGACATACCTCTGTGTGCCCAAGGATAGAGGGAAAACATGTAGTGATGTTTCCTTTAATGTAATGCATTCATGCAATGAGATGGACTTATTTGTCGTAACTTCATCTTCTATTGAAAGTGAATACGTTTCCTTTCTGGGGGCGTGCACTTGAAGTTCCCTTTAAAACTATTACCCATTAAGTTCTTCTTGAACCTTGTCAGGTTTATGCTGTGGCCTCTGAAGATATGGATTCTCTAACTTTTGGAGCTCCGAGATTCCACTGCCATTTAATGGACCCTGCCTCAAGGAAAATCCCAGTAATGGAATTTGAAGTTTCGAAGGTACATAATAAATCAATTTCTTGAGCCAATGATGTCCGCTTGATGGTTACTGTAATTGTTATTGATGTTGGTATTACCTCAGGTTCTGGAGGAGCTAAATCTTACAATGGATCAATTTATTGATTTGTGCATCCTTTGTGGGTGTGATTATTGTGATAGCATTAGAGGTATTATATATACTTTCATCCACTTAATTTTTCTAATTGATGTTTGACACGTTTGTTTAAATAGCTTGTAGCCTGACTCCCGATACATGTAAATTTCATTTTTTTTCTTTATAAAACCTGTGTGTTTGCTGGTACAGGGATGACCAAAAACACTAACTTTGTGGAGGAAGTCTTATCACATTTTAGAAAAGATGATGAGATTATTATCATAAGTCCATCACGCTGATACTGGTATAACTGCTGATAGCTTATTCATTTCGCAAGTCTTTTGGTTTTCATTTTTTTAATATTCATTCATTATTTTCTTCCTCCCTCTTTTCACTCTTTAGATGCGGTGGACGCTAAGGCGAAGCTAAGGTAGTGAAACACTATCTCAATATAAAAAGAACTAAATGGAGATCCTTAAAAAGATGGAGCGCATGCAACGCTTATTAGAGGTGCATGGGATACCATTGTCTCCACGTCTCGGCGCAAATGGCTCCGGATCTAGTTTAGGACTGGTACACCCTTATCTTTGTTTACACCTTAGTTGAGTTGTTTATTTTTATGTGATATACATTAATTATATTATTTATATTGTAGGATCCGATCAACTATTAACTCTCTGATGGATGACTTGAGCTAGCTATATTTCTACCAAGTACACTTTTTGTCTACGGAGTACACTTTTGTAATTGACAAATTGGATGTACATAGTTTATTGAATGATTTTTTATTTTGATTATTAATATTGTTACATCCTTGAAATAACTTGAATTATCTATAGTTTTAAGAATATATATTATCATTTTGTGATAGCTTTGAGTATTATTATTCTTTTTGTGGATTGATGTATGATATCTACACGTATCTTAAATGCAATTAAATGAGCAAAATTGTGTCAAATAATTTTTTGCGCGTTGACCGAGTTAAAGAAGGTTCAATTTTTATGTCCACTTCTCCGGATCAGCCTTGCTGGACTGCTGCTTCCAATGGCCGCTTTTGTCTCCTCCGCCTGGGATTTGGTTCGTGATTCTCAACCTCAGCTGCTATCTACAAAATTCATTTGGAATAGTAATATCCCGAGGCACATCGGTGTTTTTTATGGCGTCTTTTCAGCATAGTCTTCTGTTGATGAAGCCATTACTCGCCGGGTATACCTTGCTTCGACTTGCTGCGATTCGGGCTTCTCCGAAACTTTTCTCCATGTTTTTTTATCTAGCTCGGTTGCTGTGACAGTATGGCAGCATTTTGGCTCCGCTTTTGGCATCCTTAGTCGCGCTCTTTCTATCTCGCAAGCTTGTTTGGCTTGGTGGATTTCTCCGAAAGTCACTCCAAGCCATATTGCTGTTCCGGCATTGATCCTTTGGCATCTTTGGAAGAATAGAAATGGTTGGATTTTCGAAGGTCGTCGGCTTTCTAGCAATCAAATTATTCAAGCAATTTATGCTGATCTTTCTCACATTATTAATGCTTTGAGGTTGCCTATTATCCGAGGTCGTACGATCAAGTATGTGACTTGGTCTAAGCCTCCTCCAAATCTTCTCAAGCTTAATACTGACGGTGCTTCCAAAGGTAATCCGGGTCCTAGTGGAGGAGGAGGTATTATTCGAAACTCCGATGGGCATTTGGTTTATGCTTTTGCCTCTTATTATGGTATCTCTTCGAATACTGTTGCTGAAGCGAAAGCTCTTCTTCAAGGTATTCTTTGGTTGCGTGACCACGGTTATTATAATGCTATTATTGAAATGGATTCCAAGATTCTATTTGACTGTATCTCTTCCGAATCATCTCCTCCGTGGTCTTGTTGGAGTATTATGCAGGATCTTTGCTATCAAGAGGTCTATGCAATTTCAATTTCGTCATTGTTACGGGAAGCTAATAGTGTTCTGATAAACTTGCTAATTTGGGCTGCCTTGAGAAGATTGATTCTCAATTTTCTTCTTCTCGTATCCTCCCTTCTATTATTAGAGGTCATATCTTGCTGGATATTCAGGAAACTCCTTATATTCGTCGTCGTTAGTGCTTGATCGTTTTTAGTTTTGTTTCTCATGTATTTGCTTTTCGAGGTCAGGCTCCTTTGTCCTCCATTTTATAAGGCAAGGCTGGTTGTCCCCCTCAAGTTTGTAATTTCTTTTTATTTAATAAAATTTAGCAGGGTGCCGTCCCTGTTTCCCTAAAAAAAAAAAAAAAACAAAAAAAAAAAAACAAAAAAAAAAAAATTTGTAGAGCACATATCAACTCTATTTGGGAGGTAGAAAACAGTCCCAAATGCTTTTAGAAACAAAAAAACAAAACGTCTTAAATACTATTTGGGAGGGCAAAACCGTGCCAAATACTATTTGGCACGGCAGCACAACTGTGCCCAATACTATTTGAAAGGTGTCAAAACCGTGCCAAATACTATTTGAGAAGGCTATCAAACCGTGCCAAATACTATTTAGGAGGGTCATCAAACCGTTCCAAATACTATTTGTGAAGGCATCATAATCGTGCCAAATACTATTTGGGACGGCCGCCATAACCGTGCCAAATACCTATTTGGGACGGGTAATACATAACCGTCCCAAATACATGTCAAAAGGCACACTTGTGCAAAACCGTCGCATTTGCCGTGCCAAATACTTTTTGGGACGGTTTTTGACCGTGCCAAATGTATTTGGCACCCTCGTATTTGGCAGGGAGCCAAAACCGTCCCAAAACCGTCCCAAATACTATTTGGCACGGTTTTTGGAGTATTTGGGACGGTTTTTTGCCTTCCCAAATACACATTTTTCTTGTAGTGTAATTGGCTTGAACAAAGTGTGAAACATGGCTGTGATTTAGGGTTTATGACTTTATATGGAATGGTTTGAGATGGTTAAAGTGTTCATTATATTGATTTGCGAATATAGAACTCAAATTGATCCTTGGAGGATAACCTAAATGCCGAATTTGTAACCGAATATGGAATAAAGTGTGAACGTGAACTTGACTAACCGGATGTGCATATTCGAATACTAACTTTTAGGGGGTTTTGGTTGACTACCGATTGTCATGGGACGGAGTACAGTGATAGTCGGGTTGTGGCGACCTTAATCCGGCATGTCTCCCTATTTCTAGCCAGAATAGGGTACACCACGTAGATTGTTGGACAAGAGTGGTGTTGTCACATGGATGCCAAGGTTGTAGGGACTTGGGGCATGTTGACTTGTTCCGCGGAATGTTCGATTATGAATTATATGATTACAATGATTTGATATGAACTTCAAAGCTGAATGGTGTTATAAGGGGAGCTGGTAGTCGGAGGTGTACCTCGACTTGTATATCCTGATACATGTGATCCATACTTGTTTATTATGTGTTATGAATTGTTGTTAGCTCATTACTTTGTAAGTTGGTCATTATTTCCAACTGGTATGGGACAGTTGGCAGTCATGATCCTTCTTGCGCTAGTAATGGGACTTAGTTGATTATTGATTATGCTGATTACATGTAACTTAATTTGTTATTACTTATGCTGAGTACATGCTGCTTGTGTTAGCATCTTATTACCGCTGCATACATGCATAACATGCATAAGTTCAATGGAATCTTTTTGGGTCATAGGTGACTGACCCATTTTTCAAATGTTTTTCCTTAGATTGAAGCGAGACGAAAAAGAGTTCCACACATGAGGCTGTATGAATTATGGTTCAGTAATAGATGGTTGATTTTAGTCTGGGTTTGGCTTGACTTGCATGTATGACAGAGTAGTGGTTTATTTGTAATGTTTAAGTATCATTAACGTTGTATATAAGGGCTGGATGCCTTTCAATTTGGGATTGTATGCAAGTTAAAGAAGTTTTGTAAATACAGTTGTATCCTCTCTAGTTATGAAATTGAATGGCGTGTTGCCATGTCTCGGTGTTAATTATAAGGATGTGTTAAACAGGTGATTATTATGATTATGTATTGTGGATTCATGCCCAGATTTAGGCTCGGTTTGGATGCTTGAATTGGGGTGTGACAACATTGACAGAATAGTTCATATCCGAAAAATTCGGAGATGAGGGTTTGTGATTTTGATCATTATGATATATTCCATGGGGAATATTTTGGGAGGATTCTTTAATTCCTTCGAATATTAAATTATCAATTTTTTCTTTACCTCTATAAGACACCTCAGTTTTATCGTATAAAGAGGAGGTCGATCTTCTACTATTTGAGCTACTTTTTGAAAACTCGGTAATTTTAAAATTTGTTTTTCTTCCACTATTAGCGAAAGTAACTTCAACATCCCCTTCGGGAGTTTGGATAGTTTGTTCTATCTCCCTATTTTCTATGGGCTCAGGCTCAACAGCTGCTGGAAGGGTCCAGACTGCTAGTAGATCTATATCTTTCCAAGTTATAGCCCTAGGGGTCATCGTTTGACATCTATTAATATTAGTCTCTATAAGAGTAGTCTTACCTTTTTTACTAATTAATTTTGCTCTTGGGGTGAGCGTATTAAGTAACTTATAATATATTCTATAAGATATGGCTACATGCTCACTTTCTTCCTGCATCTTATAGCCTTTTGATTCTATATTAAGAGTAAGAACATCCATCAAATGCTTATCAGTTAAAGAGATAGGAAAGTCTGGAAAGCAATTAAAATAAACTGGGTCATTACACAGACTTGTTTCAACTAATCCTAATAAGGATGCATCAAATTCAAGATGTCTACAATCACGTAAAGCTACCATTAAGCATGCATTTAAACCTTCTCTGGTTAAGGGTTTTAAAGCTATCTGTATAAGACCGATGTGTAAAAACTTAAATTTTTCTTGAAATTTAAGAACATCAGAATCTAATAAGTGTATTCTTTCATAATGGTTTTTTAGCGGAATAGTTTGTTCCACTGTTTTAATAATTCTTTTAGAACGAAAATCAAAAGTATCTATTTGATAAATACTATCATGAGAAATTATAGGCATTTCCCACGCTTTAAGTTTTTCTTCTGCAAATTCTATTTCAGATAAATTCTTTATATATTCATTATTTTTATTATTTCTAAATCCTAAGTGTTTCAGCATTAGGACATTTAAAGGATAAAGTAATAGGAATAATAATTTTCTTAATCTGGTCTACGGCCAAGGATTCACGGAACTAAATGCCCCAAAAACTCAATTCAAACGAGAAAGGGCTAGTCCTAATGGCTACATAGGTTCTTCCTACCTGGCTAATAAACTTTAATTAAGAAATTTCTCACTCCTTATACTTCCCCTAAAATGGCTCTGATACCAAAAACTTAACCGAGGTTAGAGAAATAACAAAATTTAACGAATATAATCAAATTTAAATGAATAAGAATTTGATTAAGAAGAATAAGATTTTTTAAGAAATAAAACTTTTATTTATTCAAACATAAAAATATGTACAAAGATAAAAAAGAAAAGTTCAACTTAAAAACTAAAATATAAAAACTGAAGAAATATATTACAAGGAGAGTGGTGCTCAACACATGAGCCGAGAGAGAGAGAGAGAGAGAGAGAGAGAGAGAGAGAGAGAGAGAGAGAGAGTTATAATTCTGCCTCCCTGAGGTCTGATCTTCGATTCCATTTGTAGGATTAGAATTTCGAATAGTCTTTAAGTCCGTGAATCCCTGTCATTGAGTGTCTTGCGACTGTCTTTAATCAGTGGGAGACAGGAGTGCTGGTAACTTTTGACTTTTTACTTTACTTTCCGTCTATCTTTGTCCTTTTTAGGAATAACGAAAAACTTTTGTTTTTGTCGGCCATATAAGCATTGGTGGCAGCATTAGTGGAGAAAATCTTATCTCTTGTGATATTCTTTTCCTGTAGGGCTTTGTCTACCTTTCTTTTTATTGTGGTTTGCTCGTGAGGAGAATTTGTCCATTCTTCTTTTTCTTCTGTATCTTTCGGCTTTAGAAATAATGGAGAGACTGTTAATATCTTGACTTTAAGCTTTTTGGAATTGTCTTCATTCACCTTTTTCATCCTTCAACCTGAGAGTATGGGATCATTCCCATGTAATTTTCCATATCTTCATTCGTTCATGCTTTGAGTAGACGTCTTTGAGCTGGATTCTTCTTCTTCGAGAACTTTGTTGATAAAGCTGGCTAATTTGTCTTTAAGACATCCGTTTAATTTTTCCTGAGTAATACCAGGATTGTCTTTAAGAATTTTAGATTTAACCATTTCTATGGGATCTTCTGGATCCCTTTTTTCATTTTCTTTCTGCGCTTTAAGCTTTTCTTTAAGATAGGAACAAGTTTTGACAATTTCTTTAAGAATTTCGGTGGTATCAAATTTATTTCACCATTTAAAAGAATAAGTTCTGGTCAGGCAGGGAAGATGGAAATTATCATATTCACAGTCATAAGACCATGCCCAGATCTAAGGAAGTTTAAATTGGGATAAGAATGAAAGTAACGCTTGCTAATTAAGCTTTGGCGTTCTGATTTTTCCAAAGGGTTTGGGTTATAATAGAGTTCATTCCTGTATTTAGGGTAAATAAGACAATAATCATCGAATAATTTTTGTAGGTTTTCTGGTAAATATTCCCTTTTAGGGCAAATCTTTTCCCAATTGAGAAAAAACCAATTGGGTATTTCTTCATTTAAAAATTCTTGGTCAAACTGAAAAAACCAAGTATGTTTTCTTTGAGAATTTTGAGAGAGAAATACTTTAAGCCATGCATTAATATAATCCCAATAATTGTAGTAAAATTGTTGCTCGGGATTAGCAAAATAATGTCTCAGTTGGTTTGGATTGGTTCCCCAATCTGATACTGAGAGTACTTTAAGTATTTTGGCCTTTGAAAAAGCATATGCACTTTGAGCAACTTCTCTCAATGTCTCCCAGTCTTAAAGAATTGTTGCATCTGAAAATGCGTAGGTGCTTTGAGCAACTGTTTTAAATGTATGATCAAACATTTATGCTGGATCTAATAGATAAAATTGAAGATCCAGAAGAGAAAAGAAAAGTATTAGGAAAATTCCTAGATAATTTCGAGAGACAGCCAGAGATTGATCCCTTAAAAAAGTCTCAGCTAAATTACACATTAAAAGAAGTTATAAATAAATTTGAAAACTCAATCTATAAAGAACCAACAATACAAGATCTTAAGCAAGAAGTAAATTTACTCAAAGTTGAAATAAAAGAATTAAACAATAAAGTTGATCAAATCCAAAAGGATCAAATCTTATTTAATTTGGAAAAAATTATTCAACCTACCAATAACATGGGCCAATGTTCTAATACTAATAGTAATGAAATAGAACAAACAAATTAACTCCTTTCATCCGAGTGGAAAGAAGTAGTTCAATCAAAGAATAAAGACAAAAAGAAATTGGTCCACTCTTCTAGTGCTCAATCTAGTGCCCAATTTAATAATGATAGTGCTCAAAATAGTAAAAAGCAATCTTTATGTTTGATTGATGAAATAACGTATCAAAAGTGGTATGTTAGTATAACTTTAGTTATTAATGAAGAATTTAATATACAAACTATCACTTTAATTGATAGTGGAGTAGATATGAACTGCATTAAAGAAGGTTTAATCCCAACCAAATATTTTCAAAAAATAAAATCTCCAGACAGTTTAACAACTGCTGATGGTTCTAAAATAAACATAAATTATAAGTTATCTAATACTTATATTTGCAATGATGGTATATGTATTAAAGGTACTTTTTTCATGTTAAAAGGATTAATTCAATTCTTAATATTAGGAACACCTTTTTTATCCTTATTACAGCCTATTGATAGAATAGACTCATCAGGTATATTTTCTACATTAAATGGAAAACAAATTGTTTTTAAATTCATTACCAATCCTCAAACGAAAACAATAAATGAGCTAAAAGAAAATCTTATTTTTAAAGTAAAACAATTAAATTTCTTACAAAAGGAAATAAAGATCAATAATTTAAATAATCATTTACAAAGTCCAAAAATTAAAGAAAAAATAAGAGTCATTGAAGAAAGAATGAAAAAAGAAATTTGCAATGAACTGCCAACGGCTTTTTGACAGAGAATGAAACAGGTAGTATATTTACCTTATGAAAAGGATTTTAATGAAAAGACAATTCCTACAAAGGCTAGACCTATTCAAATGAATAAAGAATTATTAGAATATTGTAAAAAGGAAATTCAAGATTTATTAAATAAAAAATTAATTAAGAAAAGCAGCTCCCCTTGGAGTTGTGCAGCTTTTTATGTTAATAAAAATTCTGAAAAAGAACCTATTAACAGAATTCCAAATCAATTACAGCCAACGAAAATCCAAACACCGTTGGTAAAACCTCCAATAAATATAGGTCCAAAAGACTTCTCTTTTGCTCCTAGACAAGATGATGAATTTATTAATATCTTAACAAAAAAAATTAAGAGAACATAATTTAAATAAAAGTGTCCAAGTCATTAAAAAAGACGAAATTCGTGCTGAGGAAAACAGTGAATTAGATCTAAGAGAATTAGAAGATGAAGAAAATAGTGAATTAGATCTAAGAGAATTAGAAGATGAAGAAAATAGTGAATTAAATCTTAAAGAACTTGAAGAACAATTTACACCCAATATAGAAGTTAATAAATTAGGAACTCAAAGTTCTTATATTCCTCAGGCTACTAGCAGATATTATTACCCTAGACCCAGTCCAGTAGATTTGGTCTATGAGGAAGATAGTTTAACAGGTCAAACCTATTATAATTCCAAAGCCATTTATGAATGAAATATTGACGGAATGCCTGAATATCAAATATTAAGTTATATGCACAGGATGTTAATGTATTCAACAGCTTGTAGAATAAATGGTAATACTGATAATGGTACAGTTAAAGCTATAACCACAGGGTTTATAGGACAGGTTAAAGGATGGTGGGATAATATCCTTACCCAGAATCAACAGTATGAAATACTAAATTCCATAAAAATAATCTCTACAACAGACCCAATAACCCAACATACTACTAGTGTAGTACATGAAGATGGGGTTTATACTGTAATACCCCAACCCTATTTCCTTCTTAGTTCATTTGTAATTTCTTGACATCGGTGACACTCACATCATTCATACAATTCGTATGCATTTTGTTTATTAATTTCATTTAGTACTGTTCACATTTTATGAGCATTCTTCATTCAAACAAATTTGCAATTTGGTTAGCTTCATGTGATTAGTATGCCTTGATTTGTGATGTAATCTTTGTAGCGTTCGTACTTGTAATGCGTTACACTTCTGGCGATGTTTCCGGACTTTTCGGAGACCTTTCTTGAGTATTTTGACCTTGCCTTAGACTTAGAATCATTTTGGGGTCATTTGGTATCATTTTTGGAATGTTTTAGAGCATTTTCAGAGAAAGTAGGAGCAGAAAGGGGACGGGGCGCTCGCCTAGGCGGCCGCCCAAAGGACAGAACATCAGCCCAGAATCAGTCTCTAGTAATTTGGCGATAACTTTGTGTAGAAAACTCGGATTTACAAATCGTTTGATTTTGTGTAAACTAAACTCAAAGAGCTTTCCAACCATATTTTATTTGTAATTTTTAGTCTTCTAGATCATCTTGGGAATGTCTTTAAAGTTGACTAGAAATCAGAATTTTGACAGCATTTGGCCATTTTGGTTTTTGTTTTTTACCTTTGACCCCTTTGACCATTTGACTCATTTACTTTGACTGAAAGTAGGGCCACGAAATTAAGACTTGTTGACCAGCCTTATTAACCCCTTTAAAACATAGAGTGACTTTAACTTACTCCCATTTTCATCTCATTTCACCCATGGAAGCTTTGAGAGTGTGTGTTGGAGATTAATGTGAGATTGGTGTGTGCAAGTCATTTCTTCACCATCCAACCAACAAATCATCAATCTAAGCATACCATTTTAAAGATCTTGACTAGAAGAACACTATTTCTCAGTTGCATATTGGTTCTCTTGAGTTTCCTTGGGTTGATTTCTTTAAGAGATAAGTAACTATAATGTTTTATATGTTTATGAGTTGAATTGGAAGAGTAAAGCATGTAGGTTGTGTAATTGTTCATCTTTGTGTAATTTCTTGAAAGAAATAAGTAATTGGTCATTTCAAATAATATTATGTTAGTTGATAATCAATGGTTATGTGTAAAGGTTTCCATTAGACTTGTTGAAGTGTTGGTAACATGTTAGAAAGTGAAACACATGAATTTCAAGTTAGTTGCAGTCCCTGTATTAGGCTATTTTCGTTAAAATTCTGGTACTAATCTAATATTGGGAAATTGCTAAATTTTGGATATGTTATTCTTATGTAAGTTAAGTTGTTCTCTGTAAATTTTCATAAATTTTAAAGGTCTAGAAGTACCACGTTTAGATTGTGTTTTATCAATGCACCGAATAAATTGTTGCTAGAAATTTTAAGTATTAGATCTAACTTTAGGTGGCTGATTCTTGATGAATATAAGTCCAAATGAGGTAATTCAAAGTGGTAAAATATAGTTCCAGATTTCTAGTTTCTAAATATGGAATAATTGTAATGTTTGGATTTTTTTGGAATATTTGGTGAATTTAATGGTACGATTACGAAGTGCTGAATAGTATCGTTGTTATTAGTCTCCAAGAATTAGAGACTCGTTGAGTTGCAATTCTTGTTATTGTTAAACATCGAGTATTAGTAACTCGCTGGAATTTTGTAAGAAGTTACTCGCGATGAACTCGCAAGATTTATATGGGTGGTACACATACCAAATATGGGTATTGTGATTAATCCTGTTAATTAGGGACGTTACTGCAGTTCGTCCCGATGTTTCGAAAATGGGTAACGACTCTAGCTGTGTCGACATGAGATAGTATATTTATATTGAACACTATACGAGCTATATACTAGTTGTGACTGACTCTGGCGAAATCGCATAGTATTAACACGTAACCCATCAGGTTACTTCTTCAATAAACAATTGTATCCCCTGTTGTAGTCTATTCCAAACATGTATCTTCCCTAATCATCTGCTACATCAGTAGTTGTCTCCTGGTGGGAAACTACTATCTGTCTTGTGTATAAATTCATCCAATGATCAATAGTAAAAGTATCTCTCCTGGCTATAACCTCAGTTGCTTGTTATATGGTATCAGAGCTTTAAACGTAAGCTTAAACGTGCTCTTCGATCCTGACCATGTCGAGCTCCAGCGAAACCATAATCACACAGCTCAATGCCCCAACCCATTTGCCTATCAAACTCACTCAAACCAACTTTGTTGTGTGGCGTCGTCAACTTTTTTCAACCCTCATTGGCTATGACTTACAAGGCTATGTCGATGGCGCTATTACCAAACCCGCAGAGTTTCTTGATGCTGCCAAGAAGACACTCAACCCTGCTTATTCCCCTTGGTACCGTCAGGATCAAATCATTGTTAGCGCCATGCTAGGAAGCTGCTCCGATACAATCCAGCCTCACATCTCCTCCGTTTCCACAGCCCAGGAAGCCTGGCAGCGCCTAAACACCTTGTACGCCAACAAATCGCGTACTCGAGTCATCCTCTACAGCACCGTCTCATCAAAAATCCCAAAGGACCCCGGAGTATGCTCGATTTTCTACAGGACATGCGGCGCATTGGCGATGACTTAGCTCTCGCAAACTGCCCGATTGATGATGATGACTTGGTACTTCACACGCTGGCCAATCTCAGTGATGAGTTCAAAGAAATCATGGCAGTTATTCGAGCCCGAGACACACCGCTCTCGTTCGATGAACTTCACGACAAGTTGATTGATTTCGAAGCTCAAGTACAGAAGGTCACCAAAGATGAGCCCATTCTTCTTCCAACCGTAAACTTTTCCCAGAGTCCTGACCGCCACTCATCCCGCCCCTTCACAGATAGGAACTCCAGCAATCCCAGTAATTCTCGTGGTAATCAACAGCCCAAACAGTCCTCGGGCAACAGGACTGACGGCCGTAATGCCACTCGTGGAGCATGGCAACCACGAACTACTTCCCTCAGGACAAATTACAACTCCTCAGCTTTTTGCAATTACTGCAATATTCCTGGTCATCACACTAAGGAGTGTCGTAAGTTGGCTCGCTTTCTGCGAGAAAATGAAATCCAACCTCAGGCAAACCACACTACTCCTTCCTGGCTATTTGACACCGGTGCGTCTCACCATGTCACTGCAAATGCGCAAAATCTGCAGGCATTCTCTGATTATGGAGGTCCAGAAGAAATAGTTCTCGGTGATGGTACATGTCTTCCTATTACTCACATTGGTCACACCACTCTTTCTTCCAATAATCTTTCATTTCTTTTAAACAATACGTACTGTGTTCCTTCGTTAAAAAGAAATTTAATCTCTGTAGCCAAATTTTGTCAATCTAATGATGTTTCCTTGGAATTTTTTCCCTTTCATTTTTTGGTGAAGGATCTTCGCACGGGGGTGCCGCTTCTACGAGGGGAAAATCGGAATGATCTCTACAGCCTGTCTCCCTCAAGTTCAGCTCAACTAAATTTTACTGTCGCAGATTCAGTCAATAAGTGGCACTCTCGCCTAGGTCATCCCTCCTTTCGTATTTTACACCATGTACTGCGAACCTCTGGTCTTTGCTCTCCCCGTAATTTAGTTAAGTTTAATTGCAATTCTTGCAAATGCAATAAAAGTCATAAACTTCCCTTTGGTGATAATTCTCTTACTAGCAACCAACCTCTTCAATTGCTCTACACTGATGTATGGGGTCCTACCGACCTGTCTCTCGAAAAATTTAGATATTATGTGATATTTATAGACCATTATTCGTGCTATATTTGGCTTTATCCCATTAAAAAAAAGTCTGATGTTGCTTCTATCTTTTCTCAATTTGAACTTCTCGTTGAGAAATTTTTTCAAACGCCTATCCTCTCCGTATATTCTGACAATGGGGGCGAATATGAATCATTACACACCATTCTCAATTCTCATGGGATTTCTCACCTCACCACCCCCCTACACACCCGAGCACAATGGAATTTCTGAACGAAAGCATCGTCACCTCATTGAAACTGCTCTTACTTTACTTCAGCAAGCCTCTCTTCCGCTCTCCTTCTGGTCTTACGCAGTGCAATCCGCTGCTTACCTTATAAACCGCTTGCCCACCCCCACTCTCGAGCACAAATCTCCCTTAGAAGTTCTCTTTCATCGAAAGCCTAATTACACTTGATTAAAAAATTTTGGATGCCTCTGTTATCCATGGACTCGTCCTTACAACACCTCCAAACTCCAACCAAAATCCTTACCCTGCATCTTCCTAGGCTACTCTACATCCCAGTCCGCCTATAAGTGTTATGATCCTGTCTAAAAAAACTGCTTATCTCGTGACATGTGATATTTGTTGAAACCGAATTTCCTATGGAACAGGTGGCTGGAGTTCAACGTGATCTTTCCTCGTGGTCAATCGCCCTTCGGCTAGCTCCTTCTCCAACATCTGCTCAACCCACCTCGTCCTGTTCCCTTCCCCAATCTCCCGTCTCACCCACTGTTTTCCCTCTCCCTACCACCTCTATCCGAGTTTTCTCCCCTCCATCTCCAACTCCCCCCGCATCCACCTCCCCATCACCACCAGCACCTGTTAGCCCACAACATGTACCTTCAATCCCGTCTCCCTCTCGAGCTACTACTACAGAAAATTCCCCTCCCCACACACCATCTTTACCTACACCTCCTCCTTCTCCGCATCCCCCCCGTCTCAGAAAACCCAATCCCAAATACTTCAACCCTAACATGATCAACCTGATGAATAAAAATTTAACCTCGCAAGTGCACGAGAATACCGGAGTATAGCTGCGCAAAGACAAGGGTCGAACCACAGAGACAAGAGAATGATTGAATATGTTAACTAGCAACTTAAAGAACAAAAGTAAAAAACAAGGGGGGGAAAATTTTGATTTTTCTTAAAAACTACTGACAATAATTTAAACTAATTTATCACCTAAAATTATCAACTAAATTATCAAAGCAAATAAATAAGAAGTTTACCAAATATGGAGAGAATCTAGGAATTAGATTTCAATTGTATCGCCTTCTTATGCTCATGCAAATAAAGTATCAATCAACATCAAGGGTAATCACATGAATAAAGATTGGGACGCTTGGGTCACGGTTTGCAATCTTAGTATTCTCAAATTGTTATACTTTCTTGGTCCGTCCATATAACAATTCGAGAACCCTTTAAGAACACGAAGATTATAATACCTAAATTCTATCTTAGCATGGTCATGAATCAATAGAATTTAAGTAACAATGGAGATGACACACATATAGCTTATGTATTCTGGTCGTACAATTCACTATATCCAAATAATCAAAACGGTAAAATATACCTTCACGTATAAATACCAAGAGATTCAATTTTAATGCTCCATTGAAACACAAGATGTTGAATGAATAATAAATAAATTAGAGCATAAGAATTTGATACAATTTACCTCCAATCCCTAGAAAGATGAATTTAGCTCATAATAATTGATAGTACGAAAACTTGAACCATTCTTGAATTAACTTTCTTCATAGACAAAGAAAAATTATACAAGAAGACTCCCCCAAATTCTAACATAAAAGGGATATATTTATAACCTAATAATATACAACAACCAAGAGAAAAGGGGTACAATACATTAAAACTATACAAAAAGGGCCAAGGCAGCCGCACGCCAACCAAGGAGAAAACATGTATTGTTGACTTTTTCTTTACTTTCTTCAACATGAGTTGACTTGAATTAACTTCATTGGACTTGGGATGTCTTGAGTTGACTTTCATCCTCATTAATTCTTATAGAAACTTGAGCCATCCATCAAAAGTACACATTCCGTTAACTTTTTGTTTGCAAAATAGTCCTTTTCCATTATAGTTCCTAACGGAGTGTAACGAAATCTTCTGAAATCACTTCCAAGCCATCCAACTTTGCAAGTTTAACCCCTTTAACCCCTGAAACTATAAAACAACACAAAAACACAATATTAGATAACAAAAACCTCGAGAAATAGCTAAATCTAAGCCGAATAAATACTCAATAAATGAGTAAAATACTCATTCATCAAATACCCCCAAACATAGACTTTTGCTCGTCCTCGAGTAAAACAAGAAAACAAAACAAAAACAACTAAACTATACTATAATAAATACAAAACAAAAGCAAAACTTTTTTTCTTTTTCACGAGTCGAGCTTCGGCATGGCACCACATAATGCCTCAGAGTAAGATTATAAACAATAAGCAAATAACAACACATAGCCACAAGTCTAAACTTCCACTCAATCATCGTCAATCTCACTTTAAATCTCCGTATGTGTGTGCGTCATTACTTAATAGTTTCAAGAATTGAAATCCTTTATAGAGTCAAGTACTTCATACATTCCCTAAAAATAACAAGTATTAACCTTTGCTATATATATATATCAAAGTATATTTCATGAAACATAAAAACTAGTAATTACTCCCATCCATTACTACAAACATAAGTAGCAATACCGAAATTTTTTCACCTTTTTTTTTTCTTCTTTTCTTTCTTTTTTTTTACTTTCCGAGAACAAACTTGTGGACTGTGCAATGTTTAGCTCCCTTAAGCTTTCTAATTAACCCATGTAACGAGTATTAGGCTAATGACTCTCAAACCATATGACTTTAAGGCATTAGGTGTAGAAACACCCCTACGAGCTTACTAACTCGAGTTAAAAAGGCTACGAAGCTAAACTACGTCTTCACAAAGATATTCCTCTTTTTTTTCTTTTTTCGGATTACTTAAACTCTGTTTAGGCCTAACTTCAAGGAGTAAAAACAGTTTAAAAATTTCATGAATACTCTAATTTCTTTTTTGTCTTTCAATATCAAAGGCTCTAAGGAATGATATGTGCACTATACAACTCTATAAAGTCATTCAAATCTCCCAACAAATCAATTCATGACATAAAGTGCTCAAAGATTGGAGATTCAAAGTTCCATCAACTAGATCAAATTTCAGTATATAAACAAGTACAATATGCATTGCTAGTTACAAAATGTCTTATACCAAACAAATTATCATCATTGGCGGTAGTAACCATGCCTACACTACAAACTCGCTAAAAAAACTTTAATATTTTCTAATTTTTTTTTTTAAAAAGCAAGAACTAAGCTACGAACAAATATTTAAAAAAAAACACCTAAACTAGATACAGATAACAGAACAATTCCCAAGCATATCATATAAGCATAAGATAAGACAATTTCGCACCCCCAAACTTGATTGACACATTGTCCTCAATGTGTAACAATATGGAAATAAGAATATGCAACGATGCAATTCTAAACCATAAGATGGCAAACATATGACTTATGCATTCTGATCGTGCAATTCATCATACCCTGATAATCTAACGGTTGTAATTACCTACACGCAAATACAACTTAGAAAGATTCGATAAAAATACTTTTATGAATGACTAGATCAATTGAACTGAATAAGAATTATATTAAGGCATAAATATTTGATACAGAGTTACCTCAAATTCCTAGAAAGATGAATTTAGCTCATAATAATTGATAGTACGAAAACTTGAACCATTCTTGAATTAACTTTCTTCATAGACAAAGAAAAATTATACAAGACGACTCCCAAATTCACCAATGAGCTCTAGCTCAACCGGTACCGCTCACTTCTCTTAACGGAGAGGTTGAGTGTTCAAGTCTCCCGAGACGACACCCCAGTACTAAAATTGTCGGGTGTTCAAGCCTCGCTAGAGGCACCGTTATTGTTCAAGCCTTACCAAAGGCCCATTTAGTCTTGCTCACTTCTCTTAACGAGAGGTTGAGTGTTCAAGCCCTACACCATAGCCACCCTGGTACGTGAAGATGTCGGGTGTTTGATCAATTTGTTCTAGCCACACCAAAGGCATCATAGAGTCATTGTAGCCTTTCAAGGCATTAAACAATAATAATAAAGGTTGGGGTAAGGTCTATGTCCCTCCAACCTTTAAAAAAAAAAAAAAAAAAAAAAAAAAAAAAAAAAAGACTCCCAAATTCTAACCTAAAAGGGATATATTTATAACCTAATAATGTACAACAACCAAGGAAAAGGGGTACAATACATTAAAACTATCCAAAAAGGGCCAAGGCAGCCGCACGCCAACCAAGGAGAAAACATGCGCTGCCCTAAGTTGAACAATCAGATTTTTAGTTTTCTACCTTCAGCTTTCTGCAATTTGCACTTTACACCCCTAAATTTGTATTGTTGACTTTTTCTTTACTTTCTTCAACATGAGTTGACTTGAATTAACTTCATTGGACTTGGGATGTCTTGAGTTGACTTTCATCCTCATTAATTCTTCTAGAAACTTGAGCCATCCATCAAAAGTACACATTCCGTTAACTTTTTGTTTGCAAAATAGTCCTTTTCCATTATAGTTCCTAACGAGTGTAACGAAATCTTCAAATCACTTCCAAGCCATCCAACTTTGCAAGTTTAACTCCTTTAACCCCTGAAACTATAAAACAACACTAAAACACAATATTAGATAACAAAAACCTCGAGAAATAGCTAAATCTAAGCCGAATAAATACTCAATAAATGAGTAAAATACTCATTCATCAAATACCCCCAAACATAGACTTTTGCTCGTCCTCGAGTAAAACAAGAAAACAAAACAAAAACAACTAAACTATACTATAATAAATACAAAACAAAAGCAAAACTTTTTTTCTTTTTCACGAGTCGAGCTTCGGCATGGCACCACATAATGCCTCAGAGTAAGATTATAAACAATAAGCAAATAACAACACATAGCCACAAGTCTAAACTTCCACTCAATCATCGTCAATCTCACTTTAAATCTCCGTGTGTGTGCGCCATTACTTAATAGTTTCAAGAATTGAAATCCTTTATAGAGTCAAGTACTTCATACATTCCCTAAAAATAACAAGTATTAACCTTTGCTATATATATATCAAAGTATATTTCATGAAACATAAAAACTAGTAATTACTCCCATCCATTACTACAAACATAAGTAGCAATACCGAAATTTTTTCACCTTTTTTTTTCTTCTTTTCTTTCTTTTTTTTTACTTTCCGAGAACAAACTTGTGGACTGTGCAATGTTTAGCTCCCTTAAGCTTTCTAATTAACCCATGTAACGAGTATTAGGCTAATGACTCTCAAACCATATGACTTTAAGGCATTAGGTGTAGAAACACCCCTACGAGCTTACTAACTCGAGTTAAAAAGGCTACGAAGCTAAACTACGTCTTCACAAAGATATTCCTCTTTTTTTTCTTTTTTCGGATTACTTAAACTCGTTTAGGCCTAACTTCAAGAGTAAAAACAGTTTAAAAATTTCATGAATACTCTAATCTCTTTTTGTCTTTCAATATCAAAGGCTCTAAGGAATGATATGTGCACTATACAACTCTATAAATTCATTCAAATCTCCCAACAAATCAATTCATGACATAAAGTGCTCAAAGATTGGAGATTCAAAGTTCCATCAACTAGATCAAATTTCAGTATATAAACAAGTACAATATGCATTGCTAGTTACAAAATGTCTTATACCAAACAAATTATCATCATTGGCGGTAGTAACCATGCCTACACTACAAACTCGCTAAAAAAACTTTAATATTTTCTAATTTTTTTTTTTAAAAAGCAAGAACTAAGCTACTAACAAATATTAAAAAAAAAAACACCTAAACTAGATACAGATAACAGAACAATTCCCAAGCATATCATATAAGCATAAGATAAGACAATTTCGCACCCCCAAACTTGATTGACACATTGTCCTCAATGTGTAACAATATGGAAATAAGAATATGCAACGATGCAATTCTAAACCATAAGATGGCAAACATATGACTTATGCATTCTGATCGTGCAATTCATCATACCCTGATAATCTAACGGTTGTAATTACCTACACGCAAATACAACTTAGAAAGATTCGATAAAAATACTTTTATGAATGACTAGAACAATTGAACTGAATAAGAATTATATTAAGGCATAAATATTTGATACAGAGTTACCTCAAATTCCTAGAAAGATGAATTTAGCTCATAATAATTGATAGTACGAAAACTTGAACCATTCTTGAATTAACTTTCTTCATAGACAAAGAAAAATTATACAAGACGACTCCCCCAAATTCTAACCTAAAAGGGATATATTTATAACCTAATAATGTACAACAACCAAGGAAAAGGGGTACAATACATTAAAACTATCCAAAAAGGGCCAAGGCAGCCGCACGCCAACCAAGGAGAAAACATGCGCTGCCCTAAGTTGAACAATCAGATTTTTAGTTTTCTACCTTCAGCTTTCTGCAATTTGCACTTTACACCCCTAAATTTGTATTGTTGACTTTTTCTTTACTTTCTTCAACATGAGTTGACTTGAATTAACTTCATTGGACTTGGGATGTCTTGAGTTGACTTTCATCCTCATTAATTCTTCTAGAAACTTGAGCCATCCATCAAAAGTACACATTCCGTTAACTTTTTATTTGCAAAATAGTCCTTTTCCATTATAGTTCCTAACGGAGTGTAACGAAATCTTCTGAAATCACTTCCAAGCCATCCAACTTTGCAAGTTTAACTCCTTTAACCCCTGAAACTATAAAACAACACTAAAACACAATATTAGATAACAAAAACCTCGAGAAATAGCTAAATCTAAGCCGAATAAATACTCAATAAATGAGTAAAATACTCATTCATCAAATACCCCCAAACATAGACTTTTGCTCGTCCTCGAGTAAAACAAGAAAACAAAACAAAAACAACTAAACTATACTATAATAAATACAAAACAAAAGCAAAACTTTTTTCTTTTCACGAGTCGAGCTTCGGCATGGCACCACATAATGCCTCAGAGTAAGATTATAAACAATAAGCAAATAACAACACATAGCCACAAGTCTAAACTTCCACTCAATCATCGTCAATCTCACTTTAAATCTCCGTGTGTGTGTGCGCCATTACTTAATAGTTTCAAGAATTGAAATCCCTTATAGAGTCAAGTACTTCATACATTCCCTAAAAATAACAAGTATTAACCTTTGCTATATATATATCAAAGTATATTTCATGAAACATAAAAACTAGTAATTACTCCCATCCATTACTACAAACATAAGTAGCAATACCGAAATTTTTTCACCTTTTTTTTTTCTTCTTTTCTTTCTTTTTTTTTACTTTCCGAGAACAAACTTGTGGACTGTGCAATGTTTAGCTCCCTTAAGCTTTCTAATTAACCCATGTAACGAGTATTAGGCTAATGACTCTCAAACCATATGACTTTAAGGCATTAGGTGTAGAAACACCCCTACGAGCTTACTAACTCGAGTTAAAAAGGCTACGAAGCTAAACTACGTCTTCACAAAGATATTCCTCTTTTTTTTCTTTTTTCGGATTACTTAAACTCTGTTTAGGCCTAACTTCAAGGAGTAAAAACAGTTTAAAAATTTCATGAATACTCTAATTTCTTTTTTGTCTTTCAATATCAAAGGCTCTAAGGAATGATATGTGCACTATACAACTCTATAAAGTCATTCAAATCTCCCAACAAATCAATTCATGACATAAAGTGCTCAAAGATTGGAGATTCAAAGTTCCATCAACTAGATCAAATTTCGTATATAAACAAGTACAATATGCATTGCTAGTTACAAAATGTCTTATACCAAACAAATTATCATCATTGGCGGTAGTAACCATGCCTACACTACAAACTCGCTAAAAAACTTTAATATTTTCTAATTTTTTTTTAAAAAGCAGAACTAAGCTACTAACAAATATTAAAAAAAAACACCTAAACTAGATACGTATAACGTAACAATTCCCAAGCATATCATATAAGCATAAGATAAGACAATTTCGCACCCCCAAACTTGATTGACACATTGTCCTCAATGTGTAACAATATGGAAATAAGAATATGCAACGATGCAATTCTAAACCATAAGATGGCAAACATATGACTTATGCATTCTGATCGTGCAATTCATCATACCCGATAATCTAACGGTTGTAATTACCTACACGCAAATACAACTTAGAAAGATTCGATAAAAATACTTTTATGAATGACTAGAACAATTGAACTGAATAAGAATTATATTAAGGCATAAATATTTGATACAGAGTTACCTCAAAGTCCTAGAAAGATGAATTTAGCTCATAATAATTGATAGTACGAAAACTTGAACCATTCTTGAATTAACTTTCTTCATAGACAAAGAAAAATTATACAAGATGACTCCCCCAAATTCTAACCTAAAAGGGATATATTTATAACCTAATAATGTACAACAACCAAGGGAAAAGGGGTACAATACATTAAAACTATCCAAAAAGGGCCAAGGCAGCCGCACGCCAACCAAGGAGAAAACATGCGCTGACCTAAGTTGAACAATCAGATTTTTAGTTTTCTACCTTCAACTTTCTGCAATTTGCACTTTACACCCCTAAATTTGTATTGTTGACTTTTTCTTTACTTTCTTCAACATGAGTTGACTTGAATTAACTTCATTGGACTTGGGATGTCTTGAGTTGACTTTCATCCTCATTAATTCTTCTAGAAACTTGAGCCATCCATCAAAAGTACACATTCCGTTAACTTTTTGTTTGCAAAATAGCCCTTTTCCATTATAGTTCCTAACGGAGTGTAACGAAATCTTCTGAAATCACTTCCAAGCCATCCAACTTTGCAAGTTTAACCCCTTTAACCCCTGAAACTATAAAACAACACTAAAACACAATATTAGATAACAAAAACCTCGAGAAATAGCTAAATCTAAGCCGAATAAATACTCAATAAATGAGTAAAATACTCATTCATCACAACCTCACCGCTGCTCATCCTCTCCCACCTCCGCTTGAACCCACTTGTGTCTCTCAAGCCCTCAAAATTTTAGAATGGCGTGAAGCTATATCCGCTGAGTTCAATGCTCTTCTCCACAATCACACATGGGATCTTGTTCCTGCTTCAAATCAGAATCTTTTAGGTTGCCGGTGGATCTTTCGAGTCAAAAGAAATCCTGATGGCTCAGCTCAAAAATTCAAAGCTCGACTTGTTGCAAAGGGGTACCATCAATGACCTGGGGTGGATTTTGCAGACACTTTCAGTCCCGTTACTAAACCTGTCACCATCCGGGTTCTACTTTGCATTGCTCTTGCTCGTAATTGGTCGCTTCGACAGCTCGACATTAACAATGCTTTCTTGAATGGTACCTTACAAGAAGAAGTTTACATGATTCAACCTCCGGGCTTTGTCCATCCGCAATTTCCAAACCACATTTGTCGTCTTCGCAAGTCATTATACGGCCTGAAACAGGCCCCTCGTGCGTGGTACCTTGAACTAAAGCACTTTCTTCTTACTTTTGGGTTCACGAACACTGTGTCTGATGCTTCTTTGTTCGTTTACGATTCAGCCGGCATTATTCTATATTTTGTGGTTTATGTGGATGACATTCTTCTCACCGGCAACAACAACTGCTTTATTGAAAAATTTGTGGTCCAGCTCCATAGTCGTTTTGCTCTCAAGGATCTTGGAAACCTCCACCAGTTTCTTGGAGTTGAGGCTGTTTCCACATCAGATGGCATGTTCCTCTCTCAACACAAACATATTCGAGACATCCTAACAACCCACAAAATGGATGCTGCTAAGGAGGTAACGACACCAATGCAGTCCTCTTCAGCTCTCATTGATTCTTCCACAAAAATTGAGGCCACTCCTTATCGCAAAATTATTGGTGCCCTTCAATATCTGGCCATCACCCGTCCCGACATCGCATATGCTACTAACACACTGTCTCAATACATGCATAACCCTTCGAAAATGCAATGGCAGGCTCTCAAACTCTTGTTGCACTATCTCAAGGGAACCGTCAACCATGGTCTTTTTCTTCATCGACATCAACCTCTTGATCTTTGAGCCTTCAGCGACTCCGACTGGGGTGGTGCCAGTGCCAATGGTCGTTCTACAACCGGGTTCATAATTTATTTAGGAAGCAATCCCATCTCATGGAGTTTGGTAAGTAAATTCGCGGTCGAATTTATTCTAAGGGGAGAGTGTAACGCCCGCACCATTTGCATTATTTACATTTTTCTATGTTATGTCGTTTATATTGACATCGTCATTCCATGTGAGAATTTCATCCGAATGTGTTAGCAATTGAGTCATTGTACACTTTTTGAGTATGATAATATGTGTTAGAAGTTTCGTAGTTGTTCGCATTCGATTTGGTGTGCATTCGTAGCTTCATTTTATGTGGTTTGGTTTGTGTTTCGGATGTTGTTTGGACTTGGTTTGGGTTTGGAATCAACATAGAATCATATGGGAACTTTTAGACATCATTTTGAACATTCTTGGATAGCCCAGTGCGCCCTAGCGCACAAAACCCGCGCCCTAGCGCACAAAACCCGCGCCCTAGCGCACAAAACCCGCGCCCTAGCGCGCCTGTTCCCTGAAGTTTGCAAAAATCAGACCAAATCGACCAAAAGTTCAGCCGGTGCCGCGCCTTAGCGCGCGACGTGCGCCTAGCGCGCCCGCGCGCCTAGCGCGCCTAAAAGCTGCGCCCTAGCGCCCGCCGTGACGATTTTGTGATTTTTGGCTTTGACTATTTGACTCTAATCCTAGGGCTGGGCTTGACCACGACTTTTGACCAACTAAACCTGGTCTCCTTAGACACTAAGTGACATTAGGGGTCTTCCAAATCACCCCATTTCCATCATCTTCAACCTTGAGTTCTAGAGAGAGTGTAAAGAGTGTTCTTGAGAGAGAAGTGGCATAACTTTGCCATTTTGTACCCGATCGACGATCCGACTTCGCCATCGCGAAGCTCTTGCCTAGGAGAACATTGTGCTTGGGTTGCATGTGGAAAATCTTTGTTTAATTCTCAAATTTGTAAGCTACTATTCCTTGTTCTTTCAAAATTATAAGTTGTTATACATGTTAGAATTGTTAGATGGTGATATATGTTAGAAATCATCAAATTTGAGTATGTTTGGCTATGTTGACTTTTCAAATTCGTGGTTGACTTTTTGATTGTGTTTAAAGGCTCATGTTTACTTGTTAGAAATGTGGAGTATGTTTATTAATTGTTAAGTTTACGGTATAATTAATTCGCGTAAACTCGAACTCATTAGAAACCGAAAATGACTCTAACGGAGTTCGTTAGGATTTCATAATCAATGAGACTACGTGTGTGATTTGGGAATTTTTGAATGATTCGAGTGATTCGTTAGAATATTTGACTACACCGATTGTGTGTTTGATATTACGTAAATTGTCGTAATTATTGTGAGTTGGTTATTTGTGATGTGAGATTTTTATAACTCACTTGTGACATTCATGTTATTGTCAATGGTTATTGTTGTGGTATACTCCCTACTTTGGAGTATGACCTTTTATATTTAAATGTCGAGTAAATATTCTACTTGAGCATTTAGTTAGTCCATGGCTTAATTGTTAGAGAGGGGTGTATTGACGTTCGATTATTACAAGAGCAGGGGCTACGTAATAGTCGAAGGCCAATACATTGGGTTCTCGCCCCCTACCGTTGGCCGCGGTAGGGGAAATGGCGCCAAGTGTTTGTAGGCGAAAAACCGCAACGTTGGTAAGCTATTTTACCGGGGTGTTCTTTCCGGGTTGTAGTGACCGGTGGCACCGGGGTTTTCTTTTAGTGAATTTCAAATAAAATGGTTCACGAATTCTTTATTGAAAGATTATGGTTTTGTTATGGTTCGAGCACGTCAACAACGGCTCTACAATTGGTACATTATTGGTTGGTTGGTTGGAAGTATTGGTTTGATCGGAGGTGTACCTCGGCACCGTATCCTTTGTAACTTGTTACTTATAGTTCTATTGTGCTTCCTATATGAACGAATGTTGGTCATGGTTTCCAACCGGTATGGGACGGTTGGCGATCGTCGAGCCTCTCGTGTCATATGGGATTGTTTGGGCTATGTGCAATACATGTTATTTTCATTTGGTATTGAAATGATTTTGTGATGACATGATTATTTGTTATCTTTAATGTCTTGCATCTAGCATGCCATATTGTTGCATTAGTAGCTTATTGAGTTTTCAACTCACCCCGTTTGTTTTCATTTGTTTTCCTTAGATCAAGCGTCGGCAAGGAATCCCTAGAGTTCGTGTTCGGGTCCGTTGGGGCGACATCTTTTGGTAGTGCACCTTGTGCCTAAGTGTTTTCTTTTGGTGAGGCCGAGGGTGTACTTGTTACTTAAACAATGTATTTGTTGGGTAGATGTCTTGGATGTTGTATGATATATTCTTTTGTTGTGCCGGCATGGTTGCCGTGCGGTTGTATGTATAATGGTTAACTTTTATTCCGCTTACTCTGATATGTTTAGATATGTACCGAGCATGTTCGCTCGAGTTTGTGTTGCTAGCTAACGTGTTGTTTCTCCGGCTTGTTTCGCCGTCGAGGTTTAGTATTGTTTAAAATGGTTTTGTTGTTTTTAAAGAAAACTTGCACGTGCATTACGGTTTTCTCATGACTTTGCATTCTCTTAAATAAAATTTTTGGAGATGGTATTTTCGTGTTTTCCGCATTGTCTCGCGGCTCGAACGGGATTCACATCGGATCTCGGGTCGGGTCACGACAGGTTGGTATCGAGCATAAGTTAGCTAGCCGGGAGAGAATCTTTGGCTTAGGAGGGTTGGTTGTGTGTTTAAGTCGTTAACGTCGAGTGTTTATTGCGGTGATTCATCATGGTTGAGACTAGACACGGCATTAATATCGAGGATGGTGGCTCGAGTGGAGCCGGGAATCCTGCTGAACAGGGTAATACACCACCGCCTACACGGCCTAGAGTTCAACCTACGGGACACGGGGTACGGCTGAGATGCCGCTTAATCGAATGAGGGATAGTGAATATGATGCAGGATTTATGCGATCAATGATGGAAATGAACAAAGAATATAGAGCTACAAAGACAGCAATGGCAGGTTTGGGGCGGGAGGAAATAGAATGGGTCAACAAGTTGGAGATAATGGGGATTATGATCGTAGGCTTGGGAGATTCTTGAAGATGAAGCCGCAGCTTATGATGGCGAACCGATCCCATGAAAGCGAAAAGTGGATTGAATCAATTGAGAAGATTTTTATGGCAATTGGGTGTTCCGATGAAGATAAAGTCAAGTTTGCAACATTCAAATTGGAGGATGCAGCAGAACACGGTGGAAAGTGTTAGAAGCTAACTGGATTCGGGAGCGTAGTTCGTACATGGGAGCTTTTCTTGGGACGTTCGAAACCACTTCATTCCGATGTGGTGCAAGCAAAGAAAGAGGTGGAATTTCTCGGTTTTGAACAGGAGCTTTATCTCGTGGCACAATATTCTCGCTAAGTTTACAAGACTAGCAAGGTATTGTACCCACTTGGTTCCAACGAAGAGAAGAAAGTGTACCGTTTCGTGAAAGGCTTGAGGATCGAATACCGCAAACTATTACCAATGGACTTGCCGAGTTATCGAATGCGGTGGATAAGGCGTACAAGATTGAACACGACATTGAGGAACACCGTGGCAAGTCGAAGCTCGTGGGAGTCAACACGGATCGCAGCACGTGGAAGGGGCATGGAAATAGAGGAACTTCGAGTAAGGGTAATAACTTTAATCGTCGGGAGGTCGAATCAACAACAAGCAAGAAATCAAGGGGAGCAGATCGTGGACAACGGAATAAGCAAGATGTTTGTGGGTTTTGCAAAAGGGAAGGACATACAGAAGAGCGATGTTGGAAGAAACAAGGCAAATGCATATTGTGCGGTGATGGCACTCACTTTCTAAAGGATTGCCCGAGAAACAAGGGGGTGCAACCGGCGGGTGCACAAGCGAACGTGGGGGTAAAGAGGGACCACGAAGGTCGACCGAGAGTCCAAGGTCGAGTGTTTGCCTTAGATCAGAGGGGTGTCCCTGATGCTCCCAACGTGATAGGAGGTACATTGTTTGTCTCGAGAGAGCGAGCCCGAGTGCTTATAGATCCAGGGTCATCGCATTCCTACATTGCATCTCACTTTGCATGCCATTTACATTCTATGCCTGAAATGTTGTCTTATGTGTTAGAGGTGTCTACTCCGATGGGAGAGTGCCTGGTTGCTTCTGATGTTCATCGTGCATGCGAAGTTGTTATTGATGATCATGTTTTGCTTGCGGATTTGGTAGTGTTGCCTATCCGTGATTTTGATGTTATTTTGGGCATGGATTGGTTGCACACTCATCATGCCATAGTTGATTGTCGTAAGAAAACTGTCACCTTTGAATTGCCTCATATGCTTCCATTTATATTTGAGGGTGATAAATGCATGGGTGGTGTTCGTATGATATCGGCTTTGAAAGCCCGGAAACTGTTGTCGCATGGGTGCACCGGGTATTTAGCATGTGTGGTTGATAAATCTAAGAAGGTTGTCATGTTGGAGGATATCCCAATTGTGCGGGAATTTCCGGATGTGTTTTCTTCGGAGTATGATTTGCCCCGGATAGAGAGTTGGAATTTTGTGTTGAATTGTTGCAGTACCGCTCCAATGTCAAAGGCACCGTATCGTATGGCACCGGCATTGAAGGAGTTAAAGGTACGTTGGAGGAGTTGTTGAATCGGGGTTTCATTAGGCCGAGTGTATCGCCGTGGGGTGCACCGGTTTTGTTTGTGAGAAAGAAAGATGGGTCCTTGAGATTGTGTATTGACTACCGGGAGCTGAATCAGGTGACTATTAAGAACAAATACCCCTTGCCACATATTGATGATCTGTTTGACCAACTACAGGGCTCAGTTGTGTATTCGAAATTTGATCTTCGAAGTGGTTATCATCAATTGAAGGTTAGGGCGGAGGATATACCGAAGACGGCATTTCGAACTCGATACGGGCATTTCGAGTTTGTTGTGATGCCATTTGGGTTGACAAATGCACCGGCTGTGTTCATGGACTTGATGAATAGGATATTCCTGCCTTATCTAGATTGTTTCGTGGTGGTGTTTATTGATGATATTCTTGTGTACTCCAAATCCCGGGAGGAACACGAGAAGCATTTGAGGATTGTGTTGTCAGTATTGCGGGAAAAGAAGTTGTATGCAAAATTCAGCAAGTGTGCATTTTGGCTAGAAGAGGTCTCGTTTCTAGGCCATGTTGTTTCGGGAGATGGTATTTCGGTGGATCCGCTTAAGATCGAGGCGGTGGTGAAATGGAAGAGACCCGAGTCGGTAACGGAGATTCGAAGCTTCTTGGGTTTGGCGGGTTATTATCGGAGGTTTATTGAAGGGTTCTCAAAGATTGCGACTCCGATGACTAACTTGACGCAAAAGAATAAACCTTTTGTGTGGGATGACAAATGCGAGGCAAGTTTCCAAGAACTGAAGAAGAGATTGACCACAGCTCCGATCTTGGCACTACCGAATGGACAGGATGGGTTGGTAATATACAGTGATGCGTCGAAAGAGGGATTGGGTTGTGTTTTGATGCAAAATGGGAGAGTGATTGCGTATGCTTCTCGGAAGTTGACCTCGTTTGAACAGAATTATCCTACCCACGACATTGAATTGGCTGCGATCATCTTTGCCCTACACAAGTGGAAACACTATCTCTACGGGGCCAAGTTTGAAGTGTTCACCGATCACAAAAGCCTCAAGTACATATTTTCCCAAAAGGAGTTGAACAACCGACAGCGGAAATGGATTGAAAGACTTAAGGACCATAATTGTACCATCTTGTATCACCCGGGGAAAGCAAATGTGGTAGCAGATGCGCTTAGCCGAAGGGCGTACATGTCTTGCTTAATGACCCGTGAATGGAAGATGCTCGAGGATGTTCGAGATTGGAGTCCGTGTAGATCGAGACAGGGAGTGATTTTTGCGAACCTTCGGGCTACGCCGGCATTGATACAAAGGATTAAAGGGACACAAGAGGACGACCCGGAATTGAAGACGGTGATTGATGGGTTGAATGAGGGGAAGATGAAAGATTTTGCAAAGAACAATGATGGGATCCTTATGTTTCGAAACAGAATTTGTGTACCGGCGATAGATGAGGTGAAGAGACAAGTGTTAGAGGAGGCTCACAAGTCTAGATACACGATTCATCCGGGGAGTACTAAGATGTATCGAGATTTGAAGAGAAATTTTTGGTGGAGTGGTATGAAGAGAGAGGTGGCGGAGTTCGTGTCGAGATGCTTGACGTGTCAACGTGTAAAAGCGGAACATCAACGACCGGCAGGCTTGTTACAACCATTGGAGATTCCGGAGTGGAAATGGGAGAATATAGCGATGGATTTTGTGACAGGGTTGCCAAAGACTCGTAAGGGTCATGATGCAGTTTGGGTGATTATTGACAGGTTGACCAAATCGGCACATTTCCTTCCGATTGCGATGACTTACCCGATGGATAGACTTGCTACCTTGTACATACAGGAGATCGTGAGGTTACATGGGGTACCGGTTAGCATAGTGTCGGATCGAGATCCACGGTTCACTTCGCGGTTTTGGCAGTCACTACAGGATGCTTTGGGTACGAAGTTAACGCTTAGTACGGCTTTTCACCCACAGACGGACGGACAATCGGAGAGGACTATACAAATACTTGAGGACATGTTGCGAGCTTGTTCGATGGATTTCAAGGGAGTTTGGGATTCACACATACCATTGATAGAGTTCGCGTACAACAACAGCTACCAGTCGACCATTGAGATGGCTCCTTATGAAGCATTGTATGGGAGAAAGTGTCGCTCTCCAATTTGTTGGGATGAAGTCGGTGAAGCAAAGATTTGGGGTCCTGACATGGTGCACGAGTCGGTTGAGAGTGTGAAGCTCATTCGGGAAAGATTGAAACGGCTCAAAGTCGACAAAAGAGTTATGCGGATCATCGGCGGAGGGACCTAGAATTCGAAGTGGGTGATCATGTGTTCTTGAAGGTTTCGCCACGAATTGGGGTCAAAAGGTTTGGTAAGAAAGGGAAAATGACTCCAAGGTTTATTGGCCCGTTTGAGATTCTAGAAAGGGTTGGGAAGTTGGCCTACAGACTTGCCCTACCACCGTCGATGTCGGGCATTCATTCGGTGTTCCACGTATCCATGCTGAGGAAGTACTTATCGGATGCATCGCACATTTTGGAGTATGAGCCGGTAGACTTGACCCCGATTTATCCTATGTTGAGCAGCCCGTGAGGATACTTGACACTAAAGAACAAGTGTTGAGGTCGAAGTCCATTCCCTTGTGAAAGTCTTGTGGAGAAGTCATAACATCGAGGAGGCCACTGGGAGTTAGAACATGAGATGCGAGAAAAGTACCCTTCTTTGTTTGTGGAGTTTGGTAAGTAAATTCGCGGTCGAATTTATTCTAAGGGGGTGAGGGTGTAACGCCCGCACCATTTGCATTATTTACATTCTTTCTATGTTATGTCGTTTATATTGACATCGTCATTCCATGTGAGAATTTCATCCGAATGTGTTAGCAATTGAGTCTGTTGTACACTTTTTGAGTATGATAATATGTGTTAGAAGTTTCGTAGTTGTTCGCATTCGATTTGGTGTGCATTCGTAGCTTCATTTTATGTGGTTTGGTTTGTGTTTCGGATGTTGTTTGGACTTGGTTTGGGTTTGGAATCAACTTAGAATCATATGGGAACTTTTAGACATCATTTTGAACATTCTTGGATAGCCCAGTGCGCCCTAGCGCACAAAACCCGCGCCCTAGCGCGCCTGTTCCCTGAAGTTTGCAAAAATCAGACCAAATCAGACCAAAAGTTCAGCCAGGTGCCGCGCCTTAGCGCGCCAGACGTGCGCCCTAGCGCGCCGCGCGCCTAGCACGCCTAAAAGCTGCGCCTAGCGCCCGTGACAGATTTTGTGATTTTTGGCTTTGACTATTTGACTCTAATCCTAGGGCTGGGCTTGACCACGACTTTTGACCAACTAAACCTGGTCTCCTTAGACACTAAGTGACATTAGGGGTCTTCCAAATCACCCCATTTCCATCATCTTCAACCTTGAGTTCTAGAGAGAGTGTAAAGAGTGTTCTTGAGAGAGAAGTGGCATAACTTTGCCATTTTGTACCCGATCGACGATCCGACTTCGCCATCGCGAAGCTCTTGCCTAGGAGAACATTGTACTTGGGTTGCATGTGGAAAATCTTTGTTTAATTCTCAAATTTGTAAGCTACTATTCCTTGTTCTTTCAAAATTATAAGTTGTTATACATGTTAGAATTGTTAGATGGTGATATATGTTAGAAATCATCAAATTTGAGTATGTTTGGCTATGTTGACTTTTCAAATTCGTGGTTGACTTTTTGGTTGTGTTTAAAGGCTCATGTTTACATGTTAGAAATGTGGAGTATGTTTATTAATTGTTAAGTTTACGGTATAATTAATTCGCGTAAACTCGAACTCATTAGAAACCGAAAATGACTCTAACGGAGTTCGTTAGGATTTCATAATCAATGAGACTACGTGTGTGATTTGGGAATTTTGAATGATTCGAGTGATTCGTTAGAATATTTGACTACACCGATTGTGTGTTTGATATTACGTAAATTGTCGTAATTATTGTGAGTTGGTTATTTGTGATGTGAGATTTTATAACTCACTTGTGACATTCATGTTATTGTCAATGGTTATTGTTGTGGTATACTCCCTACTTTGGAGTATGACCTTTTATATTTAAATGTCGAGTAAATATTCTACTTGAGCATTTAGTTAGTCCATGGCTTAATTGTTAGAGAGGGGTGTATTGACGCTCGATTATTACAAGAGCAGGGGCTACGTAATAGTCGAAGGCCAATACATTGGGTTCTCGCCCCCTACCGTTGGCCGCGGTAGGGGAAATGGCGCCAAGTGTTTGTAGGCGAAAAACCGCAACGTTGGTAAGCTATTTTACCGGGGTGTTCTTTCCGGGTTGTAGTGACCGGTGGCACCGGGGTTTTCTTTTAGTGAATTTCAAATAAAATGGTTCACAAATTCTTTATTGAATGATTATGGTTTTGTTATGGTTCGAGCACGTCAACAACGGCTCTACAATTGGTACATTATTGGTTGGTTGGTTGGAAGTATTGGTTTGGTCGGAGGTGTACCTCGGCACCGTATCCTTTGTAACTTGTTACTTATAGTTCTATTGTGCTTCCTATATGAACGAATGTTGGTCATGGTTTCCAACCGGTATGGGACGGTTGGCGATCGTCGAGCCTCTCGTGTCATATGGGATTGTTTGGGCTATGTGCAATACATGTTATTTTCATTTGGTATTGAAATGATTTTGTGATGACATGATTATTTGTTATCTTTAATGTCTTGCATCTAGCATGCCATATTGTTGCATTAGTAGCTTATTGAGTTTTCAACTCACCCCGTTTGTTTTCATTTGTTTTCCTTAGATCAAGCGCCGGCAAGGAATCCCTAGAGTTCGTGTTCGGGTCCGTTGGGGCGACATCTTTTGGTAGTGCACCTTGTGCCTAAGTGTTTTCTTTTGGTGAGGCCGAGGGTGTACTTGTTACTTAAACAATGTATTTGTTGGGTAGATGTCTTGGATGTTGTATGATATATTCTTTTGTTGTGCCGGCATGGTTGCCGTGCGGTTGTATGTATAATGGTTAACTTTTATTCCGCTTACTCTGATATGTTTAGATATGTACCGAGCATGTTCGCTCGAGTTTGTGTTGCTAGCTAACGTGTTGTTTCTCCGGCTTGTTTCGCCGTCGAGGTTTAGTATTGTTTAAAATGGTTTTGTTGTTTTTAAAGAAAACTTGCACGTGCATTACAGGGTTTTCTCATGACTTTGCATTCTCTTAAATGAAATTTTTGGAGATGGTATTTTCGTGTTTTCCGCATTGTCTCGCGGCTCGAACGGGATTCACATCGGATCTCGGGTCGGGTCACGACACATTGCCAGTGACTATCATTTTGTACGAGAGCATATAGCCAACAAGGGTCTTCAGGTTCGTCACATTAGCACTAAAGATTAGCTTGCCGACACCTTGAAGAAGGCTCTTGGTCGTCAACCATTTCTTGCAGCACGAACCAAGATCGGCATCACCAATGGTTCAACCATCTTGGGGGGGCGTATTAACACGTAACCCATCAGGTTACTTCTTCAATAAACAATTGTATCCCCTGTTGTAGTCTATTCCAAACATGTATCTTCCCTAATCATCTGCTACATCAGTAGTTGTCTCCTGGTGGGAAACTACTATCTGTCTTGTGTATAAATTCATCCAATGATCAATAGTAAAAGTATCTCTCCTGGCTATAACCTCAGTTGCTTGTTATACATAGGACGTAATGAACAAACGTCAAATAATGTAATGAATTTATTAATGTGTAGAATCAACTCTACCGAGTTAAATAATGAGTAGTATAAATCACTACGGGTCGTTATTTAGTCTCCTACGATATAGGATGACGTATCGGGAAAGTTATGATTCGTTAGAGATTGACTTTAGTTAATTCAATCATGCCTGAGATGACATACCGTGATTATCGTTCCAATTCGGACGAAGTAACTTGTAATGAGTCGTGATAAATATAGTACACGAAGATAATGTTATGTGATAGTTTATGCTATGCATGTGAAAAAGTGTATTGAGTGATTATAGGATTCTGTAGAGATCCTAAGTTGAGTTGTACAATAGGTCTACTTTGCCTATTGCCTTGCTTTGGTTATATGTTAAATGATTACGGACATATTGTGATTGTTCTAGTATGAGATAGGACAATCATCCTACTTTGATGATTGATTGTGTGTTTAGTATTTATAAGCACATTGAGTTGATTTGGTATGTGGTTCAATAGAACACATGATGATTTGTTGAGAATGATGAGTAAATATCTACTTGTGCATTGCAGTGAATCCAGTTGACATTGGTTGCTTAATCAAGGTGGGACGACCTATAGTCTTTATGAATTTGTTTTGTAATCGCTCTATAAGTCGCCGTACCGGAGTTCACACACCCCTCCTCTGTTGGCCACAGTTGAGAAGTAGCCCCACTGTTGTAGCAATACGCATGACTTTGGCTTGCTATATTGAACCCGACGGGATTGTGTTGGGGACATCGATATTACGTACACGGGTATCGAGGCACTATTGGTTGTTTGTGTATTGCAGGAGCAGCACAAAGATGGAGAAAGAGAAATGATATCCTTTATAATGTGGTTTAATTATGAGCACTTAATGTGAATGTCAAGGTTCTATGTGACTTATGTGAATTGTATATCAACGATGATATTATATGTTCAGTATGGTATATGAATGTCATTACCATGTTATTCCTGTTGTTGAGCATTATGCCATGTCATATAGTCGCATGTAACAACTTGTTGATTAATGGTTAAGTTGTAATTGTACCTAGACTCGTTACATGTAGAGTCTTGGTTTACTATTGCATTCATATTCATAGCATACAATACATTATAGTGGCTTACGGGGTCTTTTAGACTTACCCAACAACTTCCTCAGTTTCAGGTTATGAGTTCCAGCGCAGTGAGACTAGAGACTTAGAGATTTGCAAGTTGTATTTATATTGTTATATAATATTATTTCTTGTATTGTGAGATCGTGGGTTCAACTAAGTTATATAAATTTAGAGTGTTGGGTAGAAATTTTGTATTCTTTCAATCTGTATTTTAATGCCGACTTGTGAGGTCGTGCCGGTTGTAGTATTTTATAATTTTGGTTTACAGCTCGTGGTCTTGGTGTGGCCTTGTGCCTGTTGATATTGTATTTGCAGTTTTTCCGAGCTCGTAGCTCATGGTGTTTATTAGTGTTATTCTCCGGCGTATGTTTGGTCGTTGAGGTTTATTTAGTTGTAGATGTTGTTCGAGTTTTTGAAACTCACATTTTATCTTGTATTCCGCTACATTAGTTTTGTTTTTGATACTCTTATCAGTCGATTCGGTACGTTAGGTTATTTTGGCGCATCGAGTTGGGGTTCAACGTCGGATCCCAAACTCGGGGCATCACAGTTGGTATTAGAGCTTAAGTTAGCTGTTCGCCAGGACAGGATCCTCGGATTAGGTGATTTGGGTTTTGGGTTGAGCGATTAACGTCGAGTGTTTGTGTTTAGATGTATCTTGGATGTTGGTAAGTTGTGGAGATAGTCCATGTAGGACTGGAATTGTTGAGTTCTTTCGCTCGTGGGAGCGGAGACTAATGATATGTAGTCCGTTATTTCTCTTGTGGAGAATAGTGAATGCGCTTCAAGGTTTCGCTAGAATGTTGACGACTAGTGTGAGTCATTTGGAAGTTTTAGTATTGAGATTTGACCAACTTAGGTGATCTTGTTAGTCGTAGAAAGGTATAGCCTGGACGCTTTAAGAAACGTCTTAGGCTTTTGATTAGTAATCGTTGGAGGAGATGGATGTGGAAGACTCAAGATTCTAGGTCACGAGTTCTCTAGTGGTTAGTGTCAAGTTATATTGGTGCAAGATCTTGAGTCCGTACTAACTTAGATGCTTCATTCTTGCATATCACATCATGGAATGCGAAACTTTGTTCATACTAGAGACATATGTTACACTTACGTACATTTGCTTGTATTTGACACTTATGTGCATAAGACCAATTCTAAAGGGCATATTTGTAATCGCTTGTCCTTAACGCCCTGCGACGGAAGCTTTTGAAGCCACTTCAGAAGGGCCCCTGATTTGGTTGTCAAGAGATATTCGTCGATGACTAAGTTGATAACATGTTAGATAATAAATTGCCTAATCCTTTTACCAACCAGAATGGATAAGTAAATGAGATAGTATACTTGAATATGTTTGTGCATCTTGTGTGGATTGTGTATCATTCCTTTTGTTATGGTTTATTATGTATTGGTATTTGTATGAGTCATTATGCTTGGTTTAACGTGAATCGGTTCGGTATGTTGGCATATTTGTGTGAGCCGTCGTGCTCAGTTGAAAATGAATTGTTCTAGGCTTGTGATTAGCCATCTGTGACTAGTAGTTTGTCATGTGCGTAGTATGTTAGTATGAATTTGGAAGTTTTGGATTTGAGTTAGCCAACCCGGTGGTGAGTATGAAATACTTACTTTGTATGATGTTTGTATGATGTGTGGTAGACTGGATTTAGTAAGCTAATTCAGTTGGACTTTATAGATAGTACAAATCCGATAAATCGTATAGCCTTGGGTATGGGAGCCGAATGGCATAGGGAAGTGATTGTCTTTAGAACCCTACATCCATGTTAGACGTGTTTAGAGTTTTGAACTCTTGTTATTGTTTATTTTGAACTTCTGATTTTGTTGATCTTTTATTTCGTCGGCTTATGATATGGCCGGTGATATCGTTATTCACGGTAGAGTCCGTATGACTCGCGTGACTTTTGTTGTGGCACTGTTAATTTGAAATCGTTCCTTTGACAATGAGGATGTCATCGAACCACTTTGTAAACCTAAGGGTTTTTAAGCCCGAACCTAGTTAATTGCGGGATTATTCATAATTATTTGTTGAGTGTTATACCACGGATAGTGCAAAATGAGTTTCGTGCCGCGAAAGCGTAGTGTTGGAATGCGTTATAAATGAGTTACCGCGAATCAATAATACGTGCTATAGATTTGAACTTGATTAGAGACGGTAGTTGTCTCGCAATGAAACCTTGAGATTGTTCACGTGTCAAAATTCTAGCTATCTGTTAGAATCCTTTCGTGTGAATGCCACTTGAGGTTGATTACCTCTAACTTAGAATGACTCACCTGAGTCGTAGACTTCAACTAGTTATGGATAACGTTTCGATTGCGTAGGCTATGGTATAGCCTCTCTTTAAGATATGTATTTTCGTGAATGTTCAACCTATAAATTCGCGGTCAAATTCTTTTAAGGGGGAGAGGATGTAATACCCCAACCCTATTTCCTTCTTAGTTCATTCGTAATTTCTTGACATCGGTGACACTCACATCATTCATACAATTTGTATGCATTTTGTTTATTAATTTTATTTAGTACTGTTCACATTTTATGAGCATTCTTCATTCAAACATATTTGCAATTTGGTTAGCTTCATGTGATTAGTATGCCTTGATTTGTGATGTAATCTTTGTAGCGTTCATACTTGTAATACGTTACACTTCTGGTGATGTTTTCGGACTTTTCGGAGACCTTTCTTGAGTATTTTGACCTTGCCTTAGACTTAGAATCATTTTGGGGTCATTTGGTATCATTTTTGGAATGTTTTAGAGCATTTTCGGAGAAAGTAGGAGCAGAAAGGGGACGGGGCGCTCGCCTAGGCGGCCGCCTAAAGGACAGAACATCAGGCCAGAATCAGTCTCTAGTAATTTCGCAATAACTTTGTGTAGAAAACTCGGATTTACAAACCGTTTGATTCTGTGTAAATTAGACTCAAAGAGCTTTCGAACCATATTTTATTTGTAATTTTTAGACTTTTAGATCATCTTCGGCATTTCTTTAAAGTTGACTAGAAATCAGAATTTTGAAAGCATTTGGCCATTTGGTTTTTGTTTAACCTTTGACCCCTTTAACCATTTGACTCATTTTCTTTGACTGAGAGTAGGGCCACGAAATTAAGACTTGTTGACCAGCCTTATTAACCCCTTTAAAACATAAAGTGACTTTAACTTACTCCCATTTTCATCTCTTTCCACCCATGGAAGCTTTGAGAGTGTGTGTGGGAGATTAAGGTGAGATTGGTGTGTGCAAGTCATTTCTTCACCATCCAACCAATAAATCATCAATCCAAGCATACCATTTTGAAGCTCTTGGCTAGAAGAACAATATTCCTCAGTTTCATGTTGGTTCTCTTGAGTTTCCTTCGGTTGATTTCTTCAAGAGATAAGTAACTATAATGTTTTATATGTTTATGAGTTGAATTGGAAGAGTAAAGCATGTAGTATGTGTAATTGTTCATCTTTGTGTAATTTCTTGAATGAAATAAGTAATTGGTCATTTCAAATGATATTATGTTAGTTGATAATCAATGGTTATGTGTAAAGGTTGCCATTATACTTGTTGAAGTGTTGGTAACATGTTAGAAAGTGAAACACATGAATTTTGAAACACATGATAAGCAATCCCTGTTTTGGGCTATTTTCGTTAAAATTCTGGTACCAATCTACTATTGGGAAATTTCTGAATTTTGGATATGTTATTCTTATGTATGTTAAGTTGTTCTCTGTAAATTTTCATAAATTTTAGAGGTCGGGAAGTACCTCGTTTAGGTTGTGTTTTATCGGTGCGCCGAGTAAACTGTTGCTGGAAATTTTAAGTATTAGATCTAACTTTAAGTGGCTGATTCTTGATGAATATAAGTCCAAATGAGGTAATTCAAAGTGATAAAATATAGTTCCAGATGTCTAGTTTCTAAATATGGAATAATTGTAATGTTTGGATTTTTGTGGAATATTTGATGAATTTAATGGTACGATTACGCAGTGCTGAATAAGTATCATTGTTATTAGTCTCCAAGAATTAGAGACTTGTTGAGTTGCAATTATTGTTATTGTTAAACATCGAGTATTAGTAACTCGCTGAAATTTTGTAAGAAGTTACTCGCGATGAACTTGCGAGATTTATATGGGTGGTAAACACACCAAATATGGGTATTGTGATTAATGTTGTCAATTAGGGATGTTACTGCAGTTCGTCCCGATGTTTCGAAAATGGGTAATGACTCTAGCTGAGTCGACATGAGATAGTATATTTATATTGAACACTATACGAGCTATATACTAGTTGAAACTGACTCTGGCGAAGTCGCATAGAACGTAATGAACAAACGTCGAATAATGTAATGAACTTATTAATGTGTAGAATCGACTCTACGGAGTTGAATAATGAGTAGTATAAATCACTACGGGTCGTTATTTAGTCTCCTACGATATAGGATGACGTATCGGGAAAGTTATGATTCGTTAGAGATTGACTTTAGTTAATTCAATCATGCCAGAGATGACATACCGTGATTATCGTTCCAATTCGGACGAAGTAAGTTGTAATGAGTCGTGATAAATATAGTACACGAAGATAATGTTATGTGATAGTTTATGCTATGCATGTGAAAAAGTGTATTGAGTAGGATTCTCTTTGTACAATAGGTCTACTTTGCCGATTGCCTTGCTTTGGTTATATGTTAAATGAATATGGACATATTGTGATTGTTCTAGTATGAGATAGGACAATCATCCTACTTTGAGGATTGATTGTGTGTTTAGTATTTACAAGCACATTGAGTTGATTTAGTATGTGATTCAATAGAACACATGATGATTTGTTGAGAATGATGAGTAAATATCTACTTGTGCATTGCATTGAGTCCAGCTAACATTTTTTGTTTAATCAAGGTGGGACGACCTATAGTCTTTACGAATTTGTTTTGTAATCGCTATAAGTCGCCGTACCGGAGTTCACACACCCCTCCTTTGTTGGCCACAGTTGAGAAGTAGCCCCACTATTGTAGCAATACGCATGACTTTGGCTTGCTATGTTGAACCCGACGGGATTGTGTCGGGGACGTCGATACTACGTACACATGTATCAAGGCACTATTGGTTGTTTGTGTATTGCAGGAGCAGCACAAAGATGGAGAAAGAGAAATGATATCCTTTATAATCTAGTTTAATTATGAGCACTTCATGTGAATGTCAAGGTGCTATGTGACTTATGTGAATTGTATATCAACGATGATATTACATGTTCAGTATGGTATATGAATGTCATTACCATGTTATTCCTATTGTTGAGCATTATGCCATGTCATATAGTCGCATGTAACAACTTGTTGATTAATGGTTAAGTTACAATTGTACCTAGACTAGTTACGTGTAGAGTCTTGGTTTACTATTGCAGACATATTCATAGCATACAATACATTATAGTGGCTTACAGGGTCTTTTAGAATCACCCAACAACTTCCTCAGTTTCAGGTTATGAGTTCCAGCGCAGTGAGACTAGAGACTTGGAGATTTGCAAGTTGTATTTATATTGTTATATCATATTATTTCTTGTATTGTGAGATCGTGGGTTCAACTAAGTTATATAATCTTAGTGTGTTGGGTAGAAATTTCGTATTCTTTCAATCTGTATTTTAATGCCGACCTGTGAGGTCGTGCCGGTTGTAGTATTTTATAATTTTGGTTTACAGCTCGTGGTCTTGGTGTGGCCTTGTGCCTGTTGATATTTTATTTGCAGTTTTCCCGAGCTCGTAGCTCGTGGTGTTTATTAGTGTTGTTCTCCGGCGTATGTTTGGCCGTTGAGGTTTATTTAGTTGTAGATGTTGTTCGAATTTTTGAAACTCACATTTTATCTTATATTCCGCTGCATTAGTTTTGGTTTTGATACTCTTATCAGTTGATTCGGTACGTTAGGTTATTTTGGCGCATCGAGTTGGGGTTCAACGTCGGATCCCAAACTCGGGGCATCACATATACGCTTGTTCAAGCAATTATTAAGCATTTTATTGGTCAGCCCTTACAAATGATGGATAAAGGTAAAGAACTATTAATGAATCTTAGATGTCCGTCATTAACCCATTTTAGGTGGTATAAATATGTATTCCTTACCAAGGTATCCCAAAGAAATGATGCTAATGCAGTATTTTGGAAAGAAAAATTTATTTCTGGTTTACCTCCTTTATTTGCAGATAAGGTAAAAACTAGAATTAAGAATAAATATGGTGGGCATTATATTCCTTATGATAGTTATACATATGGAGAATTTTTGCTGAATGTACAGCAGAAGGATTATCTCTCTGTAATGATTTAAATCTTAAAGCCCAACTTAAAAAACAAAGTTTAACTAGCCGTAAAGAATTAGGTGAATTCTGTCATCAGTTCTCCTATCATATCCCTCAATCCAAGGTTCCTAAACCTGCAAAGAAATCCAAAAAACAATTATTCCAACCTAAAAGGAAATATAAAAAATATTATAAATATGTAAAACCATGATTGAAAGAAACACCTATACAACCCACTTATAGCAAGAATACAAAAAAACCAATCAAAAGAAAAGCTAAAAGTGATATTACGTGTCATAAATGTGGCAAAGTTGGCCACTACGCTAATAAGTGTTGGGTAAAATAGAAAATACAAGAATTAAATATAAGTGAAGATTTTAAAGAAGGATTATGTCAAATCCTACTAAATCCGGACAAAAGTCATAATAATAGTGAAAGTGAGAGTAATAGTGACAATGAAATAATGCACATCAATTCTGATATAGAATCCAGCTCGGCAGAATTCGAGGAAGAAAAAGGTTGCACAAGCAACTGTAATAGTGAAGTTGATTATTACAAATCCATTTTAAAAATGAATGGTTTAAGTCTTAATACTCAAAATAAATTGATCTTTTTTCTTTAAGAATTATTTCATAGATTTCTCTACTTTTTTTTCCCTGAATGGGGAAATGGGATCTTTGTTCAAAATACGTTGATGCTAAATAATAAGGATCTGAATACCATTTAAGGTCTGATTGCTCTAAGCAAATAATTGGTTCTTTAAGAAGATTCTCAATTATTTTTTGATTGAATTCTTCGCCCTCTATTAAGGCTTCTTTGACTGTCTTTTGAGACAAAGTGGATCATATTTGAGGAAACTGTTTATCATAATTGCTTTGAGCATAATAATTTCCTTTACCAGGGCCACGGCCCCTGCCTCTATAGCTTTGAGCTTTACCTCTCGTTGACATGAAGGGGGAAATCCCTGCAAGAAATTTTGAGTTAAGAAACCTGATGAAAATTTTGGTTTCTTTATTTAAAAATTATTTTCACTCTTTTAAAATAGAGAATATTCTGTAAGAATTTTTTGTGTTTTAAAAGTCTTATTTGGAATAAGATATTCAATATATACCTATTTTGAAAACAAATCATTTTATGTTTACATAATACTAAGAATATATTGAATTCTTTGTTGTACTTGAAGTAATTCGCCAAAACAATTATTTTGTCAGATGGAGCGGGTCTGAGAAAATGGCTCCTGCCTTAAATAAGTGATCTTTTGAAGAATTGCTTTTTCTTTTTGGAATAAAAGATTTAATTCAAATTCTTTTAGGCATAGTTACGAAATGTCTAATCTGCTTTTAGAAATCACTAAGTCATTATGGCCGTATAAAAATGTTCCCTTTTCAAGGAATCTAATAATTGCCTTTTTCACTTAAAAATGACTAAACAATTTTGTTTAGTAATATATAAAAAAGTTTGTAAGTGTTTCAAATGTTGATCGATATTTTTTGAAAATACAAGGATATCATCTATATAAACGATTATAAATCCTGAATAAGGATAAAGAATATCATTCATAATATTATGAAATTTAGACGGAGCATTTTAAGACCAAACGGCATGACATTCCATTCGTAATGACCAAATGGAACCGTAAATGCTGTTTTTTATTTATCTTCTTCAGCAACTTGAATTTGTCAATATCCTGACTTAAGGTCAAATTTTGAATAAACATATGCTTCATTTAATCTGTTTAATAAGTCTTTTTTATTAGGAATAGGATATCTTATCTATTTTAGAGCTTTATTTAAAGGTTTATAATTAATATATAACTAATTTTGTATATATATATATATATATATATATATATATATCAATAGTTATATATTATATATTCAATGATGTTGTCTTCTTTATACTAAAACTAAAGTTTGTTGAATAATTATCCTACCTGATTAGCGTCTACTCCATCCGTTCTAGACAATGAGTCTACTATACTATTTTAGGATGTTTCATTTAAAGAGTTCACTTTCTAAAAATTATGTTTACAATTTTCATAATCTTTCATCTTTACCCTCCACTTGTTTTGGAATCATCATGGTTGTGCTCAAGTATTTTTGTAATTATGATTAAATCGAATGACATTAATAATTTCTTAATAATTAGACTTTTCAAACTTTAACTTTTTGGCTAGAACGGAGGAAGTATGAGTTAAGAGTAATAAAATAAAATTAATAGTAGCTGATATAAAATGCAGGGAGGAATTTCACTTTGCATGATTCATTGTACTCCATCCGTCCCAAATTTAAATGAGTATCAATTTGTTCATCATAAAGAAAAATTGAAACTCATTTTGGGATACAGTGAAACAATATTGAATAAGGAGTAAGACATTCTGTTAATTATATGGACAAAATTTCTCTCTCTAAAAACTTTTCTCTCTCTCGTTAACCTAGCCCTACTTGCCAACCCTAAGGCCTGCTAGGGTAGCCTCCACCGGCGGCTGCCATGGCAGCCCCCAACGCTGACCCTCCTCCTACATCACCGTCTGCAGCAAAGTCCTTTGCATCAGTTGTGGCCACGAGTTCTAATCAATCTATGGCCATTCCGGCCATCCCACCCTCGCTATACAAAGGTGAACCTGCTCTTTGTCTCCCTGATGATATCATTGATTGTCTTGCTCGTCCTTTCAGGTTTGCTCTTATAGGAAAATTTTCCCACGGTAGGCCTTCAATGGAGGCCACAAAGAAACACTTTCAAACCTTCGGACTCAAGGCTGCGGTCACTATAGGGCATCTTGACGCTAAACATTTACTGATACAAGCAAACCATGAGGCGGATTTCCAAAGGCTATGGATTAAGGATCAGTGGTATCTTGGTAAGTATCCTATGCGTGTTTTTAAATGGTCTCCAGACTTCCGGCCAGACATTGAAAGTTCCATAGTCCCAGTTTGGTTTTCTTTACCGGGATTACCTATTCATTTGTTCCATAAATCTACGCTTTTCTCAATAGGCGCCATGATAGGTAAGCCTTTGATTATTGATAATCCCACTGCTGCTTTAACCCGTCCGAGTGTAGCAAGAATCTGTATTGAAGTGGACATTACAAAGCCAATTGCGAAACGTATATGGATAGATGGTGGTACTAAATATTTTGGTTTTTGGCAAGACATACAGGCTGAGCGTCTTCCGAAATATTGCTCCCATTGTTTGCGTCAAGGTCATGCTATAGATGAATGCAAAATTAAGCATCCAAATACTAACAAAGCTGCTTCTAATCTGGCTCAAGCCCCACCAAAAGCTAATCATTGGGTTCCAAAGAAAACAACTCAAACTGATATGACAATGAAAGAACAAGACAAATCTGTTGAAAATGATCACATTAATGTGGCTGAAGTTACTGAGCAAGCTGAACACATCTGTGCTGTAGTTGATACTGAGTGCAATGCGGGTGGTTTTAAGCAGATTCCTACTATTCAAGTACATGATGCTTCTGATCAAATTCATGTTGCGTGTGTCCAGGATAATCCTGATGCAGCTGAACATATCCACGAAGATGCTGTTGCTCGTGAAGTACAAAATTTGGACCAACACCCTGGGGTTGAAATTCCAGTTAATCAGACTGATGTTAGTTCCAAGGATCAGGCTTTATCTCCTTCCAAGGACCTGGATCAATCCCCTTTGAAATCTCAAACAAGCTCGGAATCCTCCTCGTATAGACAGAATGTTTCTCAACATAATATTCCTGTCCTTAATGACATCAGTGCATCTCCAAACCGTTTTGCTGTGTTAAATGTACTGGAAGAAGCGGAAGATGAAGCTGATGCTGTTCTGGATTTTTTGAATCTGGAAGCCCCAAACTTGGTTCGCAAGAAAAGAGCAAAAACTAATGTTCCGCTCACAGATCGCACTACCCGATCCCAAGCTTCCAAGCCCCAGCTGACTTCTCCACCATCCCTTCCCATGGATGTTAAGGCCCTTTTTTGGAATGTTCGGGGAATTGGGAATAACCCAACGATCTCTCGTTTGAAGACTCTTATTCGCCTTCATAATATCTCTATTATTGCTATTTTTGAACCTATGCTCGCCATGGAGAAAGTTGATCTTATCACTCGCAAGCTAAAATTCAGGTTTAGTTTTTCAAACACTCATAGTTCTATTTGGGTTTTTGTTAAATCAAGTTTTTCCTGCCATTTAATTCATGACTCCACCCAGCAAGTCACTATTCAGATTCAGCATTATACTTGGCCTTTCTATACTCATTTCACTTGTGTTTATGCGAGGTGTGACTCTCGTGACCGCCAGGAGTTATGGGATGATTTGATCCAGCTAAATAATCAGATTGGAGCTGTTCCCTGGATTATTGGTGGAGACTTTAACATCATTATTCAGCCGAGTGAGAAATCAGGAGGATCCGGTTGGGATAGGACTGGTGCATTGGATTTTCATACATGCCTTTCAGCATCTGGCCTAACAGACTTGGGCTTCTCAGGCAGTAGCTTCACTTGGTGGAATAAGCGTGAAGGCTCAGCTACAATTCACCAACGCATTGATCGTGTTTTATGCAATTCTAGCTGGCTGGATCAATTTAATGCTACAAATGTGCTGCATCTAAATCGTACTTGCTCCGATCACACTCCGTTACTCACCTCTATCTCTCGGACAGCCAATTCTAAACCAGTAGCATTTCGTTTCTTAAATGTTTGGACCAAGCATGCCACCTTCAAGGGTACTGTTTCTGCTTCGTGGACCATTCCAGTTAGTGGGAGACCTATGGATCGTTTCTCAAGAAAATTGCGAAATGTCAAAACTGCTCTCAAAGAATGGAACAAATCTATATTTGGCAATATTTTTGAGAATCTTCGAAAGGCTGAAGAAGATGTTATGGAGATGGAGCTTTTATTTGAGCTTAATAATTCTGATTCTAATCGCTCTAATCTAATGGAAGCTCAGGCCAGACTTCGAGTGCTCCTTTCTAGGGAGGAGGATTATTGGAAGCAGAAATCTAGAATCAAGTGGTTGAAAGAAGGTCAAGGAAATTCCAAACTCTTTCATGCTTCTGTTAAACAAGCTCAGCGACGTCTTCACATTCATTCTATTGCAGATTCTGGGGGTAATATGTTAACTTCTGATCAGGCCATAAAGAACGCAGCTGTTACCTATTTTAAAAATCAACTTCAAGCGGAGGGAGGGATTCCAGACTATAATTTAGAAGTTATCCCTCGTTTGGTCACAGATGAATGGAATACCTTGTTAATTTCTCCTCCGAATCCATCCGAGATTCTAGGTGCGATTAAATCGATGAGTGGAGATAGTGCAGCTGGCCCTGATGGTTTTACCGGTCAATTTTACACAGCTTGTTGGGACATTATCGGTGCAGACTTTTGCGAGGCCATATTGGAATTCTTTTCTGGCTTCTCTCTTCCTCGTGCTTGGTCCAGTACGTTAATTGCTGCTATTCCAAAAGTTGAGATGCCTTCCTCTTTTAAAGATCTACGGCCTATTAGTCTTTGCAACTTTTGTTCAAAAGTTATTTCCAAGATCTTAGCCACTCGTTTATCCTCCATCCTGCCTGTGATTATATCGAAAAATCAAAGCGCTTTCATAAAAGGGAGGTTGATCCAAGATAATATTCTGCTTGCTCAGGAAATGATGTCGCATCTGGGGAAAAAGATTTCTGGATCCAACATTGTTTTAAAACTGGACATGGCAAAGGCTTTTGACCGTATTTCTTGGGTCTTTCTCACTAGGGTTCTTCGGAAGTTTGGTTTTCATGAAGTTTTTATTGATCTTATCTCGGTCGTCGAGAACGGTTTCGGTTCTAATAAATGGGGAACCTGTTGGTTTCTTTCCCTCCTCTCGTGGTTTACGGCAAGGTGATCCCCTATCTCCGAGTCTCTTCATTATCTCGGCTGAAGTCCTGAGTCGAAGCATAAATAGTCTTCACTCTTCCTCTTCTTCCTCTGTCTACTCTACGTACGGTTAGTGGTTGTCCTATTATATCTCATTTGGCTTTTGCGGATGACATTGTTATTTTCTGTAATGGTAGCAAGCAATCTTTGCTTAAGCATAAAGAGATTATCTCTGATTATGAGCTTGCTTCGGGTCAACTTATTAACCTCTCAAAGAGCTCCTTTTATATTCATCCTCGCACCCCGGCTGCTAGATCTCAAGCCATTGCTCAAACTTTGGGTTTCCACCAAGGGCAACTTCCAATTACTTATTTGGGATGCCCTCTTTATTTTGGAAGGAAAAAGAAGCATATTTTTGATGATCTTGTTTTGAAATTGCAAAATCGGATTCACAACTGGATGGGTTCTTTCCTTAACACAGCAGGTCGAATCACTCTCATAAAGCATGTGCTTCAATCTATTACTCTATATCAAATTGCTTCGATTGATCCTCCTGCTTCAGTGATTACCATGATTGATCGAATCTGTGCAAATTTTTTCTGGGGTAATGTTGAGGGCAGAAATAAAAGCCACTGGATTTCTTGGGCTTCTTGTTGTCAATCCAAGTTGGAAGGTGGTCTTGGTATCCCTTCTTTATCTGTTCTTATTCAAGCTTATGGACTCAAACTTTGGTGGCGTTTCCGCACCCATTATAATCTCTGGACTGCCTTCATGCGAGCAAAGTACTGCTCTAATTTCCATCCCTCCTTGGCTCACTCTAAAGGATCTCATATATGGTCCAGGTTACTTAAAGCTCGCGCCCTAGCTGAGCCTCACATTCACTGGATCATTGGCCGTGGAAACTGTTCTATATGGAATGATAATTGGCTCCGGAACCACCCCCTAGTCAGACCCATTGATTGTAATGTATCCTTGGTTAAAGATCTGTTTCAAGGTCCGGGCATTCCAGATTTCTCCCAAGCTGCTAAATCTGTTCTGCCAGCTTTCTCTTTGCTGGAAATTACTGCCCAGAATGTTTCCTTGGTTGATATGGAAGACAAGCTTTGCTGGGACCTTAATTCCAAGGGTGTTTTCTCCATCTTGTCTGCTTACTTCATCATTAAGACCCCCAAACCGAACCTGCTATCTGCTAAATTCATATGGCATCGCATATTGCCACAGCAAATTAGTGTCTTTCTTTGGCGTTTATTCTCTCGCAAGCTGCCTTTGGATGAGGGTTTATTACATAAGGGCTTTCAGCTAGCTTCAAAATGTTCATGCTGTGAGACGGGCAATATTGAATCTTTTAGCCACGTTTTTCTGTTTAGTCGGACAGCTATGGAGGTTTGGACTCACTTCCATAATCTGTATGATATTCACACTCCTGCTTCGACAATTCAGCACAGATGTCTTGGCTGGTGGCTTCACAGTAAATCCACTGAATATACCATCCTTCCCTCCATTATCCTATGGCACTTATGGAAGTATAGAAATCGAGCTGTCTTCGAAAACATAAGGCAAAGTCTTAATCAGATCATAACTGCTATAAAGACAGATCTTTCGGACATTTTAAAGGCTGGAGGATTTCTTCCTCTCTCCATGGCAGGCTCTTCGCGTATACTTTGTAAAAATCGAAGGAAAGTTATTATCCAAGCAGTTTGTTGGGCTAAACCCCCGACTGGTGTTCTTAAGTTCAATTCGGACGGAGCCAGTAGGGGTAATCCAGGGCCCAGTGGTGGAGGAGGAGTTTTTCGTAACTCCTTGGGTATAGTGATTCATGCCTTCTCTAAATATTTTGGGGTTATGTCTAGTATTGAAGCTGAAATTCGAGCTCTTCATCACGGAGTTTCTTGGCTTTTCAGGAATGGTTTTTTCGATGCCATCGTTGAAACTGACTCAAAAGTTATTTTTGACTGCCTGTCTTCGGTCACTCTATTCCTTGGAAATATTCCTACTTGTTCAGGGAGATTCTTCAAATGCAGTCGGAGCGTCGTTTTTTGTTCAAACATTGTTTTCGAGAAGCAAACAGAGTGGCTGACAGTCTTGCGAATTTGGCTTGTGATTCCAAGGATGATCTAATTTTTCCAAACGGTCATAATATCCCTCGTCTTTCCAGAGGTCTTATTTCTCTTGATGCTAGAGCTATCCCAAATGTTCGAATTGCTTAGGTGTTTTATTTGCTTGTATTTCCTTTTCGAGGTTAGGCTCCTTTGTCCTCCCATTTATAAGGGCCAGGCTGGTTGTCCCCCTCAAGTTTGTAATTTTTTTTCCTCTATCTAATAAAATTTAGCAGGGTACCGTCCCTGTTTCTTTAAAAAAATAAATAAATAAAAAATTATATGGACAAACTACTCAAATGGTTTCTCTAGAAGTTCACTTTTTCGGATTTAATCATTTTATACTGCAAATAGTCCCTGAACTCAAACATTGAACATAATTGGTCTTTCTGTCAAGTGCCGTTAATTTTTTACGTTAAGTCGCGTCACATGAATGACACGTGCAATTTGGCAAGGGAAAAAACTACATTTTACCTAGGAAAGTACAGGGACCAACCGTGTGACAATTTCAGACGTCTTCTCCGGCAATGGTAAAGATTTCAGGCCACAATTTTCCTCTTCTTCCACCGTGCCAAATTGAGGGAAACTCGTTTTAAAAAATTAAGATTCATGTTAAATATAATTATATATATTTGTCTTCGCCGTTGTGGTTGAGGGAGGTGGAGAGGAGGCGGAGTTAGTGTTGAAAGAGAGAAGGGCGGCGACGGTCGTCACCCAACTAATAAGAGACTTCCCCTTTGCTAGATGGAAGAGGACTTTCTAAATAGTGAGTCAATGGAAAGTATCTCGAAACTCTATACATTGTGGAAGATGAAATTGAGAAATTCGCTCTCCGCATTGCTCGTCAGAGGAAGAGACTTGGTTTTCTCATGAACCATGTTTTGTTCTTTAACAATTTGAATGCTTGTCGTAAGCTTAGCAGAAAGATGAAGAATGTCCGAGACCAGATCCAAAAGTTCAATAAAGCCAAGCTACCAGGCTTGGACATTGCCAGCCCCTCTACCACCTTATCATTGTCATCTAGTTTTGGTGAAGAACAATAGTCGCAGCATGCGCGTTGAAGCATCAATTCTGATACTAGTGATGCTGATCCCCATGAAGACGAAGAAGAAATTAACGATGATGAAAAAGAAAAGAAATTGGTGAGTGTGAATTTCTGACAAATGTATTGCAATACAGGAGCCCTCCTACAATTTCACAATTCCACACAATTGCTTGAATGAAAATTTGGAATTAAATGGTGTGGACTCTGTTTATCATTTCATAATTGCTTGAATGAAAATTTGAAAAAAAAATGTGAGGCAACATTCAGGGAAGGAGATCTCAGTTGGGTTTTAAAATAGGACAAATTGCACTATTGGTCTCTGTACTTTCAGCTGTGAAATGACATTTCTATCCTCACATGCGATGCACGTGAAGAAACTTAACGAAAAAATTTAGACGGAATTGGATGGAAGGACCAATTGCATAAAGGGTTTTAGTACAAGGACGACTGACATCAGATTTTTTGTAAAAGGACCAAATTCGAAAAAATGAACTTCTAGAGGGACCATTTGAGTATTTTGTCTTAATTATATTAGTCAATGGTGTAGCAACATGCTTCATTGGTATTATTTATTACTCCCTCCGTTTGGCAACGAGTTCTGATCTTGAGATATTTCACCTACTGAGTTTACTTTTAAAAATAATGTCTATAATTTTCATAAAACTTTCAACTTTATCTTTTACATATTCTATAAACATCTTAACTGTGCTAAAATATTTTTGTAATTATGATCAACTCAAATACTAATTGTATATACATTAATTATTAGACTTTTCAAACATTGATTCTTAGGGTGGAATAGAGAGAGTATTTTTAAATCTGATTAGAATAAGCAATACTCCCTCCGTCCCTAAATTATTGTCTTCATTTTCGTTTTTGTCCATCCCTAAATAATTGTCTTGTTTGAAACTTTCCTTTTTAGTACATCACTTTTACCATTTTACCCTTACTTTTTCGTACTATTTTAATTATGGGTCACATACACATGTATATTAACGGAAACAACACACTATATCAATATTAATAATCAAGTCAATTATTTTTTCTTAATCCGTCTGCCGGGTTAAACAAGACAATAATTTAGGGACAGGGGAAATATATCTTATTGTGATTGGTCATTTGTATTTTATATACTAGACCAAGTATATAATTTTTTCGCCAATTGTAATTCACAAGTTGGATTTTAGTTGACTGGCACTTATATGTTTCTACATTAGTTAAGTTTAAAAAATTGAACTTAAGAAAAAGAAAAGCTTATATTTCCAAGTTTTGAATTAATTAGTTTTCGAGCTTTTAATTACTCAAGGGAATAGAGAAGATTTGTAAATTGTTAACATTATTGTATCTCGACTCTTAATGATATTTTTTAGCTCAAAAAAAATAATAGTATTTTCTTTGTCTCAAACTAAACATTCTTTTTTATTCATGGTCATAAGAAAAAAGGCGAGCACTATTAACACCTCACTTTCCTCTAAATACACCCTTCAAAATTAATTATAAAAATATCATTATTTAAAAATGCATTAATACTCTTTACTTTTTTTTTTTTCCTTCCTTCTTCTTCCCTGCCCTTCCCCTCCACCTTCTTTATCTCTATCTCCCTCCCTGAACGTGACTGGAGTGAGTCTCCCCCACCCCACCACCATTTTTTTTCCTTTAATTCTTCATAAACCACTCTTCTTCACCGTCCCCCCCCCAAATTTATTTTTTCAGTCTTTCCTTCTTCCCCTCTCCCAAACCCACCATCATTTTAAAAAAAATCGGCGATTTCTCCGCTCGGCCATGGGAGTGTTGTTCGGTCAGCCCTAACCGAATATCACTTCGGTTAGGGCTAACCGATGTTCAGTCAACCATGGCCGAACAGAGAAATCGTCGAATTTTTTTTAAAGGGTTTAAAAAGGAAGGAGGAGAAGAAAAAAAAAGACGGAAGGTGGGAGAATGAGGAGGCTTACCTTGCTAGAGTTGAGGGAGGTAGACTGCCATGATTGGCGAGGGGGTTTCAGCCATGTGTGTGTGTAGGGAGGGCGTGGGTTTCAGCCACGTGTGTGTATGGGGGAGGGGTTGGGTTTTAGCTGTGTGTGGGGCGTGGGTTTAGAAGAAAAGAAAAAAAAATTATTTAGAAAGAGATAAAAAAGAAAATATAGGGTGATGTATTAAAAAATTAAATTAGTGTAAAATTTTTATAGTGGGTGTATTAAGAAAATAGGTGTAGTAAAAGAAAGTAGGGGTGTTAATAGTGTTTTCCTAAGAAAAAATACCCATTTTAAAACGAAGGGAAGTTGCAAATGATCCTTATTTTGATGTTAACCAAAGAGTTAATAAAACTAAACATTGATGAATTAACTTTACCTAACACAAATTCATTCATATACATTGGACTAGAAAGAGAAAAGCGAGGCAATGAAGCCCAATTTACATTGTAAGACGTTCAACCACCAACAGATGACTCATTAGTTCGAGTCAACCAAGAGGGCAAGGAAAGAATGGCTACTGTTTCTCTTAATAATAATAAAAAATAAAAGAGAGAGAGAGAGAGAGAGGGAGAGAAAAGCGAATTGAACATTACAACATACGTACATGCATCATTACATTAATTTTCAAGAGCTATGGCCTATGGGTGACTAGTCAGGTTCATTGCATCATTACTGAAGATACATAGATTCATCTCGCACGTAAGCAACGGCGACGTTTGGTTGTTTCGCCGGAGATAAAGCCAAAAGTATGAGCAGCACCATAATCAAAACCGGAACCAGCAGAATCATGAGTGGCGGTGGCGGCAGCGGCGGCAGCACCAACGGCAACACCAGAATTGATGCTGTGAAGATTAACATTATAGTTAAACCTTTCAAACTAAAATACAGCCTATCCGTCAATCCTCCACCCTTCAGATGCCGTTGATCACTATTGATCACGGTAACTGACAGCCGCCGATCATATCTGTATTCCATCATTTTTATTCTTCTTTAGGTTTGATTGTACATTCGCACCTCAGTGTCACTGGCGTAAAACTTAGCGTGTAGAACAGTAAGCTTTGGATCAATGGGGCTCGGCTCTATTCGTTTAAGTAAGAGATCTTGCTTTCGAACCTTATGTATGCAGAAAAATTTCACGAGAGAAGATTCTGCCTAACGTGCCCGTATCTCAGAAATTAGTCTTGAAGCTTATAAATACAGAACGAAACCAAAAGGAAGAACTAAGAAGTAAGGGTAAGATGTAGAACAAGAGTAGCAATGGCTTTTACAAATATATATATATATATATATATATATATATATATATATTGTGGAGTCGGAACTTGACTTTCGGGATGAAGACCAGCAGAACGGATTCTCATTTTAAAATGATATTTTATCTCTTATTTCAATCGTTGGATGTGCGCGTATGCGTGTTAATAAACAACATTAATTACTCGATTTTTATGTACGTATAGATACATCCAACAATTAAAATAAGAGATAAAATACCATTTTGAAATATAAGATCCGATTTGAAAGACGAGGGGCAATGATAACGGATATTTGTCACGTACTAGACCCGTCTATCATAATGTTACTTTTTTGGCTCCATTCATGGTACGTACCAAGGGTGTTTGTGTAATTATACACGGCATCAACATATATCCTATCACACCAGAGCCACCTCTGCTTTCTCGAATTCTGATTATATTCCAACAACATTTTATTTGCCAAAAAATAATGCGCGTTTATTTTTGTGTTATTTTTTCTAATTTTATTTTTGACATATTTTATGTTCTAATGTAGACTTTTAATATCTTATGTGCACATTAAGAGCATTAAAGAGCATGTGCTAATATAATGTCCCAAGAATCAAATTTTTTTTTTTAGTGAAAAACTTAAAATAGAAACTTATTTAGAGACGAAGGAGTATAAACTAGCCAAATATCAGTTTTACGAATTAGATGCAAGTCAAACATTATATTTTATATTTTTTTATATTTCCAGAAATGTGGACTTCAAAAGATATATATATATATATATGTATATATATATACAACTAATAAAATTGATTTAAAAATAATCACTTTTGATACACAATACACTCAAAAGAAAAAGAAAATAAAGTAGGTTAAGAAATTAAAATAACATTGTAAAATAATAACTTAATAACAAAAAGAGTTTTACTCAACTAAGTTCAACTAAAATTTGTTCAAATCAGTATCTGTAATTAAATTTTTTTGCAATAAATTTTGGTTTTCTAATTTACCAAAGCGTTACCTATTACATAAAATTGTAAGGTTGTAAATTTGACGGAAAAATAATGTATTTGGCAAATTCTATGAATTCGATAAGTTCAATGAGTTTTAATAAAAACATCTTTTTGCTTTTGAAGTGATACAATGCAAATCAAAATGTTTATAGGAACTCATTTGTTTTTTGTTGTGTTTTTTGTTTTGTTTTGTTTGTTTTTGTTTTTTGTTTTTGTTTTTTGTTTTTTTAGTTTTTGATGATGCATAACATATTCTTTTAGCTATATTAGCCAGTCATTTACTTGTCAAGTGTTTTATTTAAATTATTTAAAGAAAATTAATTTTACACTTTCGATTTGATGAGAATGGAGGGAGTATATATCAATAGATATATATTCAATTAACTTGTCTTCTTTATACTAAAACTAAAGTTTGTTGAATAACTATCCTATAGATATATATTCAATTAACTTGTCTTCTTTATACTAAAACTAAAGTTTGTTGAATAACTATCCTATCTGATTAGCGTCTACTTCCACCGTTACAGACAAAGAGTAGTCTACTATACTATTTTGGGATATTTCATTTAAATAGTCAGCTTTCCAAAAATTATGCTGACAATTTTGCATAACATTTCGTCTTTACCCTCCACTTGTTTTGTAATCATCGTTTAAATATTTTTGTAATTATGACTAAATTGAATGACATTAATATATCTCTTAATAATTAAACTTTTTAAACTTTGACTTTTTGGGTGGGAGAAAGAAAGTATGAGTTAAGAGTAATAAAATAAAGTTAATAGTAGCTCATATAAAATGCACAGAGGAATTCACAGTGCATGGTTCTTTGTACTCCATCAGTCCCAAAATTAAATAAGTATCAATTTGTTCATTATAAAGAAAAATTGACAGTCATTTTGGGATACAGTGAAATAATATTGAATAAGGCGTAAGACATTCCGTTAATTATATTAGTCAAAGGTGTAGCGACATGCTTCATTGGTATTATTTATTACTCCCTCCGTTACTAGCAAAGAGTTCACTGAATTATTTTGGGATATTCCATCTATTGAGTTTACTTTTAAAAATTATAAATATAATCTCCATAAAACTTTTAACGTTACACTTCACATATGCTATAAATCTCTTAACTATACTAAAATATTTTTGTAATTATGGTCAACTTAAATACTACTTATACATACCTTAATTATTAGACTTTTCATGTAAGGACTCTTTAGGTGGAACGGAGGGAGTATCTTTTAAGTCTGATTAGAATAAGTAATACTCCCTCCGTCCCTAAATTATTGTCTTCCTTTCCTTTTTTGTCTATCCCTAAATAATTGTCTTGTTTGAAGTTTCAAGTAAGGACTCTTTAGGTGGAACGGAGGGAGTATCTTTTAAGTCTGATTAGAATAAGTAATACTCCCTCCGTCCCTAAATTATTGTCTTCCTTTCCTTTTTTGTCTATCCCTAAATAATTATCTTGTTTGAAACTTTCCTTTTTAGTACATTACTTTTAACATTTTACCCTTACTTTTTTTTCCTACTTTAATTATAGGTTACATACACATGGACATTAAAGGAAACAACACATTATATCAATATTAATAATTAAGTCAATTATTTTTCTTAATCCGTGTATCGGGTCAAGCAAAACAATAATTTAGGGACGGAGAGAGTATGTGTTATTGTAACTAGTGATTTGTATTTTATATACTAGACCAAGTATATAAATTTTTTCGCCAATTGTAATTCACAAGTTGGATTTTAGTTGTCTGGCGCTTATATGTTTCCACATTAGTTAAGTTTAAAAAATTGAAACTAAAAAAAAAAAGCTTATATTTCCAAGTTTATTAGTTTTCAAGCTATTAATTACTCAAGGGAATACAGAAGATTTGTAAATTGATAACATTATTGTATCTCGATTCTTAATGAGATTTTTTGGCTCAAAAAAGTAATATTATTCTCTCTGTCTCAAACTAAATATTCTTTTTTATTCATGGTCGTAAGAAAAAGGAGAGCGCTATTAACACTCCATTTCTTCTAAATACATCTTCCAAAATTAATTACAAAAATATTATTATTTAAAAATACGTTAATATCCTTTTCCTTTTTTCCTTCCTTCTTCTTTCCTTCCCTCTCCCTCTCCCTTCTCTCTCTCTCTCTCCCTCCCTTAACGTGACTGGAGTGAGGGCCCCCCCTCCCCCACCACCATTTTTTTTCCTTTCCTTCTTTTCAAACCTCTCTTCTTCACCGTCCCACCCCCCACCCATTTTTTTTTTCAGTCTTTCCTTCTTCCCCTGCCCTCTCCCTTCTCCCTTCTCCCTTCTCTCCTTCTTCCCCTCTCCTAATCCCACCATCATTTAAAAAAAAAATTGGCGATTTATCCGTTCGGCCATGGTTAACCGAACAACTAAGGGTTGCTCGGTTAGCTCTAACCGAACATCACTATGATGTTCGATTAACCATGGCTAAATAGAGAAATCGCCGAATTTTTTTTAAAAGATTTCAAAGAGGAGAGAGGAGAAGAAAAAAAAAAAAGGACTGAAGGAGGGAGAATGATGAGGTTTACCTTGTCGGAGTTGAAGGAGATAGATTGTCGTGATGCCGGGTTTCAGCATGTGTGGGGTGTGGGGGGTTGGGTTTCAGCTGTGTGTGTGGGGGTTAGGTTTAGAAGAAAAAAAAAATTATTTAGAAAGGGGTAAAAAAAAATATAGGGTGATGTATTAATAAATTAGATTGGTGTAAAATTTTTATAGTGGATGTATTAAGAAAATGAGTATAATAAAAGAAAGTCCGGATGTTAATAACGCTCCATTAAGAAAAAAATACCCATTTTAATACGAAGGGAAAGTTGCAAATGATCATTATTTTGATGTTAACCAAAGAGTTGATAAAACTAAATATTGATGAATTAACTTTACCTAACACAAATTCATTCATATACATTGGACTTGAAAGAGAAAAGCGAGGCAATGAAGCCCAATTTACATGTAAGACGTTCAACCGCATAAGTGATGAGTTCAAGTCACTAAGAGGGCAAGTGGAGAACTACTACTAATCCTCTTAATAATAATAAAAATAAAAATAAAAGAGAGAGAAAAGCGAATTGAACATTACATCATACGTACATGCATCATTACTTTAGTTTTCATGAGCAATGGCCTATGGGTGACTAGTCAGGTTCATTGCATCATTACTGAAGATACATAGATTCATCTCGCACGTAAGCAACGGCGACCTTTGGTTGTTTCGCCGGAGAGAAAGCCAAAAGTATAAGCATCACCATAATCAAAACCGGAACCAGCAGAATCATGAGTGGCGGTGGCGGCAGCGGTGGCAGCACCAACGGCAACACCAGAATTGATGCTGTGAAGATTAACATTATAGTTAAACCTTTCAAACTAAAATACAGCCTATCCGTCAATCCTCCACCCTTCAGATGCCGTTGATCACTATTGATCACGGTAACTGACAGCCGCCGATCATATCTGTATTCCATCATTTTTATTCTTCTTTAGGTTTGATTGTACATTCGCACCTCAGTGTCACTGGCGTAAAACTTAGCGTGGAGAACAGTAAGCTTTGGATCAATGGGGCTCGGCTCTATTCGTTTAAGAAAGAGATCTTGCTTTCGAACCTTATGTATGCAGAAAATTTTCTCGAGAGAAGATTCTGCCTAACGTGCCCGTATCTCAGAAATTAGTCTTGAAGCTTATAAATACAGAACGAAACCAAAAGGAAGAACTAAGAAGTAAGGGTAAGATGTAGAACAAGAGTAGCAATGGCTTTTACAAATATATATATATATATATATATATATATATATATATATTGTCGAGTCGGAACTTGACTTTCGGGATGAAGACGAGGGGGGAATGATAACGGATATTTGTCACGTACTAGACCCGTCTATCATAATGTTACTTTTTTGGCTCCATTCATGGTACCAAGGGTGTTTGTGTAATTATACACGGCATCAACATATATCCTATCACACCAGAGCCACCTCTGCTTTCTCGAACTCTGATTATATTCCAACAACATTTTATTTGCCAAAAAATAATGCTCGTTTATTTTTGTGTTATTTTTTCTAATTTTATTTTTGACATATTTTATGTTCTAATGTAGACTTTTAATAGCTTATGTGCACATTAAGAGCATTAAAGAGCATATGCTAATATAATGTCCCAAGAATCAATATATATATTTTTTATTTTAGTGAAATACTTAAAATAGAAACTTATTTAGAGACGAAGGGAGTATAAACTAGTCAAATATCAGTTTTACGAATTAGATGCAAGTCAAACATTATATTTTATATTTTTTTATATTTCCAGAAATGTGGTCGTCAAAAGTAATTTATATATATATACATCTAAAAAAATTGATTGAAAAAATAATCACTTTTGATACACAATAGACTCAAAAAGAAAAAGAAAATAAAGTGGGTTAAGAAATTAAAATAACATTGTAAAATAATAACTTAATAACAAAAAAGAGTTTTACTCAACTAAGTTCAACTAAAATTTGTTCAAATCAGTATCTGTAATTAAATTTTTTTGCAATAAATTTTGGTTTTCTAATTTACCAAAGCGTTACCTATTACATAAAATTGTAAGGTTGTAAATTTGATAGAAAAATAATGCATTTGGCAAATTCTATGAATTCGATAAGTTCAATGAGTTTTAACAAAAAACATCTTTTTTGCTTTTGAAGTGATACAATGCAAATCAAAATGTTTATAGGAACTCAGAATACTTTGTTTTTTTGTTTTGTTTTGTTTTTTGTTTTGTTTGTTTTTGTTTTTTGTTTTTTTTTTTTTTGGTTTTTAGTTTTTGATGATGCATAACATATTCTTTTAGCTATATTAGCCAGTCATTTAGTTGTCAAGTGTTTTATTTAAATTATTTAAAGAAAATTAATTTGACACTTTCGATTTGATGAGAATTTATAATTTTTACAATCAATGGTTGGAACATGAAAATGAATAAGTATCGCACATAGCGAATTAAATTGTCAATTAATTCATAAGTTGAGTTTATTTTAAGACATTTGTCAATTTAAAATTTAAACTCATCCATTAGATCCATTTCATTTATCAAGTGTCACTTATTTAGGGATCAAATAAAACCCGAAATAGAGTGTTATCATAATGGAAATTAATTTGTCAATCTATCATTATATTGATTAACCAAAAAGTTAAATCGAAAGAAACATTGACGTATTAATTTCGCCTAACAAAAATACGTCGATATACATCTCAGGAGGAGACAGAAAGAAAGTGTACATCATGCATACATACATGCATCGTTACCTTTTCACGATCTATGGCTCACTAGTCATGTTCATCGCATGTAATGACTTCTTGACTCATTGATACACAGATTCATTTCACACGTAAGAAACGGCGGCGTTTGGTTGTTTCGCCGGAGAGATGGCCAAAAATATGAGTAGCACCATTATCATAACTGGAACCAATAGAATCGTGATAGGCGGTGGCGGCAGTGGCGGCAGCACCAACGGCAAAACCAGAATCGATGCCGTTAAGATTAACATTATCGTTAAAGCTTTGAAACTAAAACATTTGTCTGGCGATCCTCCACCCTTCAACTGCCGTTTATCGCTTTTGATCACGTCAATTGACAGCCGTCGATCGTACCTGTATTCCATCGATTTTTCCTGCAGGTTTCAATGTACCTTAGTGTCGCGTACAGACATAGACTATAGAGCAATGGCTTCTTAGAATGAGTTTTGAAACTGGGAGGAGGAGGAGGAGGAGGAGGAGGTGGAGGGATGGGGGTGGGGGCTGGGGGGTGGTGTGGACGGTAGCTTATGTAGTTTGTAGGCGTCAAGAACTCGACTTTGGGGTTAAGACAAGGGGGGATTGGTAACGGATCTTTGTCAAAGTACGCACGCGTCTATCTCTATCATAATCTTAATTTTGTACTACATACATCGTACCAAGTGTGTTTTAGTACTTTCAAGGCATCAACATTATTTCCACTTTTAGCCGGGCCACCTCTACTTTCTCGAATTTTGATCTTTATCCAACAAGATTTTATTTGCCAAAAATAAATTCTCATTCCATACCCAAAAACTAGCAAAAATATTCACCCAACCAATGGATAACTCAAATATTCTAGAGACTATATTTGAAAATTTTATTCCCTCCATCCATAAATTATTGTTTTGTTTGACCCAGTACATGGATTAAAAAAAAATAATTGACTTAATTATTAGTATTGATATAGTGTATAATTTTTAATTGACTAAATTATTAGTATTGATATAGTGTATAATTTTTTTTTAATGTCCATGTGCATGTGGCCCATAATTAAAGTAACGAGATAAAGTAAAGGTAAAATAGTAAAAGTATAGTTCTAAAAGGAAACTTTCAAACAAAATAATTATTTTGGGATGAAGAAAAAATGAAAGTAAGATAATAATTTAAGGGAGGGAGTAATAATTAAGGGGCATATAACTATTTTTTTTTTAAAGAGGGTATATAAATATTATTAGAGCTGATCATAATTATAAAAATAAATGAGTATAATTAATATGTTTATATTATAAGTGTTGGGCCTACATTTTTAGTCAACTTGTCTACAACTTATATATATCATCTTGATACTAACAACTTGAGTTCTCCTACTGCATCTTGACATTTTTTGCAGGTTAAGTTACTGTTACGTTACAACCTATTTTTTGGGAAATATGTCAACGGATAAAGGAGAGAGTCAACAAACGTTTTCTCATCAACAAGGCCGAAAGGATCCTATCTCTTCAACCAACATTGTGGCGAGAATACCTCAACAACTATAACTAATTTCCTATATTCTAGGCTTATTGTTTCTTTGTATTCGAGGTATAAAAGGGAGGAACACATGCATTTTACACACACACTCACTAGTTTTAAGCTCCCTAGCATACGCTCTTAGTCTTGTATCCCAACTTGATTAATAAATCATTTGGTCAAGGCAGGTTCCTAAAACCTCCCGGGTTTTGTGCCGGCGAACAAGTTGTTCAAGGGCTTTCCTAGTTAACAAAACTCTTTGTGTTCATTTCTATAATATCTTGTAATCATTGTACCCAGATTCAACCCCTTTTTGTCATCTTTCTTATCACTAGTTTCCCTTGTTGAAATTTGACCAAAATAATTTGGCGCCATCCGTGGGACACTTTGATTATCTATATAGAAATGGCCAATCCATCGTCTGGTAGTCTTGGTGAGAGGAACCACCGCTTCCTAGTTCAGTATCTCGGGCAATCCGTCTTCAAATCCGGAAGCGCCAATATGGAGCTAATGTCTAACATGGTCACGATATTGAAAAAGTGATGACAGTTAGATGCTCAAGAGCATACGAACACTATGATACTCAATGCCATTGATTCCATGCGTAAAGGAAAGCGAAACTCAAACATCTACTCCATTTTCACCTTTGCATCCTAGATCTTTGTTTGGTGCAGTACAGACCAAGCCATGTTGGAGATATCCCTATGTCTAGTACCTTACCGCGAAAGTACAATCATGACGTCAATTCCAACCTCGCGGCCACGGTTCAACTTTACAACTAGCCAACTGTGTTGACGTCTTGCTATACCTATCTGCACCTCGATGGGGCAAACAGGAGTTTCTTTAATACTTTTGATATACGCATCCCAATTTAATAACAATTCTCTTTTCGTAGAGAGTCAACTTATTAGGGAAATGCAAACCATAAAAGAATTGCTTCGAGGTGTGCTGGAGTCAACTTACCTCATCACCAAGTTTCCCCAACTTGCTACAACGAATCCCGTTTTGTTCCGGCCATAGCTAATGTGGAAATCCCAAAGAAATTTTCGTCCCTCATATGAAGAAGTATGATGGGAGCAGATCCAGCGAGCATGTGTTCTGTACCAGAATCAATGGATATTATAAGTATTTGTCTTTAAAGAAGCATGTTTTTGCAGGGGCTTTGGCTCAACTCTATCAGGACCAGCTTTAAAATGGCTAACAGGACTTCCTCTAAACTCTATTTCTTCTTATGCTCAACTTGTCAGCATGTTCACTAATCAATTTTCATGCAACAGGGCATTTGACAAGTTGACCAGCGACCTTTACAGAATTGTGCAACAGCCTAATGAGAGTCTTAAAGAATATTTGCACAGGTTTAATAAAGAAGCAGTGACTATACCCAATCTGGATATGTCCACAGCTACGGAAGCATTCCGTATTGGCCTAAAGAAGAACTCTCTATTTTATAATGAGCTGGTGATGACACCTGCCAAACAACTTGAAGAAATAAGAACCAGAGCCTTACGATTCATCAGATTGGAGGAGGACAGTCTAGCAATGGAAAAGTCAATTGGAAGGACCCCTCTATTTGAGCCATCGGACAGAAAATCAGATTCCCACCATTATAAGTCTAGCAGGGGCAAACCCCTGTTAAATCTGAATCTTCTAAAGTTCATTTTGTAGATGATGATCAAGATGGAGATGATAATGACTATCCTAGAATCTCTGACTATTGCTTTTCTGTGGATATTGCAGGAGTCCTTTGCGCCATGGAGAATCTTGGAGATAAAGCAAGATGGCCTAAGAAAAATGACAAGCCCACAACTTGGAAGGATAAGTCCAAGTGGTGTGCATTTCATGAGGAATTCGGGCATACTACTGAAAATTGTTTCGCCTTGAGGAAGGAGATTGCTCATCTATTGTCAAAGGGACTCCTCAAGGATCTGTTGGGTAAGAAGAGGGTCAGAAATGAATCCAAAGAACCTGATTCTGTGGAGCAGTCCAGACCCGAGAAAGTTGCACCTCCTCCAACCACCAAGGTAGTAAATGTTATTTCAGGTGGATCCCATATTTGTGGTACAACTTATTCTGCAGCCAAGCGTCATGCCAAAAGTTCTAAGGAGGATCAATCAGAGCTGCCCTCAAGGTGCCGCGACTTCACGGAGGGTCAAGTTATCTCCTTCGAAGATGAGGATAAGGATAACACGTTGGACCCCATCATGATGGTCTAGTTGTCCAGGTGCAGATCGCTAATTGTATGGTCAAGAGAATCCTGATTGATGGTGGTAGCTCTGTTAATATAATCTTTACCCACGCTCTGCAAGAGATGGGCATTCCTTTATCAGAAGTTGTGAGGAATTCATCCGTACTAGTAGGGTTCAGTGGCGAAGTAAAACAGACAGTTGGAGAAATCAAATTGCCTCTCTATCTGGAAGGTATGAATTCTATGGAAAGGTTCTGTGTAATCGAATGTTCTTCTTCGTACAATGTCATTTTAGGTAGGCCGTGGATCCACAACATGAAAGCCGTACCGTCAACTTATCACCAGTGTCAAGTTCCCAACACCTTGGGGTGTAGCCAAGTTGAAGGGCAATCGGCTTTCTAAAGAGTGCTACAAGGTCAACATGAAGGCAAGTTCGGTCCCTCGTCTGCATAGCAATTAAAGAAAAAGGCCCGGGATGTTATTGAAGCGGTGGAGCACGAGACGAAGAGTGTTTCGTTGATGAATCAAATCCCGAGGCCCAAGTACAAGTTGGTACAGATCTTCCAACCGAAATTGAGGAAGAGCGATCGAGTTTTTGAAAAGTCGAAATCTTTGTTTTGCATGGAAGCATGAAGATATGACAGAATAAGCAAGGACGTCATTACTCACAAGTTAAACATTGATCCAACTATTCGTCCCGTCCACGAAAAGGAGAAAGTTTGCCCATGAACGGAACAGATTATAAAGGATGAAGTTGAAAGACTTTTGAGAGCCAAGATGATCAAGGAAGTTCAATATCCAAGATGGTGGCCAATGTTGTGGTGGTAGAGAAGAAGAATGGCAAGTGGCGAGTATGCGTGGACTTCACGGACTTGAACAAGGCCTGCCCAAAAGATCCATTTCCTCTTCCTCATATTGATTCTCTAGTCGATGAGACAGTGGCCATGATATCTTGACGTTCATGGATGCATCCTCGGGATTTCAACAAATTCAAATGGAACCCTCGGATCAAGAAGATACGGCCTTTATGACTCCGAAGGTATATATTGTTATATTGCTATGCCATTTGGTCTTAAGAATGCAGGGCAACTTATCAAAGCTGGTAAACAAGATGTTCAAAGATCAACTTGGCAAGACGATGGAAGTCTACATAGATGATATGGTAGTAAAGTCCAAGCATATTGAAGATCACGTGGAGCATCTTCTGAGGCATTCAACATCTTGAAAGCTTTCAACATGAAGCTCAATCCAGAAGTGCAACTTCGGTGTTAAAGCGAGGAAGTTCTTGGGCCATATGGTGACTAAGAGAGGAATTGAAGCCATCTGAACAAATCAAAGCTATTCTCAACTTGGAATCTCCCAAGAATATTAAAGACGTCCAAAGGTTAACAGGTAGAGTAGCTGCCTTAAATAGATTTATATCTAAATCATCGATAAGTGCGAGTTATTCTATGAAGTGTTAAGAAAGAATAAACTATTCCAATGGATGATCAACATGAGGCTTCAAACAACTTAAGGAATACTTGATGACGTCACCCCTACTTGCCAAACCAGAACGTGGTGAGCGCCTCTACTTGTATTTAGCCGTATCTGAGAATGCAGTTAGTGCGGTGTTAGTGAAAGAAATTCAAGGTGAACAGCATCCTGTGTATTATGTAAGTAAGTCTCTACTAGATCTTTGAAACAAGGTACTCTCATCTTGAAAAGTTAATTTTAGCTTTAACTACGCCGCTACAAAATTGCGTCATTATTTTGAAACACATTCCATTCTTGTTAGAACTAATTATCCTATAAGAAGTGTGTTGAGAACTCCGAAATGTCGGGAAGATTAGCCAAGTGGTCGGTCAAGTTGAGCACATATGACATTTCATATGAGCCCGAGCATATCAAATCTCAAGCTCTAGCGATTTCGTAGCGATTTTAGTCCAAGTCGCAACCCGAGGTAGAACAAGAGGTACAACAGCTTGAAGGTAAAACAACTCCTAGATTTTGGACACTTTATACGATGGAGCTTCAAATTCCAAAGGAATTGGCTTGGGAATTGTTCAAGTCCCCCAGGTGATATCATACCTCAAGGTATCCTGTGAATTCAATGCGACGAATAATGAAGCGAGTATGAGGCTTTAATCATGGGTTTAACTACTGCTTTAAGTTTAAATATTACTCATATAAATGTATATGTTGATTCTCAATTGCTCGCTAACCATTTCAATGGCAGCTACATGGCTAAGCATTCCAAAATGACTCTATATCTTCAACATGTTAAAGCTTTGGCTTCAAAATTTCTGTCATTCTCATTGGAGCAGGTCCCTAGAGAAGAGAATACGAAGCGGATGCAGCCAACTTGGGATCAACTTGCAAATCTATGTTGCATACTAATATCCCCATTATTTATGTTAAGTACCCGTTATAGACCAAGTGGAAGAAATTCAAGAAGTGACTCGGTCAATAGGGCACAAGATACAAGTCCATCTTGGACCCAACCTATAATTGAGTTCCTTCAACTTGGAACTATTCCACGATATTAAGAATGCTAGATCCTTTAAAATGCGTACTTCAACTTTTGTTTTAATAGATAATGTCTTGTTCAAGAAATCTTTCGCGAGGGCACTATTTGAGATGTATTGACAATGAACAAGTTGAGCTCGTGCTAAAAGAGATCCACGAAGGAACATGTGGAAATCATTCGGTGGAAAAGCATTGGCATCAAAGGCCCTCGGGACTGGTTACGGGCCAACAATGCGTCGGGATGCCATGAGCTACGTGCAAAAATGTGACGCTTGCCAAAGGCACGGTAACATCTTGCATCAACCTGCTGAACCTCTACATTCTATTGTTTCATCTTGGCCCTTCATGAAATGGGGCATGGATATTGTGGGCAAGTTGCCTAAGGCTCTGGAGGCAAAGTGTTCATGTTAGCAATGACGGACTATTTCTCAAAATGGATCGAGCGAGGCCTATGTGCAAGTAAGAGACAAAGAGGTAGTTTCATTTTTAAAGAAAAATATTATTAGCGTTTGGAGTACCATCGAGATCATATGTGATAATGGATCCCAATTCATAAGTAAAAAGTGGAGATTTTTGTGCTCGTTGGGGCATCAAGGCGATCACATCCACACTGTCCATCCTCAAGCCAATGGTCAAGCTGAGTCAAGCAACAAGTTGATTGTCAACAACTTGAAGAAACGCCTAGATCAAAAGAAAGGAAAGTGGGCTGAAGAATTACCACTTGTACTTTGGGCGGCGAACGACTACAAAGGGGCCACGGTAGAACTCCATATTCTTTGGTGTTTGGAGCGAAGGCGTAATTCCGGTCGAGGTAACAATCCCAACAGCAAGGTATGGCTTATTAACTCAAGATGAAAATAACATCTTGTTAACCCAAGATCTAGATACAATTGATGAGATCAGGGATTTAGCCAAGATAAGGATGGCAGCCTATCAACAACGGATTGCTAGATCCTACAACAAGAATGTCGAGAATAAGAAGGTTCCGGGTTGGTGATTTAGTTTTAAGAAAAGTATTTCAAAATACCGAGAACCGAATGCGGGTAAATTGGCTCCCAAGTGGGAGGGACCATATCTCATTGATCTTGAAGCGGCAAAGGTGCATCGGTTGTCAACCCCAAGTGGAGACAGGATCCCTAGGAGTTGGAATGCCATTCATTTAAAGCTCTATTTTATGTAAGTCAAGTAGTTAACAACTAGACTTATCAGGTATGAGTTAATTTATGTCAAGATTCATTTATGTATTTCAAAATCTCAATTTTATTAAAAACCCTTACTAACTTAAGCATCGGAGGGTGTTGGCTATGCTAACACCCAACCCTAACATGAATTTGTTTTGCAAGGTATACAAGCGGAGTAGGCTCAACATGTTAACACGCCGACGGCTCCAACATGTTGAGACCTAAATGGCAGGTTGAACATGTTAACACGCCGCGGCTCCAACATGTTCAGACCTGAGATGAAGAAGTCCAACATGTGAACACGCCAGCGGCTCCAACATGTTGTGACTTTAGCAGAGAGGATGGAACATGTTGACACGCCGGACGGCCGATACTTGTTCTATCTCTTCAAACGACTTACCTCTAATCAAAGGTACATTTTGGTTAAAAGATTTACATCTTTTCTAAAGAGTTAAGGTTTCTACACCTTCGCCGTGCGCACGATTTCACATCTATTCAAGATGTGACTATTGGTTGTAACATTAACATGTTACCTATTGCTTAAATCAATAAACATTCTTATCTGCTAACACAAGCAAGTGTTTCTAAAAGAAACCTGGATTACTTCGAAAAGTTCGAATGTTCCCAAGATTAGTGGATGAGTTGGTTAAGCCAACAAATCCTATCAACCTATGAAAAGCATGGAGTACTAGACCAACCTAGTACCCCTAAATAGATTGTTTGCGCTCTTATGAGCGATTACATGACCAAACGAATAAAAAGCATAAATTGTTTGTGTTATCCTCCAAATCCCCTAAAATATTCAAACTTTCTCAACATTATGGCCTCTGCCGTCGGTGTTACGTCTGTCTCCTTTTCTTGATTGTCGCCTTCAATTTGTTTCCCCACCATGTCGCGGCACTTTGTTGGCATCCTCAATCAACTCCTCCAAGGTGGAGAATTTACCTCCTCCGCATCCTTTGGTTCACCGATGAAATCCTCCAAGGTCTTTCTTTCTTCCTCGAGGTCCCAGTGCACAGCGTGTCCACTCTTCATTTCCTCCATCATCTGAATCCTGGTCTCGAGCAGCGCCTTGGTGGCATTAAATTTGAAATCCTCTCGAGCAGCTTCAAGCTCCTTGACGTGAGCCTCGTTCTCCTTCAACCTTTCAGCACAAGCATCCGCCAATTCCTTCCTTAACTTCACTATTTCATTACTCTGCATTTTAACTTCCTTCTTCAACCTGCTTATCTCTCCAGCACTCACCTTCACCTCCTTTCGTGCCTCTTCGGCCTCGACACTGCTCCTAGCCGCCTTGATTTTCAAAATGGCAACTTGATCCATGATAGGAGTCATTATATCCGAGAGCTGTGTAAGAGAGAGTATTAGTACTTTATAAAATCCTTTGGTACGTAGTTCAAGATGTACACATTATTACCTTATCTGCAAAGCCCTTCATCACAACAACAAACTTCTCCCTCGTTTTTTCACCATCCAGAATATCGCTTGCATCAGTATCTTGACTCGCTTCCTTTTCTTTGATTCATCTTTGTTCTTGGAGACAGGCGGAAGCCATAGATCTTGGAGGGGGAGCTTGTTGTCTTTCCGTGAGGACCTTCTTGCCTTTGCCCCGGCAAGCAAGTCGGCGATCTTGACGAGTGCTTTAGAACGAGTAGTTGCTGTAATAGAAGACAAGGAGTTAGGAAAACTTGGAGAAACAGAACAGATTGCAGATGGGCAAGAACTTGGACCAAACCTGTGGACATCTTGATAGGCTTAACTGGAGGCTCTTCTTCAATCTTTTCCGGGGAGAACAAAACAGGGAATGCCTTGAAAGACCTAATGGTAGGGTCTAACGCAAATATCCTCTTCACATTAGCCTCAGTATCTGCTTGTTCCGGAAATAGGACACTTAGTTTGGCAACTTCTACAAAGGAAATTCAAGGTGTTAAGGACTAAGATGTATAAAAGACTTTTTGTAATTGAGTAAAATCAGAGGAAAAATTCCCTCTACCTTGAGACCTCCATTTTTGAATTACACCAGCCTCTTGACTCAGGCTGTCTTTTCTAACAAAGAAGAAACGATTTCTCCACCCCGATCGCAGGTCATTGTTAGAGATCAAGATGGGCTCACCCCCACTTTTTACCCTAAAGCAAAATCTTCCCAGGCCAAAACCTCTTATCTCAGTAGTGTAAGCAAATTCCTCTAAATCTACAACCAAACCTATTTCATCCCGTAGTCTAACTAGGGTTTGGAGGCATCGCCAACCCTGTGGCATAAGTTGGGCGTAATTTAACTTCGTAGAAGCAAAAAACCTGGTGATTATGACAGGGAATGGGAATTTAAGGCCGATAGTGAAAGGGTATTCGGGAAGACATACCCACTCAGGGGAATAGCATTCGGAGGTAAGGGAAGGATGGGTGAATAGAACGGCTTCAAGGGGCAAGGCGTGGTTTTTCTTAACAACTTCCGATCGCGGAAATTGAACATTTTTCTTTCTCGGGTTCTTTTAATAGATTCTGGGTCGAAAAACCCTCTGGTAAACCCTCTTCGCTTTCGATTATGCATATCTTCTTTTTTTCCATCTTTTTTCAACTTGAGAAAAATAGCAAACAAGGAATTGAGAAGAAGACGAGAAACTCACCGGAGTTGTTACTTGATTTTTCTTCTCCACACGGTCTTCAGGTTTTCTCCGGAAGGAAAACCTTTTGGTAAGCAAGACCGAGAGAAAGAGTTGGAGAAGGTTACTGTCTGTTCACAAAAGAAGTTGTGAGCAGTTGTACAATTTCAAAACATCAGTATAACCTTTTTTCCGCCTTGAAAACACGCAAAAACCGTCCCATCGTTACCTTTTGCATTTATAACCGCCGTACGTTGTCAGTTGCTTTTTTGGCAAACTTTTTAAATTTTTTGTCTCTTTATATTCTTTCGAAAAATTTGAAAAGTTTGGGGGCAATTGTTGGGCCTACATTTTTAGTCAACTTGTCTACAACTTATATATATCATCTTGATACTAACAACTTGAGTTCTCCTACTGCATCTTGACATTTTTTGCAGGTTAAGTTACTGTTACGTTACAACCTATTTTTTGGGAAATATGTCAACAGATAAAGGAGACTGAGTCAACAAACGTTTTCTCATCAACAAGGCCAGCAAAGGATCCCTATCTCTTCAACCAACATTGTGGCGAGAATACCTCAACAACTATAACTAATTTCCTATATTCTAGGCTTATTGTTTCTTTGTATTCGAGGTATAAAAAGGGAGGAACACATGCATTTTACACACACACTCTCACTAGTTTTAAGCTCCCTAGCATACGCTCTTAGTCTTGTATCCCAACCTGATTAATAAATCATTTGGTCAAGGCAGGTTCCCTAAAACCTCCCGGGGTTTTGTGCCGGCGAACAAGTTGTTCAAGGGCTTTCCCTAGTTAACAAAACTCTTTGTGTTCATTTCTATAATATCTTGTAATCATTGTACCCAGATTCAACCCCTTTTTGTCATCTTTCTTATCACTAGTTTCCCTTGTTGAAATTTGACCAAAACAATAAGTAAAATGTAAAGTTGAAATGTTATAAGTCTATTTTACCATTATCAATGTAATGCAACTTCGACTAAAGATATAAATTGCAATGTCTGTCGACGTGACTCGTCATATCTTTCACTAATATTAACTTAACTCTCAATTAATTAGTCAACACATGGTTCCTCATATATTGTGACGTATTCATAATTTTTATTTAGGAGACATGAATTTGAAATTATCATATCTATATATATATGACCGACCTCAGCCTTCAGCTGGACACGTGACATGCATTACGGCTTCATCAGCTCCAGCTGGGCAGGCGTCAAAGTGACATACGTCCACCTCAACCTTGACGACCTGGAAGTTGCCCTACTACAGGTCGCTCACTTCATCAGTATACTCTCTCAGCATGCTGACACGGGGACCCACAGCGCGACCTGAGGACATCTCAGATCGACCGCATCAACATCAAGCGACCTGGTGTATGCCAGGCCGACCTCATCCACACAGAGCGACCTGGAAGCATCCAGGCCGACCTCGTCATAATCCCTCCAGCTCGGCAAGCAGTATCCTGTATAGAATCACTCCATGTCTGAGAAGAATCCTGCTATAGTTCTTTTACATACCAGTCCTAAGCATATAAGGTAACGTAATCCGAAAGACACGGGAATCATTCCTAGTCCAAATCTAATAAGGATTATGACTTACCTCCCTATAAATAATATCCTCAACGGGCCTCATACGGTACGCACATATACACGCATACATACTTGCTTACATATTTTCTTAGCTTTACCTCTCCTACGACGTATTGCTAATTCTCACGCCTGAGGGTTATTGCTGGGACAACCCAGCTCCCCTTACGGTGTTCTTTGTTAATCACAGGTTTCAAACAGTATACCTCAAGGACAATCCCTGCAACACAAAGCCGGAATCCTACCTAGACTACACACGTGGACCAGACACGACTCATAATCCTTTTTTGGCGTGATCAGTTTGGTTCCGTTGCCGGGACCTGAAATTGTTTCTGTGATCAAACATGGCTACCTCTAAGCAAGTCTCTAAGTCTGTCGTTCCAGCAACAACCCCAGGCATGCTTGTCGCCACTCCGCTTGCTGAAAACCCCCCTGGGCAAGCTGAAAAAGAATCACCTGCTGTGCCCTAGTCAGGGCTTCCTCTTCACCAGAATACACGAGCTCAGAAACTGGCCAGGGCGATGAGGAGGAAAGCCTTGGGAAAAAAGGCAGCCCAGACAACTAAAGGACCGAACCTGACAGCTCGGGATGGTCGGACACCCATTCCACCTTCCTCAGATGGCGAAGGCCCAGGAGACAGGGACGACCTCATCATGATGGGCAGCAGGATGCCTCCTACTCAACAGGAGATCGACCTCGCCGAGTTAGAACACATAAGGAGGGAGAAAGCTTTCTTGGAAAGATAGAGATAGCTAGAAAAACGCGAATACGAGCTATCCCGCAAGCTCGCCGCCCAGACAGCCCAGCTACCAACCCCGAGCTCACATCCTTCTCGCAACGATCACCACGATAGTCGACCTGAAAGGAGTGAGCCCAGGGGTCTGCGGGCTGACAGTCATCATGGGGGGTCAAGGGATGATGCTCCTAGACGAAGTGTGAAAAGCCGGCTCGGGCGAAGAGTGGAGGACCACCAGAAACCCAGCGTGAAAGATCGCTTGGGAACCCCGGACAACGAGCGCCCTAGGGGAAGTGTACATTCCAGGATGGGAGGCCGAGCTAGAATTCCCAGCCCGGCAAAATCTTACAGGTCCTACCGAATGGAGTGCAACGAGGAACGACCTAGAAAGACACATGAGAGCCATAGCCACAGGTCGAAGCACAAGTTCATCCAATACAGTACCTCCAGCGAGGCATCCTCATACAAATACTCCAAGATTGCCGACCACGATCGCCGATCTAAGAGAAGGGGTAGGAGTAGCGACCTGAAAGACGAGGTGTTGCGCAAGATGAAAGAACGACTGGAAGCCCTCGAAAGAGGTAAAGAAGGGAAACCATCAGGGAGCGTAACGGCAGCCTTTTGCAGAAGAATCAGGGATACCCCTCCAAATCATCGACTGAAGCTACCGTCCCTGAAAAGTTACGCAGGAAACACGAATGCTCGAAGCCATGTGTCGAGCTTCGAGGCAAAGATGGGGGTATACACCAGAGACCTGGATCTATGGTGTATTGTGTTTGTCAGCACGTTCGAAGAGGTCGTCCTCAACTGGTTCGAAGAGCTGGAGGAGGGTTCCATCAGAGACTGGTGTGACCTGAAGAAAGCCTTCCTGAAAAAATACTCCTCAGCAGGCGACCTCCCCAAAAAGGAATCTGACCTTTGCAAAATCAAGCAGCAACCTGGCGAATCATTGGAAAGCTACCTCGAAAGATTCAAGCATGTCGCCGAAAAGCTGCTTAATGTCCCCGACAAGACCATCATGGCTTTCTTCCAAGTTGGATGCCGATCTGCCAAACTCCTATCTGAGATTGGCATGCGACCTCCTACTACCAGCGCGGAGATGTACACCGCTGCACATAATATAGGGAACGTCGAGAGGACCCTGGCAGATCAGGAAAAGGAGGACCAGAAACCCTCCGAGACACAAAAACAGAGGAAGGAAGACAAGTCCGGGGATCGGAAGGAAGGAAGCAGTAACGGCCATGGCAAAGGCAAGGGGAAAAAATGGGCCAAGAAAGATGAATTCTACACCCCCTTAAACACAACCAGGGAACACATCATGAACGTGCTGCTTGAAGAAAACAGGATTGGCCGACCTAAACCTCAAAGAGAAACCCCCTATCCTCGCAACCCCAACAAAAGGTGTGCCTACCACAACGACATCGGGCATACCACCGAGGATTGCATTCAGCTCAAGAAGGAAATCTAGAAGCTGATTGACAGAGGGGAGCTCAGAAGATACGAGCAGCGAGGAGGCGGCGACAGAGAGAGGCCACGAGAGGCCCCAAGGACAAATGCTGACGAGGACGAGGTTATGGTCAACACCATCATGGAAGAATGGTCGAGCATCACAAAGCTGAAGACCGCAATCAACAGCCTCAACCACACTGTCAGCCCGCCGCAGGTTCGAGGAGAGAAAGGGATCACTTTCCTTTCTAGCGAGCTGGCTTCTAACCCCGCCGCCAGGGGGCATGCCCTGACCATTGAGGCCAAAATTGGCAGGAGAAGAGTGAAAAGAGTACTGATCGACACAGGAGCAGGGAAGGACATCCTTTTCTACAAATGCTTCCAGGAAATCGGATTGGGAAGCTCGCACTTGACCCCGAGTAGAATCAAACTGGAAGGCTTCACAGGGCACAAGGTCGCTGTCAAGGGCACAGTCGACCTCAACATAGTCCTCGGTTCCAAGGACAACTCTCGTACCGAGGTCATCACCTTCCTGGTCCTTGACATCCCCTCTCCATATAATGCCATTTTGGGACTCCCAACCCAGACAAAGTTCGAGATGGTGATCTCTCCAGCTCACCAAAAAATTAAATTCCCCACAGACAACGGGGTCGGAGAAGTGAGGAATGATCCTAGAAGCACTCTGAATCACCTCCTCGAAGAGAAGAAGAACGGGAAGCTCGGCTCAAAGGAAAAAGAAAAATGACTGCAACCCACGAAGAGGTTCACCAACTAGACCTCGATGACAAGCGGTTGAAGTCAATGGTAATCAGGGAAAGCTCTAAATCAAGCCTCTCCGACGAGCAAGCATAGCAACCAACGCGGGCTGACTCTCCCAGCCCGCACACAAAGGAAGACGAGGACGACGACATGCCCGATGTGTCCAGATCAGATACCGAGCATGCCGACTCGCCTCCGATCGCCCAAACGCTCGAGCTGAACAACCTCTCTAACTCGCACCATGATGAAAACCCTGATGACGACCTGCCCGGCGTGCCCACCCCGGTCACCGAGCAGGCCGACTCATGCCAGGTCATCAACGACGACACGAAAAAACCATCGAAAGTCGTCACAGTAGAGAGTTTAGATCCAAGGGATCAACCAGAAATCCAGCCCCATGAAGACCTCGACGAAGTAATTATCAACTTCGAGTTCCCCGAGCAGAAAGTCAAAGTAGGGCTGGAAATTGATAAAGAAGAAAGGGAAGCCATAATCGCATTCCTTCGGGAGAACAAGGACGTATTTGCATGGAGGACAAAAGACATGGAGGGAATCAGCGAGGAGGTCGCTGTACATAAACTGAATGTTGATCCAACCATAACTCCTGTTCAACAACGACCTAGAGTATTCTTCCCAAAAAAGCAGGCAGCGATCAAGGAAGAGGTCGACAAGCTACTCAAAGCAGACATCATTGAAGAAATCTTCTATCCGACCTGGATCGCGAACGTGGTAATGGTCAAAAAGACAAATGGAAAGTGGAGGATGTGCGTCGATTTCACCGACCTGAACAAAGCCTGCCCCAAAGACTGGTACCCATTACCGAGGATAGATTAGCTTATGGATGCAATCGCATGCCATAAAATACTCAGCTTCATCGATGCATACTCGGGGTACCATCAGATATGCATGTGGTTAGCCGACCAGGCCCTGACAGCCTTCCGAGCAGCAGGCGCCATCTATTACTATAAGATGATGCCCTTCGGGCTTAAAAACGCAGGGGCCACCTATCAACGGATGGTGAACAAGGTCTTTGGAGACCAGCTCGGAAGAAACGTGGAGGCCTACATCGACGGCATGGTCATCAAGACGAAGCAAGCCAACCACGTTGACGACCTGAACGAAACCTTCTCAAATCTCAGGAAAAACAAGATGAAGCTTAATCCAGCCAAATGTGCCTTTGGAGAAAAGACAGGCAAATTCCTGGGATACATGGTGAATGGGAAGGGTATAGAGGCCAACCCAGAGAAAATCCAAGCCCTGGTCGACATGAAAGCTCCCAACTCGATAAAGGAGGTACAGCGGCTGAATGGAAGGATCACAGCACTGGGAAGATTCATAGCGAAGTCAGCAGAAAGAAGCCTTCCATTCTTCAAGACATTACGAGGGAGCAAGAAGTTCGCCTGGAATAAAGACTGCGATAAGGCCTTCGCCGAGCTGAAAACCTATCTGGGTAGCCCGCCATTATTGACCAGCCCGGCACCTGGAGAGCGCCTTTACATCTACCTCGTTGCCTCAGACACAGCCGTCGCAGCAGTCTTACTCAGTGAAAGAGATGCTGTCCAGAGGCCAATATACTACGTTTCCCATGCACTCACAAATGTGGAAACAAGATATCTAAACATAGAGAAAGTGGTTCTAGCCTTGATCATAGCAGCAAGAAAGCTCACCCAGTACTTCCATGCCCATGCCTTGACGGTTTACACCGACCTCCCACTCAGGCAAATACTTCATAAATCGAATGTGGCCGAAAGAATGTTAAAATGGTCAGTCGAGCTCTCAGGATACGACATCACGTACGAGCAGTGCAAGGCAATAAAAGCCCAAGTACTCGCGGACTTCATCGCTGAAACATCGTTTGTCAAGCAAGATCAAAGCCCGGCCACCACGCTGACCGAGCTGACATCTTCAACAAACCTTCCCAACCCGCCCAGACAAATCAAAATGGCCAGCTCGTCACGTCCTCGACCATTGAACCATTGGACACTCTATGTTGACGGCTCGTCTAGCAAAGCAGGCAGTGGCGCAGGCATAACCCTGCACTCACCAGAGGGAGGAGAATTCAACAAAGCTCTACGATTCAAGTTCCAGGCATCCAACAACCAAGTAGAATACGAAGCTCTGATTGCCGGACTAGAGCTAGCACAAGAACTGGGGGCTTGCCAGGTCGTCATTTTCAGCGACTCCCAGCTCGTCATGAAGCAAGTTTGGGGGGAGTATGGGGCTAATCACCCCACATTGTCAAAATACTGCGAGCTGGCAAAACACCTATTGGAAAAATTTGAATATTGGGAGCTAAAGCACGTGTTAGGTCTATGGGTTGTGCTCAGTGTATAGGCTAGAGGGGGGGGGGTGAATATCCTATACTTAGTATATTAAAAATTTCATCCAATTTTAACATTTAAGTTGAAGGATAGATGAAATGATTAATACAACTAGGTCATCTTCCTAGTTCTGACTGCTTAGCCGATGTTTGTAAAATCGGACAACTTTGATCAGCAGATTTGTAGAACGTGTAGACGGAAGAAGTTGTTAAACTTAGCTGATGAAAAGGGGTTTGAGTAGCGGAAGAATAAACAGCATAAGTATAACAAACAAGATTAAAGTAACTGTAAATGTTTGATTATAAAGAGAGCTTAGCAGTTAACTAAAATCTATATTAGATGCATCAATTGCTTTCCATAATCAGATTGCTCAAGATAAAAGAAATTATACACAAAAGAGAAATAAAGGCTGAATGTATCAAAGTATATTATATTAAAATTCAGCAGAGGTTTGATCAAAGACAAACATGCTTAGTACATCAACCTAGACTCTCTAACCTAGCAATCTCCCCGGGGGTAGAAGGAAAGTCAGATGGGATCCCCGGAAGACTCATATTAGAACTCTAACCTTAGCAGTTCCTAACACCCTTGGAGGTAGGGCAAGAGAAGTGCTAGTGTTAGAGTGATGTGAGAAGAGAATATTAGGAGTTGTTCAAATAGCAAGTATTTGAACAACTGAGTGCTAAGCACTCGCCCAAAAATGATGACAATTTATTGCACAATCGGCACAGCTTATAATGTAGTATAAGTCTGCCGATATGAATGCAATCTGGATTATTAGGCTCTGGCTCTTCATCGGACATCTTCAAGCTTGGTCAGACTTCAACGAACAGTAGAATGCTTGGTCTCTTTGCTGAAGAATGGAGGTGAAGCCACTGAAGAGACTGAGTTCTTCGAAGGAAAAAAGGACTCAAATCAAAAACAAAGTTTTCGATCAAGCAGAGCTTCTCAGCCTTTGGAGTTCTGTAATTCTCTCACACAAAGTGTTTGTTCTTACACTTGTGTTTTCTCACTCTGTTGGTGTGGTTATGGATTGAGTAAATGAAGAACACTACCACAACCTTTCTCAAGCATAAGCATACACTTCTTGCTATTTGAAGTGAGAATGAGAGTCTTCTTATATAGGCTGGAGAAGAAGAGGTGTTCGTTGGTGTATTGAATAGATTTTTGCCCGTTGGTGATCTGAATCTCATAATGCATCAGAGTACATTTTTGGATCTGTTGGGCAAAGACCTTCAGTTAGGCTTTTGTCTTGAAGCCGGTCCGTGAAACAGGCTGGACTGATTTGGACGTGTCGAGCTTTGCCTGGGATGCAGCTGACTGATTAGGACGTATCATTGCTTTGACTGGAGTGCAGTGTACTGTGCTTGGCCTTTTATGGAAATGAAGCTTTGAAGACTGTAACCAGTGCACAGAAGAGGAAATGTCTATTGAGTAAACGTGAAGGCGCAGACATCGATGCATATCCTGGGCTTGTCAGAAAGATCTTGTAACGGATCTATTTTGACTTGTAGCGTGTTGAGTGACGACCGATGTTCCTCGTGATCACACAGCTTCTCTGCAGTTATTCTGATGAAGGATTTGGCCGATACTGGGATCTGCCGATATAGAACTGCTGATGTAGAGATAGCGGATGATCATGATGTTCCTCTTGAGTAATCAGCTTCTCTGCAGTCATTCTGATGAAGGGCTTTGGCGGATACCGGAATCTACCGATATAGAACTGCTGATGTAGAGATAGCTAATAGGTAGTCATAGCTGAAGGAAATGTCTGCTGGTGAGACATTTGCCAATGGACACATCTGCTGGCGTTTGAAGAGCTAATCCATATGAAAGTTGTCATCATTCTGGTAGGACAAAGACTTGTATATGTACACAGACTTCCTAGTCTAATGACCTATGCATTGTTTCAACAAGCTGCCACACTAACCGGTACGCAGCCCTTTTAGCCACTTGTGAAACATGCGTTGTAATGGGAACAAGCAAATCACTGTGTTGGAATATGCATACATATATATCAGCTGATTTACAGGCATATTCCTAACAGCAGGTGGACAGGACGGAGAACGCGCGGGCTGATCACCTATCCAAGATCGCATCATCAAATATCAGCGACCTCCCTCAAGACGTGTGGTTGGAAACCCTCGAGTCACCATCAGTCAACAGGAAGGAAGCCATGCCCATCAACCCAACAGAAAGATGCTGGATAGATGACATACAAGACTACATCGAGCACGGCACATTACCTGAAGAAAAGGACCTGGCCCAGCTAATAAAGAAGAGAGCAGCTCGCTACATAGTAATTGCTGGAATACTGTACAGGAGATCATTCACCAAGCCATTGCTCAGATGTGTCCGACCAGAGACAGTAAAAAACCTCCTCGCTGAAGTCCATAAAGGAGTATGTGGTCGTCATCCAGGCGTGAGGTCACTATCAGACAGGATTCTCTTCCATGGCTACTATTGGCCGACCTTACGAAAAGATACAGAGTCCTATGTGCAGAAGTGCGACAAGTGCCAAAGGTTTGCTAATATCCTCAAGACGTGTGGTTGGAAACCCTCGAGTCACCATCAGTCAATAGGGAGGAAGCCATGCCCATCAACCCGACAGAAAGATGCTGGATAGATGACATACAAGACTACATCGAGCACGGCACATTACCTGAAGAAAAGGACCTGGCCCAGCTAATAAGGAAGAGAGTAGCTCGCTACACAGTAATTGTTGGAATACTGTACAGGAGATCATTCACCAAGCCATTGCTCAGATGTGTCCGACCAGAGACAGTAGAAGACCTCCTCGTTGAAGTCCATGAAGGAGTATGTGGGGGTCATCCAGGTGCGAGGTCACTATCAGACAGGATTCTCATCCATGGCTACTACTGGCCGACCTTACGAAAAGGTGCAGAGTCCTATGTGCAGAAGTGCGACAAGTGCCAAAGGTTTGCTAATATCCCAAGACTGCCATCAGTTCCACAGATACCAGTAGTCGCAGCCTGGCCATTTGATATGTGGGGAGTCGACCTCATAGGACCCTTCCCAAAGGCCAAAGAAGGCTGCGAGTTTGTAATAGTGACAGTAGATTACTTCACAAAGTGGATAGAAGCAAAACCCCTGGCGACCATAACCGAGGAAAAGGCAATCAGCTTCATACATGATTACATCTGGTGCCGATTTGGCCTACCTCGAGCCATTGTGTCCGACCACGGCACCAAGTTCTCCACCAAATTCACTCAGAGATGCGAGCAGATGAATATCAAGCATTGGAAATCCTCAGTTGCTCACCCCCAAGGAAACGGCCAGGCCGAAGCAGGGAACAAAAAGATCCTCCATGCCTTGAAAAGAAATCTGGACGAGAAGAAAGGAAGATGGCTCGACGAGCTACCCATTGTACTATGGGGAATCCGCACTTCGGTCAGAGGCTCAACCGGGGAGACACCCTTCATACTGGCATACGGATAAGAGGCAATGGCCCTAGTAGAAATGGCCTTACCAACATTAAGGGTATCTCATTTCGACGAGCTGGACAACGCAACAGCTTGGGGGCTCGACCTCGACTACCTAGAAGAAAGAAGGCTGGAGGCAAGACTCAGGATGATCAACTACAAGCAGCTCGCCAAATCTCACCACGACAAACGAGTTAGAACAAGATTCTTCAACGTCGGAGACTGGGTACTCAGGAAGATCGAAGTGATAGGCAGAAGCGCCAGAAGGAATAAACTATCTCTAAATTGGGAAGGACCATTCAGAGTGACGGGCATAGTCAAAGATGGGACTTATCGGCTAGCTGAACAGGATGGCACACCGCTCAAGAATCCTTGGCATGCGGATCACTTGAAAAAGTACTATCACTGATGTAATGATATTTCAGAATTCTATCAATAAAAGAAGAATTTCTCCTATCTTGCGTCGACTTCAAATTTGTCTTCTTCGACATTGTCAAAATGCTCCTCGCCACGCCGAGGTCACCTTACGACATACTCTTCACCACGCTGAAGAAGATCGTAAGTACAAAATGCTCCTCGCCACGCCGAGGTCACCTTACGACCTACTCTTCACCACGCTGAAGAAGATCGTAAGTACAAAATGCTCCTCGCCACGCCGAGGTCACCTTACGACCTGCTCTTCACCACGCTGAAGAGGATCGTAAGTACAAAGTGCACCTCGCCGCGTCGAGGTCATCATACAGAAAAACTTGTGCAAAAACTGCTAAGTAAAACATGCTGAACGAGACAATCATGATTATATATATATGAATAAATCAAATTATTTACAAGCCCGGGCATGCTATATTACAAAAAACAAAAACATTGTTTAATTACAAGGCACAATGGCCAGATTTAACCCGACGCAGCGGGACCTAGGGATCAGCCTGACTTTCAGCCTCATGTATAGAACGAGCGTGCTCATCTTGGTTCGACTTGGTGCCTTCAAATTCTTCAAGCTTAAAGTCACCATCGAAGTCGACCTCTTCCCCATCAGCCATGGCATCGAGCAGGAAGGGCACGTTGTTATCAAAAACAGGGGGAGGCACCCAGGGCTCACGACCCAGTTCGGCATCCTTCCTGCCAATTAATTCGAGCTCCTCAGGCTGGTAAGGCACGAGCTCGTGCCCACGCCGAGCTTGGTCTCCTTTCAATTCGGCATCCCCCCATTTGACCAGATCTCGAAGTGGAATGCCACAGGCCGCTGCAACACGCAAGATCTGTGCCTTGCCCTTGTCGTAATACGAGAGAAGCTCATCCAGATAGGATGAAGTCTTCTTGTACTCAGCAACAGCAACACCCGAGCTTGGCACCTTCCTCGCCTCAACCAGCTGCCTCTCTAACTCACTAATTCTCCCCTCAAGGTTCAATTTTATTTTCACAAGCTCTCCTCGAGCAGTCAGAATATCACCTTGAGAGGTCTTCAGGTCAGAGCGAAGCCTGGCCCGATCAGCGTCAGCAGAAGCGAGCTCGACCCTTAGCTGGGCAGTCTCCTTGCTAGCCCGGTTCAACTCTTTCACCTTGCCCGCTGCCAGATCTTGACTTAATCTAATATCATCTTGGGCCTTAACGGCAGCAGCCTCGAGCTCAGCAACGCGAGCAAGTGCACTATCGAGCTCGGTCTTCTGCACTGCCTCCCGCTTCTCCTGCTCAAGCTCTGAAATACGCGCGAGGAACTCGCGTCTATCCCTGCGAGACTGCGCAAGCCTATTGGCATAAGATTTGATCGCAGCAGCAACCTGCAAAAACAAAGAAGAATCAGGTCGGAAGGAAATTCCAAGTTGTGAAACAAACTCATACAGATCCTACTTACGCGGGAGAGATCGATCCCGACGAGACCGGCTAGACGAGCAGGAGAACACTCATCAAAAGTCTCCTCCAACGTCTCATCGGCTATGTCGAGCACCGCCTTCTTACCCTTTTTGAGATGAAGGGTGGCCGGGCTCAGAACAGCGTCAACCTGAGGAGGAGTAGCCGAGCTGCTCGGTAGGGAATGCAGCTCGGGAGAAGGGCTGGTAACGCTAGGAACACTCCCCACAGGGGAAGCCCAAACAACAGCAGCAACAATAGCCTGATGCTCATTACGGTGTTCTTTGTTGATCACAGCCTGGATTTCAGGCTCGGTAGAGATAATGGGATCTGCAGGCACCTTAATTGAACTAGGCTCCTCGACCCTTAACCTCTTCTTTGAACCAGAATACGAGGTGGACTTGGATTGTTTTTCAGACGCCATCGAGCTGGTCAATTTCTCCTTGCCCTTATCAGCGGGCAACGTTATGGTTGGGAGCGCCTCGGCGGTCCCAGCCAAGGTCGCAGCAACGCGAGCCCGACCAAGCTGCTCTGACCGGTCAGATTTAGCCTGAGCCCGCTTACCCGAGCTCTTCCTCCTCATCGCATCAACGTCTTCCATCTCTGCAAAATCGAAGAAAAGTCAAGACACTTATAAAATATGTGAACAAGTGAAGCAGAAAACATTGCAAAGGGAGTACATTTAACAACTCATTTATGGATACAACCCCTCTCTGGGTCTTTATGGCAGCGTGGACAATGCTGGTGGAGCACGAGGTCTTTATGGAGAATCCACCCCGGGAAACTCTCAAAGGGGGGAAAGGTGCACATCGGCTCCAGGCCGTTAACTTTTAGCGGGGACAGACCGGCAACGACGAGGAGATTCTCATCCTGGACTATCCTCCTCTAATCGTAACACCGAACTTGTATATTTCCTCAAACACCAAGAGGAGCCTCAAGGGCCTGTTTGGCCGACCTGTCATACTCATCCAGATCGACGTGATGCACCAGAGTATAAGGCTCCTCGGTTGGCACTGCGAAGTTCCACCCCAATCGACTCTCAACTAAGATGACCTTGTCGGCCCAGCCCGAAACCTTGCCCGGGGGATCAGAAAACAACTTCACTCGATAGTTCTGGCTTTTGGCTTGAAGACGGTTGTTGTTTCTATCGAAGTGGAAGTAGTGGCTGAACAGGGTCAAGGTCGGCTCAAATCCCAGTATACGAGTGCTCGCGGCGAAGCAAATCAAAATTCTCATCGTGTTCCAAGAAAGATCAAGAGGAACAGTGGATGTAACATCGAGGAATTCACAGATGAAAGGGTCTAGGGGGAATCGAAGGCCCAGCTCGAAGAAACTCAAATAGAAGCCAACCCGACTTTGCATGGTTCTTAAATCGTGAAGGCCGAGCTCGAAATTAGGAAGATGACCTCGGTAGTCATCTGAGTTACACGGGTACTTTAAAATCCATGCGTCCAGGTCGGCAACGGTCATCTTGTTCCTCCAATCTCGGAAGGCACGCTTCGTAGCACCCCCGGCATCAACATTAGCCTTAGCCTTCCTCTTCTTACTTCGAGGAGCTCGTAGCACATGACTAGTATCCAGGAACGAGGTTGACGACGCCGAGGCAGCAGTCCTCGAAGGTCCTGCGACCTTACTAGCTACCCTATTCTCATCAAAGTACGAGTATAAAAGTCCCGACATGGCAACGTCGTACTTCTCGATAATCCTCATCGAGGAGCTAAAGGGAATGTCATCGACCTTGTAAGGCTCGTCGGGAAGGACGACCAGGCCATCTAAGTTGGCACCCCAGGCAGTTAATAGATCTTTGGCTTCGCTCGGCAGGACAACTCTCTAGTCACTGTTAGGAATATGCCTGTAAATCAGCTGATATATATGTATGCATATTCCAACACAGTGATTTGCTTGTTCCCATTACAACGCATGTTTCACAAGTGGCTAAAAGGGCTGCGTACCGGTTAGTGTGGCAGCTTGTTGAAACAATGCATAGGTCATTAGACTAGGAAGTCTTTGTACATATCCGAGTCTTTGTCCTACCAGAATGATGACAAACCTTCATATGAATTAAGCTCTTCAAATTGCCAGCTGACGTGACTATCGGCAGATGTCTCACTAGCACATTTTCCTTCGCCTATGACGCCTAAATAGCCATCTCTACATCGCCAGTTCTATATCGGCAGATTCTCGTATCCGCCAAAGCACTTCATCGAGCAACCGCAGAGAAGCTATTTATTCAAGAGGAACATCGTGACCATCGCCGTTTCTACATCGCGGTTCTATAATGGCAGATCTCGGAATCGGCCAAATCCTCATCGAACAACCGCCGAGAAACCGTAAGATCACGAGATACATCGGTCGTTACTCAACGCACTTCAAGCCAAAATAGATCCGTTACAAGATCTGTCTGACAAATCCAAGATACGCATCGATGTCTGCGCCTTCACGTTTATCCAATAGACATTTCCTCTTTTGTACAGTGTTTGCGGTCTTCAAAGCTTCATTTCCATAAAAGGCCAAGCACCGGACGCCGCACTACGATCAAAGCAATGATACGTCCACATCAATCACCGCATCCAGCTAAGCTCGACACGTCCAACTCTCCACTGTCTCACGGACCATCTTCAAGACTTAAACCTAATCGAAGGTCTTTGCCCAACAAATCCAAAGATGTACTCGCTACATTATGAGATTCGATCACCAACGGGCATAAACCTATTCAATACACCAACGGTCACCTCTTCTTCTCCGGCTATATAAGAAGACTCTCATCCTCATTTCCAAAGGGCACAAGAGAGAGCAAAAGCACTAGAACACACAACCGTGTATGCTTATGCTTGAGAAAGGTTGTGGTATTGATCTTCATTTCTTCAATCCAGAACCACTCCTTTAGAGTGAGAAATCACAAGTGTAAGAACAAACACTTTGTGAGAGAGAGAGAGAAGAAAATCCAAAAGCTGAGAAGCTCTGCTTGATCAACAACCTTGTTGTTGATTTGAGTTCTTCTTCCTTCGAAGAACTCGGTCTCTTCAAGGGCCTCAACTTCATCATCCAAGAAAGAGACCAAGTATCTTACGATCGTTGAAGCCGATCAAGCTTGAAGATGTCCGATGAAGAGCCGAACTTACATGTCCGATTGCATTCATATCGGCGGACTTATACTACATTATAAGTGTGTCGATTGTGCAATAAGGTGTCATCATTGTTGGTCGAGTGCTTAGCACTCGCTTGTTCAAATACTTGCTATTTGAACAACTCCTAATATTCTCTTCTCACAACAAATATATCGAGTTGAAACTACAGAAGATGTCTTAATAAATATTAAGTACATCTTCTAATGTATTTTCGATATATTTGATTTCGCTTTCTTCATTTCTCCTTCTTTTTCCTAAGGAGATTGCTAGGATAGAGAGTCTAGGTTGATGTACTAAGCATGTTTGCCTTTGAGCAAACCTCTGCTGAATTTTAATATAATATATATATGTTACATTCAGCCTTGATTTCTCTTTCTTGTATAATTTGTCTTATCATGTGCAACTGTTTAAGGAAAGTAAATGATGCATCTAATACAGATTATAGTCAATCTGTTAAGTTCTCTTTCATATCAAATCTTTACAGTTACTTTAATCTAAATTGTTAAACTTATGCCGTTTATTCTTCCGCTCAAATTCATTCTCATCGCCTAAGCTTAACAAACTTCTTCCGTCTCGCACATTCTATGTCTGCGATCAAGGACGTCCGATGTCTCTAACTTCTAATAAGAATGAGGAAGATGACCTATGTGTAGTAATCATTTCATCTACTCTTCAATTTAAATGTTAAAATTGGATGAAATTTTTATTACACAAAGTATAGGCTATTCACCCCCTCTAGCCTATACACCGAGCAACCCTCGGACCTAACAATTGGTATCGAGCCGCACTCAAACCTTATTTCGGCTTAATAACCCGAGAGTTTAGATCCCGCCGCTCGATTAGATGCATAGTCAAAAGGAGTCTTTTCAAAATCTTTTATCCACAAAAACCTTTTGACCGAGAAACCCGAAAGCCTTTTGAAAACCATCTTCAAATCGAAATAAATTTTGTTTTCAAAAACATGTGAGAAAGAGTATTGTGATGACAATGTGATCACTATAAGAAAATTTATCATATATCGAATTACATTGATATTGTGAAGAGAAGTATTATAGTGGAGGTTGACTTGCTAAGGATTATGCATGTTTCATAAATCTGTTCTTAAATCTTGGTATCTTCTTTGGCAAATGGGTTAAACTCATATTTGATAGATGAATTACTTAGAATCCCTTCCAAAAACATGCTCTCTTGACATAAGGCTAACGATTGTTCCAATCCAACACCTTCTCAAGAAAACTTTTTATAAAAGTTTAGAGCAGAGGAAATAAGAAGAGTTTCAAAGGAAATTCAAAGGAAATCAAAGATATGTCATCTTCAAAATCACCGAGATTGTAAGTTCTTGGCCTAAGGACATCAATGATGAATTTGTCTTCCTTCAATGAAAAGCCTCACCGAGCAAGAATACACTCAAAGAACCTATGCTCGTATTAGAACCGGTGCTTCAACAACTATGAGCGACGCGTTCAAAGAGTTTAATGAGGAAGTAACCCCACTCCTAATCTCTTAACACTTTGGGTTACACTTATAAGCCGTATTTTGAATAATTATTCTTTTGTCATGCTTATTAAGTCTCATTTGTATTATTGGATTACTAGAGCTATCTTTAGCTCATAAATGTTGCTAATTTTCTCTATGAGTACTTTAGGCAGAACTCATATGACGAAAAGGTCAATCATGCAACACCTCTCTCCATCGGCAGATAGTAACATGGCCGCGATTCATGAAGGATCGCGATCACTCATGAGAATTCACTCATGTCCTTCACTCACTCAAGGTCAAAATCCTCACCGGACTTTATAACAATGAAGTGAAAAATCTGCGATAAGTCCAAAGGAGTTGATAAAGACCCTCTCTCATGACTATACAAAACAAGTTAGCTATTTGCTTTCTAATGACTCGTGCTCATGTCTCGCGAACTAATATGCTCATACATATCATCGACATAATGCATAATAACCGTCATACCGCACTTTTATTGATTTATATGTATTGATTGTATGATTTGTTTTATGCAAATGGTTTTTCAAAAACTAATCAGATTTTTCTTATCACCGATTTCAAATGTTTTTCTAAAAACCCCGTAGCTTGGTGAATTTCCATATCGCCAACCAACACTTCATAAGCTCGCTTGTATGTGCTGACTTATAGGAGTAAAAATCCTTTAATGACCTACTCTCTCAAGTCTATTAAAGGTGGAGGCACACTTTTCGAAGTTTGACTGCTTCGATTAAAGTTAAGACTATTTTCAAAATCTTGGAAAACGACAAGACAGTCAACATCAATCCTTACCAAGAATCTTGAGAATATCTAGACTTCACAGCCTATCCCTGCCAAGGCGTGATCAGAAGGACAACTCAACAGTAATGCTTCATTATTGAGTATCCTTCAGTCTAACCTCCGTGAGTATAAGTAGAGCTCCTTCTTCATCCAATCTCTACTATGACAAAACTCACAAACTGCCTATAGATTACACTAGATACAAATCGATGATTCAAAATCTCACAAATGTTACTAAATCCAAGTCCTAAGATTGGATCAAGACAATTCCTTAACAACAGGGTATGATTCCTTCATATTCATTCAATGTTGTTTCGATTTTATTTCTGTTACTTCACAAGAGTTGATCTAAATTTCTCTCAATAAAGTATTTCCAAAAATCATTCATAAACTGTGAAAATTATTTCCAAAACCTTTTTCAATATACAGTTTACAAACATGAGAGAAATTGCATCAAGTCTTGTGTACCAGAAATCATTAATTATGGTTCCAAAATCTTGTTGAGAAAACAATTGATAAAGAGATCTTCTTTTGTCTCGTCCGATAATCATAGAAGTTTGCCATCATGCATGATTCATATGCTGCAAACCATGATTGTCAGAACACTTAAGAACATTCTTAGTCAATTAGTTAAAAAGGTAAGATAGAAAACCATCAATTAATGCCAGCAAAAGTGATTTCATTCTCTCTTCTAACTTTTAGCTATCAATCTCATTGATACTCTAAAATGTCTACAGATGAATCACTGGGAAAATCAATTAGCACATACTCATTCCACTTTTGGAAGTCTGCTTGCATACTTGAACTTCACAGAAAAGATCCTGAAAAGAAATGTCAAATGTTTGGAAAACATTTGATATATTGCCATGTGCAACAAGTCTTCGGTTATATGTAGGTATGCCGACCATCACCTCAAAGATGGCCGATGCGATAATTCAGCTGAATTAAGTAGCTAATATGGAATTGACAAAGATGACGAACTGCTAACAACGACCATAAGTCCCTGTGAATATCAAAGGGGATTCATGGGCCAAGCAGTACATCTTTGACGGCCATCACCCTTCGGTGCTCTCATAATGACCCGAAGAAGTGAAGATGTTCTGCCTCCCCCGAGAGTTGGAGGAGATCAAAAAGAACACGGCCATCTTCCTATCATCCAACTCCTTCTAAATCCTTGACTGATGACTCCTCATCTAATGTCTAGGATTAGGACCTATAGGACACAAATTTGTAACATGTATTTCTTTCTGTAAATTGAATCATTATGTATCTTTCTCATGTAATCTGCAGTCACCAAAAATCCAGCTTGTATTGTTCTTGTAATCACCGATCCTTGCAACACACCGTGTAAAACTACTTGGATTATTGAATACAAGCTCGCAACTTTTCTCATGCTTATCTACTTGTCTCGCATTCCTTTGATAGCATGAACTAATGTGTTAAGTGTGTTGATCAAACTTATTATTCTTTATTATCTCCATTTTATTCTGGTGATTAAAAGAATTGTTCTTAATGAAATGATCACTCTACCAAGACACAAACTCTGCTGACATCCCATCAGCAAACCATTCTTGAACAATCTGCTACATCAAGTTATGGTCTTCTACTACTGCTTAACTTTCATCCTTAGACACCATGATAATTGCCTTTCAGAATTTAATCTTTTCACAATGAGTAAATTCAAGTTCTGCCAAATCTATAGTCTCTTAACAAATAGGCAGCAGCTTTCATGACCTTCATGTCAACCTATCAAGGAATCTGCTATTACTCAATCTCTATCCTTCATGATTAAAAGGTCAAGATTATTAGTAAATCTTTGAACAACGGTGTCGCTAAATCGAACCTTTCAAGACAATTCAACAAAGACTTTGTGTTCTTAGTTACGACAACTACAAAATCTTGTGTACCTTATGAGATTGTAGTTATAAAGGCTTGATTAGTTGTTCCCATTATAATGGCTCAACAGCTAATTGGTATACGATTGAATTCAAAACACTCGCTACACCTTATCATGTGATTCTTTGTCAAAAAGGATGTAGTTAAAAATCTCTAGTAACTCGACCTATCCTCAAGATAGTCGACATTCAAGAATTCTTGGGAAGACTAATATTTTCAAATATTAAGTCCTTCCTCAGAGTGAACACCGATATGACCCCCGCCGTATATAGGCTACGTCTCACTCTCTTCGAACAATTCGTCTCAGATCTCTTCTTTGATGTAGATGACCTAGATCTGTTGGACAGAAAGAAGAACGGACATCACTTCAGGTACACATTCAATATCTCATATACTTGGTCTATTTAATATTCTTACTAAGCTTTATTAATCTTAAATAGATTGATGTCCATTATAAATAGAGTCTATTCAATTGGTATCACTGTCCTTACCTTAGCCGATATTAATCACACTACCAATAATAGACATAACAATTGATATCGCAGTTCCTACTTTAGCAAATACCTAATACAACCGCCGATAGTGTCTTCATTCATTAAAAGACTCATCAAATCTCTCAAAATTGGTATCGACTTCAAGATTGATATCGACAATCTTAAGACACATTCATCTAAAAACTTCCACATATGTGTCATGTACAACTGTGCCATATGGCTTGGACAAGTTATTTTGTCCCCAATTCGTCCTTAAACAACCAATGCTGTTCTATTTTTGATTAATTTACTCAAACAATTCGCTTGAAGTAAAATAACAGCTCATATTATTTCTAGAAGCAGTTGTACCCATTAATACCACAATAAAGGCAATCAAATTAATCTAATTATGTATTAATTTTAAACTTCTTGTTTGAAAATAATATTAATATACATATCTTCTAGACTGCCTATGTACTAGCCATAATTACACTAAGCATGATGACATAATCCCAAATCAGACTATCATTACTATGTCATTAAATGCACTCACTTCTTTAAGCCCCCAAAATGTCTTTTCCCATTCCTCTAATCAAGAAACCCTTTCATCTTCTCAAAAATTCAAAAAATTGTATAAAATTTGTATCAGGCTCCAACAACAGCAACTGACTTCTGCGTATCTCAAACTTTCTCCACCATTAGAGTCATTTGCATCATGTGTTCACCAAATCTGCCCAGTCCTCCTCATCGACCCATTTCCCACACTGAATGGCGTCAACGTATGATGGTTCTCCTTGCCACTCCTCCACCAGTGATTCAACGACCTCGTCGAATCTCTCGTCGTGTAAGGAATCGTCTTCGAGACCCCAGGAACAGTGTATCCAATTTCATCCCTTGGATTCCCACAAGAGACAATACCGCTACTACTGCCCCTGCTCCCATCGCCTCAAATGCTCACCTTGAGCAACCCTCATCTCAGAGGAGCTTCAACCAAAGAAACGCCCATTCTCGTCAAATTCGCGGTCAATGTTCCCTTCGATTAGAATCAGCAGACCTTCATCCTTTAACTCTACCTCATTAGGATGACTAGCTAGGTCTCTGTTTTATCAAACTAATCTTCTTTTGCTATATTAATGATAAATACGTAATGTATTTTATGTACGCCTGTTGATGTACATCTGCTACTTTCTTATGAGTTATATATTCAAAATTTATCCTGGTGCATACTCATTTATGCCTGCAGCTTACTTTCTTGATGAACTTCAGCAATACCTCGTAGGCAGACCTTACATCTCATGTTTTAGATGTATATCTCATGCATCCAACAAAAGTCAGCATAAGACTCAACCATACTTGCCTGCTTTGACTTAATATACCTTAAGGAGGAGACTATTTTGAATGCTTTCCTACTCACCAATTGGTATCACTAATTAAACAGCTTACCCTATTTGCCACTCCTTTTACAAAAATAAAGCTTGTCACACTACATTCTTGTAAAACCTCTTTACAAAGCAATGAAACAACATTCCTCACCTTGATATCTTACTCTCTACATTTGATATGTATTTCTTATACATGAAAACTGTGCATTATATACTATTCGCATACTGAGAAAGAAAATTAGTTTGCTAAATGACTTGCAATATTCAAAATTTTTATCCACATGGCATACTTAGTCTGCCTATATTTTTGAATACTGCCGATACGAACAAACTTCCTTCCCTCTACATGTCTAAATTCATACCTTATGAATTAACATAAATCAGTTCTCTCAACTGATTCGAACCCCAATAAGGAAGTACTTACTCAATATTGTCCATATACAAGTATTTTACTTGGTACCTGTCAATCTATATCTAGTTTGTGACCATTAAGGAAAAGAAATTTGAGATATTTCTATACAAAAGAGAAGAAATATATACAAAAGAGAAGAAATTTAGCTTGTGACCATTAAGGAGGAGAGATTGTAATGAGATTGACATTATACATACAGATTATCATTATACATACAGAGGGGAGATTGCAACCATTAAGGAGGAGAGATTGTGAAATTGCCTAAAACCATTTCAGCTATTGCTTGAACTAGTAAGGAGGAGAGATTGTAATAAGGAAGTAATGGCCCCAAGTGATTATGAAGGAAGTTAGGCCTCAAGAAATTATAGTAGGATTAACACTATTGAGAACAATATTCATTAAGGAGGAGAGATTGTGAAGTTGTAATGCCCCCCCCCCCAAGTGTGAACTATTAAGGAGGAGAGATAAACAACTATTAAGAAGGAGAGATAGACAACTATTAAGAAGGAGAGATAGACAAACATTAAGGAGGAGAGATAGACAACTTGTAAGATTGTGTATCTACCCACACAGCAAAATACTATATGACTATTATAATACGCTGACTAGATGAAGATGCTTAATCAATTCGATTAAGGACTAGATAACCAGTTACTTATACTTTCTACTTCTTGCTTGAGCAACATTCTTCAGATCATCCGATGCAAGAAACACACTCTTAAGGCAATATTATCATTTGCCTAAACAACCATTTCAGTTATTGCTTCGTATTTGTTCTTTCATTTATTGAGTCTGTAAATACTTAGCAAATAGGTGACTATACATACGCTATCGCTTGTAAGTTCAACCTAGGGCATGCCTTGATATAAACTGAATATTCAGTAGTGGCATGTTATTACTAAGGATTGAACAACTGCTTTAAAGAGCTATATGTATAAGTCAATTGTAGTAATGGTCCCAAGCAAATAGGAGGAGATTGTTAGGAATATGCTGTAAATCACCGATATATATGTATGCATATTCCAACACGGTGATTTGCTTGTTCCCATTACAACGCATGTTTCACAAGTGGCTAAAAGGGTGCGTGGTTAGTGTGGCAGCTTGTTGAAACAATGCATAGGTCATTAGACTAGGAAGTCTTTGTACATATCCGAGTCTTTGTCCTACCAGAATGATGACAAACCTTCATATGAATTAAGCTCTTCAAATTGCCACCGACGTGACTATCGGCAGATGTCTCACTAGCGACATTTTCCTTCGCTATGATCGCCTAAATAGCCATCTCTACATCGCAGTTCTATATCGGCGATTCTCGTATCCGCCAAAGCACTTCATCGAGCAACCGCAGAGAAGCTATTTATTCAAGAGGAACATCGTGACCATCGCCGTTTCTACATCGCCAGTTCTATAATGGCGGATCTCGAATCGGCCAAATCCTCATCGAACAACCGCCGAGAAACCGTAAGATCACGAGATACATCGGTCGTTACTCAACGCACTTCAAGCCAAAATAGATCCGTTACAAGATCTGTCGACAAATCCAAGATACGCATCGATGTCGCGCCTTCACGTTTATCCAATAGACATTTCCTCTTCGTACGTGTTTGCGGTCTTCAAAGCTTCATTTCCACAAAGGCCAAGCACCGGACGCCGCACTACGCCAAAGCAATGATACGTCCACATCAATCGCCGCATACAGCTAAGCTCGACACGTCCAACTCGTCCACTGTCTCACGGACCATCTTCAAGACTTAAACCTAACTGAAGGTCTTTGCCCAACAAATCCAAAGATGTACTCTGCTACATTATGAGATTCAGATCACCAACGGGCATAAACCTATTCAATACACCAACGGTCACCTCTTCTTCTCCAGCTATATAAGAAGACTCTCATCCTCATTTCCAAAGGGCACAAGTGAGAGAGCAAAAGCACTAGAACACACAAACTGTGTATGCTTATGCTTGAGAAAGGTTGTGGTATTGATCTTCATTTCTTCAATCCAGAACCACTCCTTTAGAGTGAGAAATCACAAGTGTAAGAACAAACACTTTGTGAGAGAGAGAGAGAAGAAAATCCAAAAGCTGAGAAGCTCGCTGATCAACAACCTTGTTGTTGATTTGAGTTCTTCTTCCTTCGAAGAACTCGGTCTCTTGATGGCCTCAACTTCATCATCCAGTAAAGAGACCAAGTATCTTACAGATCGTTGAAGCCAGATCAAGCTTGAAGATGTCCGATGAAGAGCCAGAACTTACATGTCCAGATTGCATTCATATCGGCAGACTTATACTACATTATAAGCTGTGTCGATTGTGCAATAAGGTGTCATCATTGTTGGTCGAGTGCTTAGCACTCAGTTGTTCAAATACTTGCTATTTGAACAACTCCTAATATTCTCTTCTCACAACAAATATATCGAGTTGAAACTACAGGAAGATGTCTTAATAAATATTAAGTACATCTTCTAATGTATTTTCGATATATTTGATTTCGCTTTCTTCATTTCTCCTTCTTTTTCCTAAGGAGATTGCTAGGATAGAGAGTCTAGGTTGATGTACTAAGCATGTCTGCCTTTGAGCAAACCTCTGCTGAATTTTAATATAATATATATATGTTACATTCAGCCTTGATTTCTCTTTCTTGTATAATTTGTCTTATCATGTGCAATCTGTTTAAGGAAAGTAAATGATGCATCTAATACAGATTATAGTCAACTGTTAAGTTCTCTTTCATATCAAATCTTTACAGTTACTTTAATCTAAATTGTTAAACTTATGCTGTTTATTCTTCCGCTGCTCAAATTCATTCTCATCAGCTAAGCTTAACAAACTTCTTCCGTCTGCACATTCTATGTCTGCTGATCAAGGACGTCCGATGTCTCTAACTTCGGCTAAGCAGTCAGAATGAGGAAGATGACCTATGTGTAGTAATCACTTCATCTACTCTTCAATTTAAATGTTAAAATTGGGTGAAATTTTTATTACACAAAGTATAGGCTATTCACCCCCCTCTAGCCTATACACTGAGCAACCCTCGGACCTAACAGTCACCATCCTCGGTTATGTATATGGCACGACCTTTCTGCGGCCTGGCAAACATGGGGCCCTCATTGGCACGTTTGATCCTCATGTTCTCAGAGAAGGAACACGAGGAAGAAGAACTAGCGGGGAGAATGGTTGTGAGAAATGGACAGATCGACCTAGACGCTACGACCTAGATGGTTCGACCTGGGCGGGTCGAACTGGATGGAGGTTAGAGGACGTAATACGCCGGAGCCCTAAAATTCAAAATGGTCGGAACCCTAAACTCAGAATCCGACCAAGTCACAGGCAAAATAGGGCAAACAGACAAAGAAAACAAGAATGACAGATAATAAATGGGAGGAAATGAAACAGGGATCAAGGAAGACTAACCTAGAGTCCTTAAAAAGCAAGGGGGGCTTGAAGAAAAAGTAAGAATCTGGAGCTTTTGTGAATCGGAAATGGACGCCGGAAATCGCCTAAGTTGCTGGAGTAGGATCAAAATTTCTGGAAAAGTGAACTGAACAGTGGGACTACCGCTTATATAGCCAACCCGGAGTGGCCGGGTCGACCCGCACAGAAACACGCGGATCCTCGAACAACGTCGTTTTGAAGCAAAACGTCAAAACGCCAAAATTCTAAACTTGAAAGACGCGCCGTCTGACAGCCCAGGATCGCCGTATCCATTAAATGTGCACGTTTCCCAAAAAAAGTACACCGTCGAGCTGGAATCTGGAAACTTCGCGAAGATACAGGTCAGCCCGATGCAGTGAATTCTTATTTCACACCTCGAGGATAAATCCTCTCCTTGAGAAGTAGGGGGCTACTGAACGACCTCAGCCTTCAGCAGGACACGTGGCATGCATTACGACTTCATCAGCTCCAGCTGGGCAGGCGTCAAAGTGACATACGTCCACCTCAACCTTGACGACTTGGAAGTTCCCCTACTATAGGTCGCTCACTTCATCGGTATACTCTCTCAGCATGCTGACACGGGGACCCACAGCGCGACTTGAGGACATCCCAGATCGACCGCATCAACATCAAGTGACCTGGTGTATTCCAGGCCGACCTTGACCATAATGAGCGACCTGGCACATGCCAGGCCGACCTCATCTACACAGAGCGACCTGGAAGCATCCAGGCCGACCTCGTCATAATCCCTCCAGCTCGGCAAGCAGTATCCTGTATGGAATCACGCCATGTCTGAGAAGAGTCCTGCTATAGTTCTTTTACATACCAGTCCTAAGCATATAAGGTAACGTAATCCGAAAGACACGGGAATCATTCCTAGTCCAAATCTAATAAGGATTATGACTTACCTCCCTATAAATAATATCCTCAACGGGCCTCATACGGTACGCACATATACACGCATACATACTTTCTTACATATTTTCTTAGCTTTACCTCTCCTACGACGTATTGCTAATTCTCACGCCTGAGGGTTATTGCTGGGACAACCCAGCTCCCCTTACGGTGTTCTTTGTTGATCACAGGTTTCAAACAGTATACCTCAAGGACAATCCCTGCAACACAAAGCCGGAATCCTACCTAGACTACACACGTGGACCAGACACGACTCACAATCCTTTTTTGGCGTGATCAATATATAAAAACAAGATAGTCTCTGAAAAAGAAAATATCCCGCCAAAATGCTCTTTCCAAATCAAGAAAGACATTTTTTTATATTATAATTAATCTGTTTATATTATTAATAGATTTTCTAAAAACTAAAAATTCTGGAAGTATATCCAACTTAACAACCAGAATATCTCATCTTATCTCAGATTTTTAAACAAATATATCTCCTGAAATCTATCTCGAATCTGAATAGAGCTATTTGAAAACATCACAAACTCTTTGAAGTATTAAAAGAGTACTACAAGTCTGGAAGTTGATAATCATCACCATATTATATAAAGATTTAGAAATAAATTTATCATCTAAGATTTAAAAACAAATAGATCTCTTAAAATCTATTTCGAATCTGAATAGAGCTATTTGAAAACAACATAAACTCTTTTTTAAGTATAAAAAGAGTACTAACAGTCGCATCAGGATTACAATTTACATTACAACATCACGATATTAGCAACTGTAATCACGAGATTAGCAATTGTAACCTTGAGTTACTACTTCAAAATGCCTCCTCTCCTCAGCTTAGTTCGTGATATCAATCAATCGAAGCTGCAATGGACACTAAAACTACGATTAGCTCGTGTTTACACTATTCCATCATATGCAGATAATACATCACCTTTTTTTAGTTTGGAGTGTATTTTCCACGACAAAGAGGTATAATGCATAAATGTTCTATACAATTTTTAAAGATAGCTGTTTGAGCAATTTATTCTTTGTTTATGTGATTATCTAATTTTTTGCTTTTAGAGATCGAGGGTACATGCGACGATCAAGCAAAATCAAATTGAAAAATACAAATTCCTTTTCAAAGAGACCAAACTGTACGCCATAAAAAACTTCATTATGGCTGACAATAAGATGAAATTCAAGACTACGTCTGCAAAATTTAAAATCATTTTTGTTGGTACTACACGTGTGACCGAAATTTCTGATGAATCATTCCCAAGGTTTATTTACAACTTCAAGCCTTTTGAAGAATTGTCAAGTGTGGATTCAGTCGATGAATTGCATCTTATAGATAATTTTATATTGTCAAATTTATTTATACTTTTAATAATTAAAATTTTTTTTGACTTATCTTCTAATTTTGATTTTCATATTTTTTATGTTATGTAGATGTTATTGGAAAGTTGCATGCAAAAGCTTTTCCCCAACACAAGGAAATTGGAGGCCGAGATACAAAGATGCTAAATTTAGTTTTGGAGAACATGCAGTATGGCCAACTAATTTAAAATTGTTATTAATTTTATTTATATTAATCTATATTTTGTAATGATTGATATTTTTATTTTATTTATTCAGGGGTACTACTCTATCGTGTACAATTTGAGGACAATCTGTTAATGATCTGTGTGATTACATGGCTACTGTTACTTGCGATCATGAACCTGTTATTATTATTTTGCAAATGTGTCGAGTTAAAGTTTTTCGGGGTGAAATGCGGGTTTCCAACGCATATTATGTTAGTAAGTGATCATAAATGGAGATATAGGCGAAATAAACCATTTTCGTAACAGGTAGCATTTTTAAAATATAAATATTATTATATATTAATTAATTAACTATTTTAAAAAAAAAATTGAATCTATTTTTATTTTCATGATTTAGCTTGATTTCAGATGGGAAGACAATGACTCCAGTTGGTAAAATAGCAATGACTACATCAAGTAATGTTGTTGGTGGTTTTGAGAATTCAAATGACCTTTTGAGGACTATAGAACATATTTTGGATATTGTAGATGTAACTTCTATTTTCTTTACTACAAGTTTGTTTAAATACTACTTTTCAAGTTTTATTCTAAAAAAATATTGATTTGGAAATTTTTTTAGGTTGGAAGTTATTGGGTGATGTAAGATTGTTGCTATAGAGACCGAAAATGATTGGTGGTATATATCATGCAAAAAGTGTCCAAAGAAAATAACACCTGCTGCTGATAAATTCTATTGCGAAAGGTGTGATTGTTTCGATATGAATGACAACATAAGGTAAAGTATTAGGTACATGATAAGATGCACAAGAATTTATTTTTTATGTTTTTTTTTATTCATAAGACTACTTTAATTTTTGCACAAGTATAAAGTTTAAGTACGAGTTGTAGATTTCACAGGAAATGCTTCTTTTTTGCTTTGGGACAAGGAGTGTACTGAACTAATTGGAAAAACAGCCTTTGAATTAAGGAACAACTTAAAAATGAATTTCCTATGGAGATTCATAATCTGATAGATAGAAATGTTCTGTTCAAAATTCAAGTTAAGAACAATCAACGAAAAGCTTATGCTGATATTTTTTCGGTTATGAAGTTAATTGCTGACAATTCGGTGGTTGATAAATATCTCTCAAGAGGGGCAAGATTCAGATATTTTTTCCATACTTAAGGATGTAGATGTTGAAAATGAAATTGACGTACGTTTTCATTTAAGTTTTTTTATTAATATTTATTTTGAATACAAAATTATCTAATTTGTTTTATTTTTATTTTTTGTAGTTGCGTTCATCGGAAGATGAGGTTTCAACTCCAAATAATCTGAAGAATAATTCTAAATCATTGGATGTTCGTGAAGAGGCAGCTGTGAAAAGGTCCCTTATTGATGAATTTTCATCTACAATGAAAGAAAAGATGCTGGAGGCAATTGTGAAGATTGAGAAAGATTGAGGGATTTTGCTTAATTATTGTTTGGTATTTATTTTATTTTGCAATGGTTTTAGATTGAATACATTTTGTTGTTGATGTTTTTGTTGCAATGGATTCTATGATTATGATAAAAACGTTTGTTTGAATAATTTTATTACATTAGTAAATTTTATTGTTACCACTAAACATTTTAATTATTCTAAGAGAGGATCGAACTTCATGTCAAATAATTGAAAAGATAGTGTTAGAAACATACAAAACAACGTCTGACAACTCTTTCTCACATATCTATTTTGCGAAAGCTTGATTCTCAAAAGATCCAAACCCATTAATTTACTTTTCTGTTAGTCTTTAGGTTTTAATTATTTTTTTATATATTGTCATAACCTTGACGATTATTATTAGTTGATTAATCTGTTAACATTTAACATTGAACTCGTGATTTACAAACAACACAAGATTAGTTACTATACAAGATTTAGTTTAGAGTAACTAATCTCAACTGTATAAACATAATCTGAACTAACCTTAGCGACTAGGGTAAATATCTATAAACTACATGATTTAGAAGCAACTAAATCTCCTAGAATTTCTACCTCGTCTGAATACTACAATTTAAAAAGTACAGGAACTCTTTTACAATTAAAAGAGTAGTACAAGAAACAAATAAATCTCCTAGAATTTCTCCATAATATGAATACTACAATTTAAAAAGAACATGAATTCTTTTACAATTAAAATAGTAGTACAAGAAACAAATAAATCTCCTAGATTTTCTCCCTAATATGAATATTACAATTTAAAAAGAACATGAACTCTTTTATAATTAAAAGAGTATTGCATGGAGTACAAGATATATCTATTGCTGCAATTGTGGAGAGTACATACTCAGCTTTTGGAAGGAATGTTATTGAGTCATCGTATTTTCAAGATAGAGCTATTTTGGCTCCGACACTTGATGTCGTTGATTCGATAAATGAATATATGGTTTTAATAAACAATTCAGATGGAAGGATGTATTTGAGTTCAGACTCTCTGTGTTATTCTGATCGAAATGTTGATCTGTTGAATGATGTTCATACTCCTGAATTTTTAAATGGAATTAAATGTTCTGGAATCCCTAATTATGAGTTAAATTTGAAAGTTGGAACTCCTGTAATGTTGCTCCGTAACATTGATCATTCCCTTGGATTATGCAATGACACAAGATTAATAATCACAAGGCTTGGTAATCATGTTTTAGAAGGACAAGTTCTTTCAAAGGACAATTCTGGTCACAAGGTTCTTATTTCAAGAATGTCTCTGACACCATCAGACACAAGAATTCCACTCAAGTTCCAACAAAGAAAATTTTCGCTGATGGTGTCTTATGCAATGTCTATAAATAAAAATTAGGATCAATCGTTGTCTAATGTTAGAATCTTTTTGAAAAAGCCTGTTTTTAGTCATGGTTAGTTGTATATTGCTTTATCTAGAGTTATCAATCTGAAGGGACTTCGAATATTGATATGTGATAGTGATAGTGATAGTGATAGTAGTAGTAATCCTAAATGTTCGACGAACAATGTTGTATTTAAAGAAGTATTTCAAAATTTGTAATAATTTTTTCTATTTTTAGATGTCAATTTATATGATTTATATTTTTACGCTTTAACTATTTATTAATATAATATGTTCTTAATCTTTACGTTTTAATTATTTGTTTAAAATAATAAATCTAACTCATAATATTTACATTAGAATTATTTTTTTAATTAGTTAACATCAAAATTTATCTAAGAAGATATTCAAATTTTTAAAAATAATTTTTTTTCATTCCATCCCGTGCATTGCACGGGTTAATGGCTAGTATAATAAAGAAATTAATAGTAATATGTTAAATTGCTATTAGTTTAAGAGAATTTCATGTAATATGTATATTCCCTCAAACTTTTATGTGTTATGATAGGGATATAAATTTTTTTGACAACTTTCTCGTACAAATCTAGATTCTAAGCATGTGACTGATTAAATATTACATGACTTAGTATACTACATCACCCATGAATACACCACATGTTTGACACCTAAATTTATATAAGAAATTTGTGTAAAATATTCATATTCCAATCATTTTCCAACTTTTATTGTTGCATCTAACAGTATAAGTTTTACTTTGGGGAAAATGCGGGTCGGGCCCTTCTATACAATTTTCAACCAGTTTAAGACCCTATATTTGTTTCTAACCGGAAAAATGCAATTTTTTTTACAAAATGTCATCTATGCCCTTCCTTCTAACATGTACGCGGTGCATCAACTTCCCTCTCAAAAACAACTACCCTATTGAATGCTTAACACAAACACACTCTCAACAACCCTCTTGACTTCCAAAAATCTTAAAATCACCAGCAATTTCTCCGCAAGTAACCTTCGGTGATATTGTGAAAGATTTCAAAACATTATTGTGAGTTCAACAATAAAATCAAAAAGTCTTCGAAAGTACAACAGAGCACAGGGAAAAAAGCAACTAATACCAGAATAAGGAAAACACAAAATAATAAGTTGAAGATATCAAGTATGTATTTCTGAATACATTTTATAGCTAGATTTTTTGTTTACAACTTTCTTAATAGAGTGAAATCTGAACAAATTTGCATTGAAATTCTGTTTTTGATGCATCGCGATGCATTATTTGAAGAATATGTTATGGATGCGATTTAAAAATTTACGTTCAATGAAATATATACAGCGTTTGTGGGGTTTCAAATTTTGTGCATCATAATCGTAATGAACATTTAATTTTTGCATTGCAATGCACAAAATTGATTCATCATAATGCATTACTAAGTGCATCGCGATGCACAATTGATGCATCGTGTTTTACTTCTTTGTTGTAATTCTTTGTGTAACTGTAACCACAATATACGTGTTATCGGTTGTGATGACTTAGAATCCCACCAGAATAGTATACAGATCTAGTATGCAGTCACTCATAGGTCAGATTAAGAATATCGATTTCATGGATACCATAGAACTGCGCTAAAGAAAAACATTTTTGGTACCTCATAGAAAGCATACTTAGTGATGACGTCGTCCGCGAGCATTGTATTGAAATATAAAAATTACTGTTTTCATGCATCACAATGCACAATTCATATATTCGATGCACAATATTGTATTAAAATATAACATTACACTTGCGATGCATAAAAGTGTGCATCGTACATCGCGATGCACAAAATTGTACTACAAAGTACTAAGTTGTTGCATCACGATGGACAACATTTATTTCTGATGCACAACTTTTATACACTGTTTTATTTTTTTATGGTTTTGCAGAGGTTTAATAATGTTCTCAATAGAACATAAATGTAAAGGAACTGCTTTGGGCAAAGAGAAAGAATGAGATGAAAATTATTTGTGAGGCTGCTGTGGATGCCCTTGAAACAGAACAATATGGATTTAGTTGAGGTGAATATAGGTGTTGATGGAGTTCCACGACATGAAACACACGGTTGTAGAGGTTGCAAGAGATGGTCAACTAAATGTTATAAGTGCACACAAGGAATCATGAATTAAAAGGGGTAGGGATCCACCAATTCTTTGTGAGGCTGCTATGGATGCCCATAAAATAAACAACATGAATTTAGTTGAGGTGAATATAGGTGTGAATGGAGATCCACGACATGAAAACGTACGGTTACAAAGGCTACAAGAGATGATTAACAAAATGCTAGAGATGCACCCAGGGGATCACCAATTAAGAAGGGTGGGGATCCACCAATTCTTTGTGAAGCTACTGTGGATGCCCTTGAAACAAACAACATGAATTTCGTTGAGGTGAATATAGGTGTGGATGGAGATCCACAACATAAAAACACGGTTACAAAGAATGCAAAAGATGATCAACAAAATGCTAGAGGTGCACCTTGGGGATCATCAACTAAGAGGGGTAGGGTGACTGCTAAGCTTACGAGTGAATGTGTGACTCAAACACAAGTCAGAACTCAACCAGAAGGTATGAGTCAAACAATTAAAAAAGTTAAAATTGAGAAAGGCAAAAAATCAGGAAGTCATAAAAAGGATTATGGTGAATACCTGGAAGAGGAAGATCAAGCAGACTAATGGAATGACAATATATATTTATTAGAAGCGCTTCTTAGTTATTAAACTATGGGATAATTATAAAAATGACCAACGTACTATCAGTTACTAACCGATTTCACCCCGTACTCCCAAAATCCAAAAATTGACCAATGTACTAACAATTTGAGTCCAATGTGGTCCCTCCCGCTAACTTTCCATCCAATTTTCTAACGGGGCAGTTAACGTGGTTAACTGAACTATTTTATTAGGGGTACTTTTGTCAGATCTTTCCAAATCTCACCACCCCCACCCCACACACACTCTTTCTCTCTTGCCGGAGAATTCATCCCAAGGACCTCCCTCTTTCCAAATCTCTCCATCCCCACTCGAAATGAGCGGAGGCCGCTGAAAAACTACCCCAGTCAAAGTTTCGAGGGTCCAAGCCACTTTAGCAACATCGGGGATAGCAGAATGAAGGCGGGCAACACATACATACTCTTTACCAGCACCCTGTTGAGATTTAACCAAATGGGTGACTCTATCAATGCAAACAAAAAGGTTACCGGTGACTTTGGGGTCGAGGGTCCAACTGTGACTCGTCTTCTCAACCCGAAAATACGTTTGATCCAAGCCACGACCTCGTGGGAGGAAGGGTTAGTGGGTTTATCGAGATTGAGAGCATCGTACCTTATGTATTCGGCGAGAGGGTGCTTGAGAGGGGAGTAACCAGAGGGGAGAGGAGTGTAGTGACTGGTGCCGACATTGAGGCGGTCATAGTTTGTAATAACCTAAAATTTATCATGCTTTATATGCTTGCATTGTTGGTGTTATTATGCTTAATATGTTGTTTGATTTCTTGTATAAACATCTCAACATGGTTTTGCCTTATTCACATACATTTATGGATGTTAGAATAGTATACATGTTGATACATTAGCATGGTATGAATACTTGGGATTTCTCTTAAGTTTGAAGTGATTGTTGTTAGCATTTCTACATGTTGTTTAGAAGGAGTTTTGGTTGTGTTTCAAGCATGATTTGAAGTTAGTATCACCTTAGGGTGACTTGGGTACATTGTGGTATCATTTTGGAGTGTTTAAGAGTCACTTAAACCTGAAACAGACCCTAGGCAGCCGCATGATGCGAGCTTGCCAAATAATCAAACATTCTGAATTCCATGTGGCCGCATGAGGTGACCACATGACCCCCCTAAGCGACCGCATGATGCTAAGCAACTTTCTCACACCTACTTTCTGTCTTGTAAGCGGCCGCGCGAGGCGACCGCATGGGACCTATGCGACCGCATGGGGCGGCCGCATAGCATCGGATTTCAGCTCAATTGTTGACTGATTTTTAAGTGAAGTTGACCCTCCAAGATTGATCCAATGGCTGAGATTTAAGCCTGAGTTGACTTGTTGACCCATATAAATACTCTTTAGCCTTGTGAGAGACACAAAACATTTCATTTCTCTCCAAAATAATCCATGGTTGCCTAGAGACTAAGTGTGGGAGATGAAGGTGTGACTAGTGTGTGTGCTCTACATCTCCTAATCCAACCATCAAAAGTGTGATCAAGGACCATCAAATTGTAGAGGCTGACTTGGAGACCAACATAGTAGGCTCAAAATTTTAATTTCTTGGTTTAATTTCCATCTTACAAGTAAGTTGCTAAACCCCCTTTGTATGCTTAGAAAGTGATACATGCTTGCTCTTAATCTCACATGCATGACTTGAATACATGGTGTTTCCATGTTTAAATGATATGTTGATATATATTACATGTCTAAGTGTTAAGTTGTTGAGTTGGATGATGTTGCATGTTAGTTTAAAGAGCTCAACTTTGGATTGTACTAAAGAACATGTTAGAAACCTTTAAAGGGTGAAAATTGCATATAGCAATTATACCCGAATTTATGAACTTCATGAATTAACACCAAAAGTGGATTTTTGGGAAGATTATAATTCTCCGAATCATTTGTTAAAGTACTACAAAAATTTGGGTTCATTTGGTATGAAATATGGTCCTCCGAGTATTTGATACTGGTATGTTAGAGACTTGTAAAGTAGCTCTAAATTTGTGGTTTGTGGCTTTAAACAATATGTTTGATGATTATATGTTGTAGAAAAATATAATCTACTTGATGTTTGTCAAGTTCACTACTTTTAAACTTGACGGTTAATTGCATAAGTTGAGTAAGTTACCTACTTGTGTGAGTTGTGTAAGTCCAGCTGGCGTCGTTGTTGTTATTGTCATGGTGGGACGACCTATAGTCTTTACGAATGGGATTCATAATCGCTATAAGTCGCTGTACCGGAGTGCACACACCCCTCTTCTGTTGGCCACAGTTGAGAAGTAGCCCCACTGTTATAGCAATACGCATGACCTTGGCTTGCTAGTAGAACTCGATGGGATCGGGGACGTTGATACCACGCACACGGGTATCGAGGCACGTTTGGTTGTTTGTGTAATGCAGGAGCTACACAAGGTTGAAGAAAGAGATATGATATCCTTCTCTAATGTGGTTTATGTTCAAGCACTTATGTGTTTACCAAAGTGCTATGTGAGTTGAATGATGGTAAATCAAGTAAGATGATATAGGTTATGTTATGGTGTATAAATGTTGATACCATGTTATGTTTATTGCTTAAGCATCATGCCATGCCATTTAGTTGCATTAGTAACTTACTGTGTCATTATGACTCACACCGTTATGTGTTTAATTGTTTTCGTTAGATCCAAGCCAACCCGGAAGTTCTCGGTGAGGACGAAAGTGGTTCGTTAGCTCGCGTGTCGCCCACGTTGGGAGTTCAAGGATCCCTATCTTAGTTATCTGTTTTCATTTTGGTAGGGACGATGGATATGTAAAGTTATATAAACTTTACTTGGGCTTTTATTGTGGTATTGTAAACTTATTCTTTTGGTAGCCGACGTATGTATGTCGTGTTCTTGTATAGTTGTGTTGTTGAGACTAGTTCTTTCCCGAGCATGTTGTAGCTCGCGGTTATGTTTGGTTCCGGCATGTTGTGGCCGATGTTTATGTAGTCGTCATTTTCTTTTCCCGAGTTATAACTCGTGGTCGTTGATAGTTGTTTTTCGGCCTTGTGATCGCCGAAGATTGTTCATATACTTGTGTTTATCAGGTGATTAGTTGTGTTCTGTCTTAAGTACCGGCGGCTACGCCACGTGCTTTTCTTGTTGTCGTATTGTATTGGCGACCCGACCTTGGGATTTCGTATAGAGATCCGGGTCGGGGCGTCACAGTTGGTATCAAAGCTTGTGTTAGCTATTTGCTAGGATTGGTTCCATGGCCTAGGTGGGTATGGTGTGTGTTATCGAGATTTTAACGTCGAGTGTTTTATGTAGGTTGAAATGGTGCGGACTAGGTTTGGAGCGAGTGCTAGTAGGGTTGGTACTAGTGCCGGAGGGAATGATGGGAGAGATGATGATGTGAATCGACCACCGAATGTCTCTCCTGAACAGGACCAAGAGAACCCGAATACAAACATGGCAGTGATGATGGGACGGATGATGGAACTCATGAATCAAATGACCGAAAGAATGAATGGTGGAGCAACAACTACATCGAAAGTTGAAGCTCCATAACCGGAGATTGAGGTACCACAACCTGAGGCGAGGCCTAAGAATTATACTACCACACTGGAGCGTTTCTTAAAGATGAAACCACGTACTTTTCTTGGGGAACCGGATGCCGTGAAAGCTGAATTGTGGATCGAGCATATCATCAAGATATTTGCAGCCTTGGGTTGCAACGATGATGAGAAAGTAAACCTGGCAGTGTTCAAACTTGAGGGAGCAGCTGAGCACTGGTGGCAAGTATTGCAGGGAAGCTGGGACTTACGGGGAGAAGCTCACAGCTGGCCCAATTTCTTGAGGGAGTTTAAGGCGCAGTATATCCCGGAGGTGGTTCGGGAAAGAAGAGAGAGGGAGTTCTACGATTTAGAGCAGGGCAGCATGACAGTGGCACAATATTCAGCCAAGTTCACTGAGTTGGCTGGATATTGTAGTCACTTGGTCCCTACGGAGGCAAAGAAGGCCCAGAAGTTCATAAAGGGCCTGAAGACTGAGTATAGGAAACAATTGCTATCCTTGCAGCTTGCTGATTATAGAAGTGCAGTGGATAGGGCTTATGGGATTGAGAGTGATATAGAGGAGCACCGGGGGAGAAATGTGAGCAACCCTCTACCGGCATCGCAGAATCAAGGTAGGGGACAAGGTTCCGGCAGTCGATTTAGCGGTGGGAACAACAACCGCAGGAGGAATCAAAGGAGAGGACAGTCTGAGGGGCAGCAATCTGGTGGGCGGAGTGTTAGTACCGCATCTGTACAAGGTCCGAGGGGTACTCCGCAGATTTGTAGCTATTGTTCGAAACCAGGACATTCGGAGGATAAGTGTTGGAGTAAGACAGGAAATCTGGCAGGGAATAGGTCGGGTCAATGCTTCAATTGTGGCGAAGTTGGTCACCTGAAAAGGAACTGTCCTAAATTGAAGGATGGTCAGGCTGGGAGCGTGAGTGTACAGTCTAGTGGGACAAAGAGGGACAGTGACGGTAGGCCTAAGGTCCAGGGCCGTGTGTACCGGAGTCTACTTCAGTCATAGGAGGTAGCCTTTCTGTCTTCGGTAGTAGAGCTCGAGTTCTTATAGATCCTGGCTCATCGCATTCTATGTTGCATCCCATTTTGTGAACAATTTGTGTGTGTTGCCCCAGCCCTTATCATTTGTGCTTGAGGTGTCTACCCCGTTGGGGGAGCATATGTTGGCCTCGGATGTGTACCGAGCTTGTGATATACTTATAGGTGATCACACTTTGCATGCTGATTTGGTGGTGTTACCCATACGTGATTTTGATGTGATACTTGGCATGGATTGGTTATGTGCATATCATGCTTTGGTAGATTGTCATAGAAAGAAGGTTACTTTTTCTATGCCGGGTGTGCCTGAATTTATGTTTGTGGGTGATGCTGTCAAGAGTGGTTTGCATGTTATTTCTGCATTAAAAGCTAGAAAATTGTTATCGTATGGGTGTGCGGGTTATTTAGCATGTGTGGTTGATAGAAGTATAGCTACTCCTGTGTTAGAAGAAGTTCCTGTGGTGTGTGAATTTGCAGATGTGTTCTCTTCTGATTATGCACTAACTCCTGAGAGGGAAATTGAGTTTTGTATTGAATTGTTGCCGGGGACTACCCCGATTTCTAAAGCCCCATATAGAATGGCACCGGCAGAATTAAAGGAATTGAAAGAACAGTTGCAAGAATTACTTGACAGGGAGTTCATTAAACCGAGTGTATCACCGTGGGGTGCACCGGTGTTGTTTGTTAGAAAGAAGGATGGTACATTGAGATTGTGTATTGATTACAGGCAATTGAATCAGGTAACAATCAAGAATAGGTACCCTTTACCACACATCGATGATTTGTTTGATCAGTTACAAGGATCTGTGGTGTATTCCAAGCTAGACTTGAGGAGTGGCTATCACCAGTTGAAGGTGCGAGCTGAAGATGTTCCCAAAACAGCCTTTCGCACAAGGTATGGTCACTATGAATTTGTGGTTATGCCATTTGGGTTGACAAATGCACCGGCAGTATTCATGGACTTGATGAATCGGGTGTTCCATGAGTATTTGGATTGTTTTGTGGTAGTGTTCATCGACGACATCCTTGTGTACTCTAAATCTCGAGAGGAACATGCGCAACATTTGAGGATGGTATTATCGGTTCTTCGGGAGAAGAAATTGTTTGCCAAGTTTAGCAAATGTGCCTTTTGGCTTGAGGAGGTTTCCTTTCTAGGGCATGTCGTTTCGAAAGGCGGGATAGCGGTGGACCCGTCAAAGGTAGAAGCAGTGATGAATTGGAAGAGACCAACTTCAGTGACTGAGATCCAAAGTTTCTTGGGCTTGGCAGGGTACTATCGAAGATTCATTAAGGGGTTTTCAAAGATTGCGACTCCTATGACGAATTTAACAAAGAAAACAACACCGTTTGTTTGGGATGATAAGTGCGAGAACAGTTTTCAGGAGTTAAAGCGGCGGTTGACAACAGCTCCTGTGTTAACCTTACCGAACGGCGGGGATAACTTCATGATTTACAGTGATGCATCCAAGGAAGGTTTGGGATGTGTGCTTATGCAAAATGGGAAAGTTATAGCGTATGCTTCGAGGAAACTAAAGGATGCGGAACGAAACTATCCTACTCATGATCTTGAATTGGCGGCAATTATGTTTGTGTTGAACAAATGGAAACATTACCTCTACGGGGCTAAGTTTGAGGTCTTCACGGATCACAAGAGTTTAAAGTACCTTTTTTCACAAAAGGAGTTGAATATGAGGCAACGCCGGTGGATGGAAAAGTTAAAGGACCACAATTGCACGATTCTTTACCACCCAGGAAAGGTGAATGTAGTCGCGGATGCGTTGAGTAGGAAGGTATACATGTCGTGCATGATGGTTCAAGAATGGAGGACATTAGAGGGCTTGAGGGATTGGAATCCTAGTGAGACGGAACATGGTGTGATTTTTGCGAATGTCCGGGCTACCCCAGTTTTGTTACAACGAATTAAGGAAGCTCAGGTTAGTGACCCGGAGTTCGAAAAGTTGAGGGAACAGTTAAATGAAGGTAAGGTACTTGACTTCACGATGAACAAATATGACATCTTAACCTTTAGGGGGAGAGTTTGTGTTCCGTCGAATGAAACGGTGAAACGACAAGTACTTGATGAAGCTCATAAGGCTAAGTACACTATACATATATCCGGGGAGTACAAAAATGTATAGGGATTTGAAGAAGCAATTTTGGTGGAATGGTATGAAACGGGAGATAGCGGAGTATGTATCTAGGTGCTTGACATGTCAACAAGTGAAGGCTGAACATCAAAGGCCTGCAGGGTTACTACAACCATTGGAGATCCCGGAGTGGAAATGGGAGCACATTACGATGGATTTTGTGACGGGATTGCCGCGTACTTGTCGGGGTTTCGACGCTGTTTGGGTTGTTGTGGATAGGTTAACTAAATTAGCTCATTTTATACCTATTGTGATGACCTACTCTTTGAATCAATTGGCGGCATTGTATATTTAAGAAATAGTGAGGCTACACGGAGTACCAGTTAGTGTTGTATCAGATCGGGACCCAAGGTTTACATCGAGATTTTGGGGAACATTGTAAGAGGCTATGGGGACCAAGTTAAACTTTAGCACGGATTTTCACCCTCAGTCGGATGGGCAGTCGGAGAGATTAATTCAAGTGCTTGAGGATATGCTACGTGCCTGTGCGGTAGATTTTAAAGGAAGTTGGGATTCACACTTACCTTTAGCGGAGTTTGCTTACAACAATAGCTTCTAGGCGAGTATCGAGATGGCACCGTACGAAGCATTCTATGGGCAAAAATATAGATCACCGATTTGTTGGGATGAAGTCGGTGAGGCTAAGATTTGGGGTTCGGAATTGGTGCAACAGTCGGTTGAGAGTGTGAGGTTGATTCGGGATAGATTACTTACCGCTCAAAGCCGACAGAAAAGTTATGCGGATAACCGAAGAAGGGACCTTGAGTTTCAGGCGGGTGACTATGTATTCCTTAAGGTATTGCCGCGTAGGGGTACTAAGAGGTTTGGGAAGAAAGGTAAACTCTCACCTAGATACATAGGGCCTTTTGAGATACTTGAAAGAGTTGGCACGTTGGCCTATCGAATTGCATTGCCACCGTCTTTGTCGGAGATTCATAATGTATTTCATGTGTCAATACTCCGGAAGTATATGAAAGATGAGTCACACGTGTTGGGGTATGAGGAGATCACATTCAAGCCCGATTTGTCGTATGTAGAACATCTGAAAAGGATTCTCGACACTAAAGAGCAGATATTGAGGACCAAAAGGATTCCACTTGTAAAAGTGTTATGGAGGAACCACGAGATCGAGGAGGCTACGTGGGAAACCGAGGTTGAGATGCGTGAGAAGTACCCCCACTTATTCGATGAACTTGGTAAGGAATTTAGGGGCTAAATTCTCTTAAGGGGGAGAGGGTGTAATAACCTGAAATTTATCATGCTTTATATGCTTGCATTGTTGGTGTTATTATGCTTAATATGTTGTTTGATTTCTTGTATAAACATCTCAACATGGTTTTGCCTTATTCACATACATTTATGGATGTTAGAATAGTATACATGTTGATACATTAGCATGGTATGAATACTTGAGATTTCTCTTAAGTTTGAAGTGATTGTTGTTAGCATTTCTACATGTTGTTTAGAAGGAGTTTTGGTTGTGTTTCAAGCATGATTTGAAGTTAGTATCACCTTAGGGTGACTTGGGTACATTGTGGTATCATTTTGGAGTGTTTAAGAGTCACTTAAACCTGAAACAGACCCTAGGCAGCCGCATGATGTGAGCTTGCCAAATAATCAAACATTCTGGATTTCATGCGGCCGCATGAGGTGACCGCATGACCCCCCTAAGCGACCGCATGATGCTAAGCAACTTTCTCGCACCAACTTTCTATCTTGTAAGCGGCCGCGCGAGGCGACCGCATGGGACCTATGCGACCGCATGGGGCGGCCGCATAGCGTCGGATTTCAGCTCAATTGTTAACTGATTTTTAAGTGAAGTTGACCCTCCAAGATTGATCCAATGGCTGAGATTTAAGCCTGAGTTGACTTGTTGACCCATATAAATACTCTTTAGCCTTGTGAGAGACACAAAACATTTCATTTCTCTCCAAAATCATCCATGGTTGCCTAGAGACTAAGTGTGGGAGATGAAGGTGTGACTAGTGTGTGTGCTCTACATCTCCAAATCCAACCATCAAAAGTGTGATCAAGGACCATCAAATTGTAGAGGCTGACTTGGAGACCAACATAATAGGCTCAAAATTTTAATCTCTTGGTTTAATTTCCATCTTACAAGTGAGTTGCTAAACTCCCATTGTATGCTTAGAAAGTGATACATGCTTGCTCTTAATCTCACATGCATGACTTGAATACAGGGTGTTTCCATGTTTAAATGATATGTTGATATATATTACATGTCTAAGTGTTAAGTTGTTGAGTTGAATGATGTTGCATGTTAGTTTAAAGAGCTCAACTTTGGATTGTACTAAAGAACATGTTAGAAACCTTTAAAGGGTGAAAATTGCATATAGCAATTATACCCGAATTTATGAACTTCATGAATTAACACCAAAAGTGGATTTTTAGGAAGATTATAATTCTCCGAATCATTTGTTAAAGTATTACAAAAATTTGGGTTCATTTGGTATGGAATATGGTCCTCCGAGTATTTGATACTGGTATGTTAGAGACTTGTAAAGTAGCTCAAAATTTGTGGTTTGTGGCTTTAAATAATATGTTTGATGATTATATATTGTAGAAAAATATAATCCACTTGATGTTTGTCAAGTTCACTACTTTTGAACTTGACGGTTAATTGCATAAGTTGAGTAAGTTACCTACTTGTGTGAGTTGTGTAAGTCCAGCTGGCGTCGTTGTTGATATTGTCAGGGTGGGACGACCTATAGTCTTTACGAATGGGATTCGTAATCGCTATAAGTCGCCGTACTGGAGTGCACACACCCCTCTTCTGTTGGCCACAACTGAGAAGTAGCTCCATTGTTATAGCAATACGCATGACTTTGGCTTGCTAGTACAACTCGATGGGATCGGGGATGTCAATACCATGCACACGGGTATCGAGGCATGTTTGGTTGTTTGTGTAATGCAGGAGCTACACAAGGTTGAAGAAAGAGATATGATATCCTTCTCTAACGTGGTTTATGTTCAAGCACTTATGTGTTTACCAAAGTGCTATGTGAGTTGAATGATGGTATATCAAGTAAGATGATATATGTTATGGTATGGTATATAAATGTTGATACCATGTTATGTTTATTGCTTGAGCATCATGCCATGCCATTTAGTTGCATTAGTAACTTACTGTGTCATTATGACTCACACCGTTATGTGTTTAATTATTTTCCTTAGATCCAAGCCAACCCGGAAGTTCTCGGTGAGGACGAAAGTGGTTCGTTAGCTCGCGTGTCACCCACGTTGGGAGTTCGAGGATCCCTATCTTAGTTATCTATTTTCATTTTGGTAAGGACGATGGATATGTAAAGTTATATAAACTTTACTTGGGCTTTTATTGTGGTATTGTAAACTTATTCTTTTGGTAACCGACGTATGTATGTCGTGCTCTTGTATAGTTGTGTTGTTGAGACTAGTTCTTTCCCGAGCATGTTGTAGCTCGCGGTTTTGTTTGGTTCCGCTATGTTGTGGCCGATGTTTATGTAGTAGTCGTTTTCTTTTCCCGAGTTATAACTCGTGGTCATTGATAGTTGTTTTTCGGCCTTGTTATCACCGAAGATTGTTCATATACTTGTGTTTATCAGGTGATTAGTTGTGTTCTGTCTTAAGTACGGGCGACTACGCCACGTGCTTTTCTTGTTGTCGTATTGTATTGGCGACCCGACCTTGGGATTTCGTATAGAGATCCGGGTCGGGGCGTCACATAGTTCTTGAGGAGGATCGTCCATTTAAGGGTGTGAAGCTTTGGGGCTTAATCATGTAATCGCCGTCGTTATCGGGCTTCTGGGAAGGATCCGAACCGGGGACATTTGAGTCAGTCTCTTCTTTGGATTTGGACTTCTTCTACTTTTTATCAGAGCGGGTGAGCTTGAGTTCGGAAATGGCTGCCTGCTTTAACTTATTTGTTGTTGGCTATGACGTGTTGTTCAGTCGAGCAATGAAGTTTGAGTTTTTAGGGGAGTGGCTGGCTAGGGTTTTGGAAAAGAGAAATGGGATGAATTAGCCTTACCGGAGGTCCTTGGGTTGAATTCTCCGGGAAGAGAGAGAGAGAGAGAGAGAGAGAGAGAGAGAGAGAGAGAGTGTGTGTGGGGTGGGGGTAGTGAGATTTGAAATGATTTGACAAAAATACCCCTAATAAAATAGTTCAGTTAACCACGTTAGCTGCCCCGTTAGAAAATTGGATGGAAAATTAACAGGAGGGACCACATTGGACTCAAATTATTAGTACATTGGTCAATTTTTGGATATTGGGAGTACGTGGTGAAATCGGTTAGTAACTGATAGTACGTTGGTCATTTTTATAATTATCCCTTAAACTATAGTTTTTGTTTTTCTACTTGATAATGGTTGGTGATTGCCTAATGTTTGGGCAATTTTTTTGCTATTGGCATGTAAAACATGTCTATGATAGAGATTTGTGATTGCCCAATGTTGGGTTGTTCAAGTGTAATTTTTGTTTTGCTACTTGACAATGGAGATGTAAAACAGTGGGGGGTTTTGTCACGGCCCGACCTAAAAACCTATATGGATTCTCGAGTCAGTGCGTGAACAGGATCATGTAACAATAATTAGCAAAAAAAGTTCTGCTAAAAATCGGAGCTCATCCATATAATCGAAAACATCTTATAACAACTTGATCAGAGTTACACAGCTGGGTGTAATGGCACGACTACTTGTGTGCCGACTACCAATCATACATATGTGTTACGTAACTTTAAGGATCATATCTATCTGATCACCACCGCTATATAGCTCTGTAGAGCTATCGTCTTGAACATCATCTCAACAGATCCCTGCTAGTACATTTTACAACGTCTGCTCTATCTGCTTACCAAACCTCAAGAAAACAAACAAACACAGTGTGAGTCGAAGACTCAGCAAGTTATTAAATGCAATTTCATGGCATATGATCATGCAGCATGTCAAGACAAGTTATAACAACGCTTTAAATCTAATCTCAGTTAAAATCAATATATCACAACAATAGATAATTTCATACGCATGATAGGCTCAGCTGCCGCCAACCGGCCCATACCAGTTGGAGACCGCGTCCATCTCATACATATAGAAGCACATTATAATATCATGCAATACCAGAGGATCAGCAGCCGCCAACCATTCGATACCAGTTGGAGACCACGACCAACCGACATGCATAGCTAACATATAACAGGTAACTTACAGTACTCTTATCAATATCGAGATATGCCTTAACATCCCTTTTACTTTCCCTCTTACTCTTCTTGTCTATACATGTGCTGCTATTGTAGTGCAAATTCCTGAATAAAAAACCTTTACTTGTTTCATGGGCGGCTCCACCTCTACGGGCAGCTCTTTCTTCATGATTGGTACCATGGGTGGCTCCACCTCAACGGGCAGCCCTTTTTCCATGGATTACTGGTTTGGGTTTCATGGGATGCTCCACCTCTATGGGTAGCCCTTTCCGTATGCCTAGTACTATGGGTGACTTCACCTCAATGGGCAGCCGTCTCCCATGCCTCTAATTGCCGTCGGTTCCAAATGACAATCAGGGTCGTAGCATACCAATATCGCACTATTGGTTACGACAGTGAGCTACCCTCTACCATGGCTAATGGCAGGACCATTACTAAGTCCACAATTTTCACTGCGCATCATGATTTTCATCATGTATAACTGTGTCCACGGTCTTCACCGCACATCATGATTTTTATCATGTATAAATGTGTCCACGGTTTTCAGCGCGCATCATGATTTTCATCATGTATTTCATGCATCAATACATTTTCCAGTATTTAATACTGGTTCTCATTATCACAAACAAGTAGATGTTTATTTGTTATCTCTTATCTTGCTTTATGAACAAGTAGATGTTTACTTGTATTAATCTCATGTTGCATTTCATAGTCACATATGCAGAATCTTTACTTTTAGCATATGTTACACATATCACATATTACTATGGCCAAATAGATGTTTATTTGTCATTAATTACTTTTCCGTAGTGCTTGTAAATACTAAGGACATAAACACATGCTATTACACTTTATATCATATCACATATGATAGTGCTAACATTATAATCAACTATCACTACTTTTGCTACCTTACAGAACTATCTTCGTTTCCGGTTTTTAATGGATCTCATTATTATCATGTCATACTCTTATGACATTAACTTTTATTAGTGACATGATACTTTCTATTTCGTACTCATTCCATGTACACTTTAATTTACTGTATATGTCATAGTATTTATGACATTATAACTTTACCAATGTGTCTCCATAATATTTTAGGGACACTCCATATATCACCTGCTAATTATATTTGACTCTATTAGACTCATTACCCAACATCACTTTATTATTTGATGTAATATTATTCTATCCTATTTGACTCCGTTAGAGTCATTACTAAACTTTGAATATGCCCGGCTAATCATAACATCACTCTATAATTCGTGGTACTAATTTTAGTACTACTAACTCAAAACATTTATTTAACTATTTCAAATATCTCAACTAGTACACATTTTATCATGGCATGAAACTATTTTTTGTTAATCATGCATATATTTCACATAGGAGGGGGTTAGTAACTTACCTCTCAAGTAAGCTTTCGAAAGGGTTTTCTTATCAAATATATTGCTCCCATGGAGTTGGTTCGTCCAAACTTTGGGCAACCATTTATCCCAAACAAGTGTTACACATCAACTTTCACAAATAGTATATGAACTACTTGGTTTTTATAGCATGAGAACTATTTTTATTCTATCATGCAATATTTAAAAATGAGGGCTTAGTAACTTACTTCTAGCGCTTTTCCTTAATTAAACTTTGTTTAGAAGTGAACTACTTGTCAAGAATGTCGCGCCAACGAAGTTGGTTTGCTGAAATCTCGAGTAATCGAATCCCAACGAATCGTATGCACTAAACCAAGCTTTTGATATCAAGAGGAATAAAAGAGAATATTTGTGTGTGTTTCGTGTGTTGTGTGTGTTTTAATTTTTCCTTCCAAGGCTTAGAATCAGGCTATTTATAGCCACCGAATCCGTCTTCAAGCATTCATAGCACGTGTCAAGTGTCGCGAGGAGGATCGACGACTCATCGAACAACACGAGGTATCGTGAATTGGCCGGGAGCAGTCTAGTTGGGTCGCGCCATTGGCCTAGAGCGGCCGCACCCGACATCCACTTTACGTCTTCTGCCCCTTTAATGACGCAATCGTACCCCCTTGTCTACCCGAGCTACTCAGAATTTTTGTGTTAATTTTTAAAACTTTATTCGAATCGACCCTAGGGTGTTCCAAAATATCTTTGGGGTGTTTTATAAACCTAAATCAAGTCCTTACAAGCGTAAACCATGTCAAGAATCAACCCATTAGGGTTATAAACTAATATTTCTCAATTCTTTATTTTCAGGATTAATTCCAATGAGACATAATACAAAGATAATTCGGTACAGGGCCTTACAGGTTTGGTTAGTGATTGCCTAATGTTGGGGCTATTTTATGGATGTGTGTTCATAACATAGTGTAATTTCTCTCTTTTTTGACATTACACTTGTGATGTATAAAAGTAAGCATCACGATGCACGAAATTGTACTGTTTTCTTGCATCTCGATGCATAACTTTTATTTTCGATTGTGAGAACTCCGTTTCGACACCGCCAATCGTTACATCCAAAACGACGTGTATCTGACTTAAGTGCATGGAATACACTTGGACCTCATGATGGACTCCCAAAAATGTTATAAATGTTCAAAAACACATTTATATATAAAATGAAATAAATAGAGTCGCCACCCTTGAGAGAAAAACCGAGTTGTGAAGGTGTTAGACACCCAATTTGCCCTCGGTCTCTATGGTTGAATGCTAAGGTTAAATGCTACGGTTTATTTAAATCCCAGGAATTAAGTGCTATAGGTGAAAAGAAGAAAAAACAAATAAATCAATTTTATTTGTTTTTGTATAAAATATATAAACAGTATATACTAATTTGAAACAAAATGAAAAGGATTTAATTAAACAAAATAAATAAATAAAATTGTAACGACCAGACCCGAACCCCAACACGGAATCCCAAGGTCGGTGCGTCAATCTAGCCTACAATCAAAATACAAATTTACGTAGCACGTGCCATAACAACACGTGCGTACAACTAACCACTATCGGCCACAAAAGTGCTGGAAATAAAATAAGTCATCGGTGAAACTACTGTCGGAAGCCAACTACAAAACATAACTGCGAATCTACATCTCGGGAAAAACAATTAACAACAACAATAATAACCTCAACGGCTAATACATGCTAGAGAAACAACTTAAAGGTAAACTAAAATCATATACATAGGCTTGACATTACGTGCCGACGTCAAAAGAATACAATAATTTTACCCTCTAGCTGGATTTGTTTCTTCTGGAGAGAATGGATCAATATTTTTCCATCTCTTTAGTAATTATCTCTCATCCTCATTTATCTCTCTCTCACATAAAACAAAAAGACTCTCACTTTCTCTCTCTCACACTGTGTACTTCTCTTTTTCTCTTTAGTATTATTATTTCCTCTCCTTTCCTATTGCCATGTTCTTCCCTTTCCTTTCTTATCATTTTTTTTTTTTTTGTTTCCCTTCCTGGAGGCTTCTGCTTCTTCTTCCATATATATTTTTTTCTTTCTTCTCTCCCTGTTGTGCGCCATCTCTTTTTATTTTTTCTTTTTCTTCTTCCTCTTTACTTGACACAACTCCCTCTCACCTCACATCTCTCTCACTTCTCTGTTCTTTATTTCCACCAACAAGAAACCCGTCCCCACAATCTGTCCTCTCTATCTCTCTCACCTCGCTATCCACCCACATAAACCACACGCATGCGCACTGAAACAATAATAATCACACACACAAGGTCAACCAGCACACACACAGAAGGCAACATGCCACCTCCTAAACATACATATAATGTTCAATACTCCCTCCACCCATCTTTTTACCCTTTAACCAAAATACCCACATGATTCAACTTCAACTCACTACATTCCAACTCACCATCATCAACTCGTTGCACAGCAGCAGAATCAAAAGAAGAAGAAGTCAAAGTCGACCCATTTCTGACAAACCCAATACTTCTAAATAAAAGTAAGCCCCTGAACCGATCCAATACCGAGCCCAGCTAGCTCAGATTTCTTCCTGGCTTCCCTCGTCGGCTCATCCTCAGCTTCATCAAAAATCTCAAGAACTTTCCCAATACTGCCAAATGAAGTCACAATTCGATGGTTATAAACTGCCTCCACTGCAATCTGAGTGCTTTGATTTTGCGCCTTGACGAAATTTGCAGAAATTGAAGACATCAAAAATTTTTGCGTGTAGAAACAGAGAATCGTGAGAGGTTGAATGGCGATCATGACGAGTGCAAGCTTCCAAGAAACGATCAATCCCATTATCATGGCAATTAACACTGCTGAAGTTGTTTACACTAAAAGCGACACTCGATCGGCGACCACAGATTTAACCATGGAAGCTTCGTTGCTCAAGATCTTCTCGAGCATTCGCAATCAAATCTGTTTCGTTAGTCGCTTGCCTATAAATGCAAAATTGTAATGTTGCAATAAATTCACGACGATGGATATTACTGATTGAACAAAATTGTATTGTTGCAATAGAGAGAGAAGAATGAGAAAGAAGTCTACAGTGAGAGAGAAAGTGGGAGGACAAATCGTGTTGTGTATGTCTGTGTCTGTGAGAGAGAAAGAATGAGTAATTTTGAACTAGGTGAGAGAGAATGAGTGATGGGTTTTTGTTTTTTCTATCAGCAAAAAATTTGCCACCTAAATCTTCATCAGACTCAGCGAAGGGTAATTTTGTTATTTTAAGATTTTTTTAACGATTTTATTTAAGATAACGGTATGAGGGACTGATTAGGCTTCAAATATTGAGATCAAGGACCACAGTAGAAAATTTTATCAATCGAGGACGAAATCACCAAAAAATGAAAAGTTCAGGGACCAAATTATATATTAACCTAATTATATCCATCCAATTTTAGTAAAATCATGGTATCTATGATCAAGTATACCAAAGATGTAAAATGTGTACCATACAATCGTTCGGCACATCAACATCAACTTGCAACCTTGTAGCATAGTGATAATTACAATTATGCCACTTAACAACACCTTTCAATAATTGTGAGTTACATCTGTAACTACTGCGTTGCACCTGCAATACACATTAGAATGACAATTATATCCATAATATACACATATGTGTTTGCTCCTACAATACACATGAAAACTCCATACATTTGTGTTGCTCCTGCAAAATAAACTGTAAGTGATATGTCTCTTGTGCTGCTTTTGCAATACACAAGGCAAAACAATACGTTTGTGTTGCTCTTGCAAAACAAACTGAAAATGTCGTATCTCTTGTGCTGCTCCTGCAATACACAAAGTAAAACCATACATGCCTTGATACTCGTGTATGAAGTATCGATATCCCCTACCTCTTGGGTTTAATTGTTAACCAAAGTCGTGCGTATTACTACAATAGTGGGGCTACATCTCAACTGTGGCTAGCAGTGAGAGGTATGTGCAACAATCCAATGCAACAATTCATAATAATCACTTCACGCACGAAGATTTTGTATAGTTACATTAACCAGAAAATGAAATGCTCAAGTAGATATTTACTCAACACATTCAATCAAGATCCATTCCAAACTTTGTGAATTCATCCCTTACTAAGTAAGTTAACCAATCTTACCATTAAACATTACCTAACACGTAGTTGCAGGTAATTAAACATCATAATAGGGCTACACATTTAGTCTCTAACCAACATTAACAGTACTAAATGCATAATTGCTAGTACATCAATCACACATGAAGACTATCTACTAATTAGTCCCTGATTACACAATCATTGTGAGGCACATCATTGCAAGCAAGTAAATCACTTCAAGACTATGTATTTAGTCTACCATCACAAATACACTGAGACTACATTTTTAGTCCACAAACCCAAACATATCAAAATCATATCGTTAGTCTATAATTACCAACACATCTAGGTTACATATTAAATTTGTAACCAAAAACCCTCAAGACTACATCTTAAGTCTGTATCTACCCAATTATAACAAGTACATATTAGCATGTAATTCCATCACACTTTATGATTTCCCGTTTAGTCTATATATAACCACGAGTTGAGGCACACCTTAGGTCCTCAATAATAACCACATTAGAACTACATATTTAGTCCATTTACTTTCACATATTGTGTCGAGTACACTTAACTCATCATAACAAATCAAGACCATCTAATTAGTCTTTTACAGATCGAGTGCCAAACGCTACACTCGTATCAATACTCAAATCATGTCAAGACTATCTCTCAAGTCTATACTCATAATTGCCCTCAATTCTAAATCACATGGAATGGTAGTCCAATCCAAGATTTCCCACAATCGCTTGTCTCATCGAGACTGTAAACTAGTCTTCAACGCTCCCGTGCCCTAATGTGCACGCGTGAAAGTAACTCTCATGAGTTGATAATCTTATTCAATGATTTTCCAAACTATATAGAACTCGGTTATACGACTTACTAAGTGAGCTAAGCATCACGTTACGATTACAATCGAAGTCTCTAAGTATTAAGTGTCACAAGTGTACACCTATCACAAATACTCGGGTCTCCTAATCATGACCGAATGAGTTCCAAACGTCATAGGCTTTGAACACGCTACTCATAGTACATTATTCATCCCTAATTTGACTCCTTTGAGTCTTAATGCAATATATCATAATAAGATCATCGTCGTTATTACTCAGGATTCATACCCGAGTTACAAACCTTATCCAATTCCATATTAATCGGGACTTATACCAAGCCCTAACCATAACAAACCTCATCGTGTCAAGATATAATCTTGAACACACAGATTCCCCACACATAATATCACTTCACAAAGATAGAAACACACATCATATTATGTTTATCATGGATATGATGATCTTATATGCTTTCAAGCTAACACAAGAAAGACAAGGGGTTAGTAGCTTACAAACATTGCTATTCCACCGAAGAGGCTAAGTATATCTTGAATAGAAACGATGCTCTCGTCGAGCTCTACACGACTACGGAGTCTGATCATCAAACCCATGCCCAATTCTTGCAAAATCTTCACTTTCTCTCTCTAAAATCCTTGGGAGACGAATGAGATCCATGAATCTATCGGTGGATCTCGAGAGTGTTCGGCTAGGAAGACTCCCCTCGTCGAGCTCTATAACGTGGTGAAGTTGGATCATTGAGATTGAGCATCTTGTCTAAGGTTTTCTCTTAAGAAAACCCTCTTTCTCGCTCTACTCTCTCGATTTGCTTGGAGGAAGAATGGGGAGAAATGAGAGTAAATCTTGTCTCTCATGTTATTTTCACTCTTCTCTCATCCTAGGTGGTCAACTGGTCAACAAAGGGGGGAAATAACTCAATTTTCGAACAAAAGCATTCAAATTTGCCAAGTACTGGGGATTTACCTCTAAAATCAGTCCTAGGTGTGGTCGCTTAAGGTTCTGGGCGTTAGAGCGTCATCACCTGGGACTTTAAGGTTTGAAACTTAACCAATTTTATCTCTAAAGAAATGAATTCAACTTAGGATGTTTCTAACTCCATAACAAGGTTGAAACACGTGGAAAACTCACTCAAAATAACTTATAACATTGCTCAAATGTCAACACAAAATCCTCAAATGAAATAAGCATTGAACCAACTCGAACGTTACTCAAAACTATTAACACTTACAAGTTAACTACGAGGTTTAACTATACATCTATTGGCCGTTTGAAACATCTCATCAAGTTACACAAAATCACTTTTATTGCTTTCTTTGAGCCTATGATTGCTGCTGATCAGATTATGCGGGTTGCTCGCAGGTTACGTTTTAATTTTTGTCACTCTAATCCTTGTAGCTCTATTTGGTTATTTGTAAAATCTGCTTTTACTTGCCTAGTATTATATGATAGCTCTCAGCATGTTACAGCCCAGATTAAGCATTTCTCTTAGCCTTCTCCTGTTCACATTTTGTGTGTTTATGCCAGCTGTGATTCTGTTGATAGACAAGATTTATGGACTGAGCTGGTTGATATTGGCTCTTCTTTTGCTTCTATGCCGTGGTTGCTTGGAGGGGATTTTAATATTATCCTTTCCCCGGATGAAAATTTTGGTGGTTCAGGATGGGATTGAAATGGTGCCCTTGATTTTCATTCTTGTTTGGCAGCGGTAGGTCTTCTGGATATTGGTTTTTTGGGCAGTAAGTTTACCTGGTGGAATTCTCGCAGAGGTCAAGCTTCTATTATGTAAAGAATTGATAGAGTTTTATGTAATAGTCATTGGCAGACTTGTTTTTTGGATACTAATGTTGAACATCTCTCTTGGACTTGTTCGATCACTCCCCGTTGCTGGTTCATATTATTAAGGATCGTGCATCTCATTGCTCTTCCTTCCGTTTCTTGAATATTTGGACTACACATCACTCTTTTTAGCCTCTTGTCCAGGAAGTATGGCAGGGTCCTATAGAGGGGCGATCTATGTACCGTTTTGCAAAAAGGTTGAATAATGTGCGACATGCTCTTTCTACCTGGAATCATAATATTTTTGGAAATATTTTCCAACAACTCCAACGTGCAGAAGATGATGTTAAAGATTGTGAGCTTATCTTTGAAACTGATCCTTCTTTTGAGAATCGGGCTGCTATGTCTTTGGCTCAAGCTAACCTTAACTGACATTTAAAACTTGAAGAAGATTACTGGAAGCAAAAAGCCAAAATTAAGTGGCTTAAGGATGAGGAGGGCAACACCAAATTGTTTCATGCTTCAGTTCAATAGGCTCGTCGTAGACTTTATATCCATTCTATCCATGATTCTGAAGGTGCTATTCTTAACTCAATAGAGGATATCAAGCATCATGCGGTGGATCATTTCCAATCTCAATTGTAAGCAACTCCCACCATTGATAATGAGCTTTTGGATGTTATTCCAACTCTTATTACAAGTGATATGAATATCACTCTTTCTGGCATTCTTTCTATGGATGAAGTTAAGGTTGCGGTGTTCTCTATGGATGGTGATAGTGCAGCTGGTCCGGATGGTTTCTCTAGCAAGTTTTTTACTTTCTGTCACGATATTATTTGGCATGATTTTTATTCCGCTATCTTGGAATTCTTTTGTGGTTTCTCTCTTCCCCGTAATTGGACTAGTACGTTGATTATTACTATTCCAAAGAATGATAATCCTTCAAGTTTCAGTGAATTTCGGCCGATATGCTTATGCAATTTCTACAATAAGGTTATTTAAAAGATCCTATCCATCCGTTTGCCTCCTATTTTGCCTGTTATTATTTCTAAAAATCGAGTGGCTTTGTCATGGGTCAGCTTATTCAAGATAATATTCTTTTGGCTCAAGAGCTTATGTCTCATCTTGATAAGAAGGTTATGGGTTCTAATATGGTTGTTAAACTAGACATGGCGAAAGCTTTTGACAGGGTTTCATGGTTCTTTCTTATCAAAGTTCTTCGCCGATTTGGTTTTTGCGAATCTTTTATTGATATGATTTGGTGCCTTGTTTCAAATAATTAGTTCTCAGTTCTTGTTAATGGTGCTCCGGTGGGGTTCTTTCCCTCTTCTCGGGGTCTTCGTCAGGGGGATCCTCTCTCTCCTGGTTTGTTCATTTGCTGAAGTTTTCAGTCGAAGTTTAAATGCTTTATATGTGGCTCATTCTCATGTTGTCTATTCCTCAGTTAGTGGGTGTCAGATTATTTCTCATCTTGCCTTCGTGGATGATATTATTATTTTTGCAATGGTAGACACTTCTCTCTTGATCGTCATAAGAATATTTTATCTAACTATGAGGCTAGTTCAGGCCAGTGCATCAATGCCTCCAAGAGCAGCTTTACTTCCTCTTTCAGCTTGGATACTTTGAGGATTAATACCATATCTTCTGTCTTGGGATATACTCAAAAGGATTTACCTATCATTTACTTGGGTTGTCCTCTTTTTGTTGGCAAGAAGCTCAAAAGATATTTTGATCCGCTTCTTCTCAAGATTCGCAATCGTATTGGTACGTGGATTGGTAATTTTCTTTCCCCAGCTGGGAGGGTCATCTTAATTAACCATGTCCTTTATTCCATTTCCACATATCATCTTGCTGCTCTTGCTCCTCCAATATCTATCCTTATTAGCCTTGAGAGATTATTCTCCAATTTCTTTTGGGGTCAATGCGAGGGTCGTAATAAGGCTCATTGGATTGCTTGGTCTAAATGTTGTATGCCAGAGTTGGAAAGGGGCCTTGGCATTCGTTCTTTGATTGATTTATCTCGGGCTTATTCGGATAGCTCTTGCTGGAGATTCTGAACTCAGAATTCTTTATGGGCCAATTTTATGAGGACTAAATATTGCCTGAGGACTCATCCATGTTTAGCCAATCAAAGAGGCTCTATCTCTTGGATGTGTATGCTGGAAGTTCGCCCCTTGGTGGAAAAGTATCTCCGCTGGCTACTGGGTAATGGTGCATGCTCTCCGTGGCATGATCTCTGGCTGGAAGAAGGCTTGCTTTCTAAGCCTCAAGACTGTGACGTAATTTCCATCCAGGGGCTGTTTGATGGTGGCTCTAATCTTTCGGCTGCTGCTTTGGCAATTTTTCCCAGTAGAGATGTTACTCGTATTCGTTCCAGCAATACTCTTATTTCCAGTATTTCAGATAAGCCGTGTTGGACAGCTGCTTCTAATGGCAGGTTCTCAATTTCTTCTGTCTTGGAGCTGTTCAGAAATCACCAGACAAAGCTTCTCTCCTCGAAATTTATTTGGCAGCGTGGTATTCCAAAACAAATTAGTATATTCTTATGGCATCTTTTTTCAATCTCAAATCCCTATTGATGAGGCTATTTGTCGAAAAGGTGTTCAGCTTGCCTCTAAATGTCGGTGCTGTGATGATGGTTTCTCTGAATCCTTTTTGCATGTCTTTATTTCTAGTAGGGTGGCTGCTGAGGTTTGGAATTGTTTTAGCATGGAGTATGGGATTTCTTTACATCCTTTATCTATTTCTTAAGCATGTTTTTCTTGGTTGCTTTTGTCGAAAGCTGATATTCACCACATGGCTATTCCCACTTTGATTCTTTGGAGGCTTTGGAAAAATAGGAATGCTTGGGTTTTGATGGTCGGGGTTCTTCTAGCTCTCAAACTATTCGGGACATTAGAGCTGATCTTAATCATATTATTGTTTCTTCGGGGGTTTCTTTATCTAGGCCTCGTCCTAGACTTGTCTGTCTTATATCTTGGGCTAAACCTTCTCCGTCTTTTCTAAAGCTTAACACAGATGGTGCTTCTAAGGGGAATCCAAGCCTAAGTGGAGGTGGGGGCATTATTCGGAACTCGGATGGTAATTTGGTTCATGCTTTTTCCTCATTCTACGACATCTCTTCGAATATTGTTGCAGAAGCTAAAGCTCTTCTTCAAGGTCTCATTTGGCTTCGAGATAATGGATATAGGGATGCTATTATTGAAATGGACTCGAAGATAATTTTTTAATGTGTTTCTTCTCGATCTTCTCCTCCATGGACTTGTGGGAACATTATTCAGAGGATTTTCGCGATCCAGGGATCTTCGCATTTTTAGTTTCGTCATTGTTATCGGTAGGCCAATAGAGTTGCGGATAAATTAGTTAATCTGGGCTGTGAGACTCAGTCAGATTATCAGTTCTCCTCTTTTCTTGATCTCCTCTCCATCATTAGAGGGCATATTGTTTTAGATATTCAGGGTACCCCTTATATTCGCCACTGATTCTTTTTTTTTTTTGAAAAAAAAAACCTCGTGTATTTCCTTTTTAGAGGGTCGGCTCCTCCGTCCTCCCATTTATAAGGGCCAGGCTGGTTGTCATCCTCAAGTTTGTATTTCTTTTCTTTTCTAATAAAATCTAGCAAGGAGCCGCCCCTGTTTTAAAAAATAATAATAATAAATAAATAAAAACTATACATCACCCATGAGCAAGTTGAGATTAAGGTTTAAACATGCAACTCACTTGAATCACACACATTCAAGTATTGGTCGATATCGAGAACGAATTCTAATGGGTAAGAGACTAGAGCACAATTTGACACTCGAAAGAACTCAACTTACAAATTATAAACCAATACCCTCCAAAATAAGCCTAGGTTGACCCCAAAGGCTAACATCTCAATCTAGGATGGTTCTATACTCAAACCAAACCCACAACGAACTCAACCGAAATAACCCGAACAAGGTTGAATAACGACACAACCAAACAAACCAAAAACCAAAGCAAGTTTAACTCATGATCCAAACTATGCAAATGACAATATTAAAGCATGCCAACATGATTTCTAAACATGGTATGCAAACCTATTAAGGTTAAGCACAAAATCGATCAATCAAGCTCACAACCGAGTCAGGCTTTCCAACCAACGACAAGTCACACAATATAACTATGCGAAGCTAATTATAAGCATAAATTTAGACACTAAATGCAAGCATGTTAAACATGAGATGCACGTGAACACATGTGTGTGAGGCAAGAATGGCCTTGGGCGTTTCATCCTCTCCCGCTTAAAAGAATTCATCCCAGAATTCTCTATTTCAATATCCAATATCACTAGGCCAACATATTGATCCACTAATGCATCGAGACTAATCATTGCGATGTGCATCATATCTTGAGTATACTTACTCAAAGATCGATCCGAAACCAAACTTGATAATTGAACCATAACTACCGTCCTTAAAGGGTCGGATATACCATAATCACATATTCTTTTCATTCATTCCATCTAATTACTAGAATGTTCACATTCATTAATCAACACAGTTGAACTATAATGGTTATGATCGCCTCTAAGTAACTTATTAGGAATATTGCAAACATAACTATTAATCAACATGATACCAACTGTAACGGGACAAAGTGGCGGCTCCACCTCTATGGGTAGCCCTTTCCTCCTTTACATGGCAACAGAGGGTACCTGTCAGAACACTCCACAGGCGGCTCCACCTCTGCAGGCAGCCTTTTCCTCATAAAGCTTTAAGGCGGAGAGTCACGCTTTGCCACAATTTACGTGCGAGAGTTCCCAAAGATCAGCTAACTTCCTTAGCTCTTATCATAAGCACAACTTTACCGGTTCGTAACTCATATCACTCAGGTTGTAAGACTAATCTTGAGGATCCAACAAATCTATACAAGTTATCCAAGCAAGTTCTTGCAATGCTACTAGGATACACCAATATAATACTTTAAGTATTAGTCACACCACAAATACCCGTTTCAAAAGTATAGCACGTATTTTTAGCATTTGTATGATCACCCTTCGAGGTGGACACTTCAAGCACATAAATTCTGATAATAACAAATATAAGGATTGCATACTGTAAGACACTGACCCTACATTCTTCCTAGTTCACTTGTAGTCACTGCATATCAACTTTGGAACCCTCAAAATATAAGATGTCATGATTGTCAACTGTGACGTGTTAAGTTGTAACCCATGTTTATCACGTGATTAACCTATGATAAGTCATGCACTATTTTCATATTTGTTCAAGACTACTCTCGACATCAATTAGCGTTTGTATACTTTGTACTTTCCCCACGTTTAAGTGACCTAGCCTTAGTTTAGACTTCCGCACAATTGACGAACATGTCAATCTTGTCGTTAACCCGTACGTCGAGTCGATTTGAGTGTTGTTTCGAGTGTCATTTCACATGTTTAACTTCATGAACATTTGAGACTTTAGTTATTTATCATTCAAGAAGCAATGCGGGATGATTTGATTGAGTTTTGGGTGTGTCTTGACTTAGTTTGAAGTTAGAATCATCTTAGGGTCACTTAGAATCACTTTGGAGACATTCTTGGACACTTTTGAAGAAGTTCAAGGCCTAGAAGTCGCGCCCTAGCGAGTAACTTGCTAAAGTATTTAGAAATCAGACTCTAAACTTCAGCTAGTCGCGCGCATTAGTGCGCATTTGTTGCGCCCTAGCGCGCCCGTGTGACAGCATTACGTAATTTTTCTAATTTGTTGACAATTTGACCATATCTCTTGGCTAAGCTTGAGACACCACCCCAGACCATTTGACCAGGCTTACTTGGTCTCTTAAACACCAAGGGAGACCCATTATACTCCCCACTTCATCATATTTAACCTTGCATAAAGAGAGAGAGAGAGTTAGAGAAAGAGAGAGTAGAGAGATAAAGTAGTGATATCTTAGGCATCTGGAGTCGGATTGACGATATGTCTTTACCCACATTTTTAGGGAGAGAAAGTGAGTTTTTGAGCGAGAAAAACTTAATTCGGGCTTGGATTGAGCTTGGGATAGACGATTTGACTCCGTAGCAGTGTAGAGGTCATTGAGATGTGTGTTTCCACCCGAACCCAATTCGATTTCATGAAGGATTCATGATTTTGTGTAAGTTACTATTCTTTCTCCTAGTGTTAAGCATCGTAGAGTAAATTCACGATGTCTGTATGCTATACTTGTGATAGATGAGATCTTCGCATGTTATTTGTTGGGTATTTGTAAGGTCCATGAAGATGTTCTCGAATATAGGCTAGAGGGGGGTAAATAGCCTATATGACCTTTATCAAAAAATTTCATCCTATTTAAAATTTATGATGAGAAACATGGATGAAATGATTAATATCAATAGGTCATCTTCCTTGTTTAAGCAACACAGCCGATATAGAGGAATCAGCTGATGTGCATCGGCAGACTTTAAGGATAGCTGATAGGAAGATATTGTTATACTTAACTGGTATAGAAGAATTTAAGCAACGGAAGAATAAGTAGTATAAGTATAGCAGTCAAGATTAAAGCAGCTGTAAACTAATAGGTACATGTTTATCATGATAGCAAACTAAAATCTTGTATTAGATGCATCAATTACTTTCCAAATTGCATAAGATATATATCATAAATTACAGGAAAGATAAGTAAAGGCTTAGTGTAATAAAATGTGAATTATATTAAAATTTAGCAGAGGTTTGCTCAAAGACAAACGTTCTTAGTATATCAACCTAGACTCTCTAACCTAGCAATCTCTTAGGAAAGAAAAGGGAGAGATTAAGAAAGCGAAATCAAATTTATCGAAAGTACATAAGAAGACGTAGTTAATATTTATTGAGTTTTCTTCCTGTAGTATCAACTCGATAAATTTGTTATGAGAAAAAAATATTAGGCGTTGTTCAAATAACTTGTATTTGAACAACTGAGTGCTGAGCACTCGGCCAAGTATGATGACAATTCATTGCACAATCGACAGCCCTTATAATGTAGTATAAGTCTGCCGATATGAATACAGTATGGATTATTATGCTCTGGTTCTTCATCGGACATCTTCAAGCTTGATCAGTCTTCAACGACGAGTAGGATGCTTGGTTTCTAGCTTTGGATTTAAAGTGTAGCAACTGAAGAGATTGAATCTTTCGAAGGAAGAAAGAACTCAAATCAAAAATAAAGTTCTTGATCAAGTAGAGCTTCTTCGCCTTAAGAATTTTAGTTTTTCTCTCCCACAAAGTGTTTGTTCTTACACTTGTGGCTTTCTCACTCTCAGTGTGGTTACAGATTGGAAACACTTAGATCACCATTCCACACGCACACACTTGAATGAGAGAATGAGAGTTTTCTTTTATAGGCCAGAGAAGATGAAGTAGTCGTTGGAGCTTGGATGAGTTTTTGCCTGTTAGCGATCTAGATCAATAATGCATCAGAGTGCATTGTGTAGACTGTTGGGCAAAGACCTTCTGTTTAAGCTTTGTCTTGGAGTCCGTCCGTGATTCAGGCTGGATGAAAGAGACTTGACAAGTAGGCCTGGGATGTAGCGCACTGTGCTTGGCCTTTTATGGTATGTAGCCTTGGAGACTGGGACCAATACACAAAAGTGGAAATGTCTTCTGAATAATAGTCAAGGCATAGACATCGATTCGTATCTTGAGCTGTCAAAAAGATCTTGTAATGGATCTATTTTGAATTATAGCTTAGAGCAACGACCGATGTTCCTTTTGTGAATAATCAGCTTCTTTGCAATTGTCTGATGAAGAGCATGGCTGATACTTGGATCTGTCGATGTAAGTCTACTGTGGTAAAGATTGCTGATAAGACATGGCTAGTAGAGATGTCGTTGGTGAGACATTGCTGGTAGACATGTCTGCTGGCGCTAGTAGAGCTAATCCATATGAAGAGTCATCTTTGCTAGGTAGGACAAAGACTCGGACATGTACAAAGACTTCCTAGTCTAATGACCTATGCATTGTTTCATCAAGCTGCCACACTAACCAGTACGCAGGCATTTTAGCCATTTGTGAAACATGCGTTGTAATAGGAACAAGCAAATCACTGTGTTGGAATATGCATACATAGGTATCAATTGTTTCACAGGCATATTCCTAACAATCTCCTCCTATTTGCTTGGGGCCATTACTACAATTGACATATACATACGGCTCTTTTAAAGCAGATGTTCAATCCTTAGTAATAACACACCTTCTAATGAATGATCATTTTATCTCAAGGCATGCCCTAGGATGAACTTACAAGTGATAGCGTATGTATAGTCATCTATTGCTAAGTATTTACAGACTCAATAAATAAAGGTACAGATACGAAGCAATAGCAAAAATATTTTTAGGCAATTATGAGATATAATTGATGAGTAGGCCATAATGATGTTTCTTTCGATATAATGTGTATAAGTTGAAGCATTTAGAGCAAGATAGAATTTTGAATCAGCAAATTTCAAAATAAGATGTACATGTTTTATAGCAGTTTGGGATCAAGACTTATGATTTAGTTAATTTGCTGAAACTTCTTAATACTTAATTGAATTGATTAAGTATCAGATAATTTTGAAAACAGTCCCTTTCTTGTGTAGACTTTTTACAAGAAAGTAGTTTGAGAGAGATGCTGAGGATATAAATAAGTTAAAGACACAAAGGTAGTTTCAATAACAACGTCGTGTAAACGAATAACTATATAGGTATTGCTGTTGATGAATTTTCTCTTGATGTGATCATATTTTCAGGATGGATCTGTCTATTTTTAGTAAAAGAAAGATATTAATCTCTTCTTTACAACAAATTAAACTCTCTCTCTTATATGTATATGTCAATTTTTATATGTATATGTCAATAAACTAACTCTCCTCCTTATGTATATGTCGATAAACTAACTCTCCTCCTTATGTATATGTCTATTATGTCGATCTCACCTTCTTAAACTTATATGAATATGTCAGTTTTTATAAACTCTCCTCCTTAATGGTCACAAGAAAAATTTTGGTCATAAACTCCCTTGCTTAAGGACATAGGCGTATTGTTACAAACATGAGTATGCGTAAATGTTATAGTGCACAGCCATAATGTATAAGATATACATATCAAAGGTAGGGAGTAAAGTACGCATGCAAGTGTTAACTAGTTCAGTTTCATAGTGTAAAAAAAAATATTCTTTTGAAGGTGTTGTTTCATTGCTTGTAAAGAGTTTTTAGAAGAATGTACCTTTTGAAGAAATGGGATTCTCAGAAGTGGCTTATTGTTACAACGGCTTAATCAGACTTCTTCTTAAGATATGTATCCAAGTGTTTTCTTATTATCTAAATATTGACCTTTCCTTTTGAATATGTGCATCTTCTTATAGAATATCTAGAGTATGTCTCTTCTTGTATGCATAAGGTATACATTTCAGAGTGTATGAGTCATATGTATATGTTTTTCCTTAATGGTCACGTTATATAGCTTTCTTTAATGTATAAGACATACATCTCGAATGTTAAAATATTATATGTGAACATATTATTTGTCAAAGTATTCTATGTCAAGATATTATTTGTCAAAGTACTCTCCTCCTTAATGTGTGTGTCAAGGTATATAACTTTCCTATTTTAAAGTAACTCTCCTCCTGAATGTATAAGGTATACATTTCAAAATGTTTATATAGTTCAAAGTAAACTATTAATGTATAAGGCATTCATCAAAATATAATTCTCTTCCTTAATGTCTACTTTTTTTTTTTTTTGTATTCTCCTTTGAATTTTAAGGTGCTCTCCTCCTTATATGGCAAGATACTAAAATGTATGAGGCATACATTTCAGAATGTCTATGTTCAAGTGTTGACTGTATATGTTCATATGATCACAAGTATTAAATGTGTATATCTAATTATATATATATATATATATATATATATATATATATATATATATATCTAAGTATTTTCCTACTAAATAGTATATAAATTTTACGTATTCTCCTCTTTAATGGGAAAGGGGGACAAGTAGAAGAATAGAAAATTTTAAAAAGAATAACAGAAGTGAAACATAAGCAGAATCTATTACGTGGAGGATATGTAAATATAAGGAAATGCATCATTAAAATAAAACATTCTAAGCGAAGCACGTTTTCTTTCTTAAGCATTTGGAATGTCTGGAGTAGTTACTGAGTTTGGTGCAGAATTTTCACCCATAGATACATGCTCCTCCTGAACAGGTAATTGCTCGAGTGGAACAAGTGATGGAGCAGATGAAGAAACAGGGGAAGATTCAGACTCATCAGTTGATATCGTATTCCTAGTGAGAATCAGGGAAATGAAATTTGAGACATTGTTCCTGGGGTCTTGAAATCGATTTCTAAGTCGTCGACTGATTCGAGGAGGGCTTCGAATCGTTTGGGGCTGAGGTGCCAAGACAGTCATCATCTGTAATCGCCATTCGGTGTGAGGAATAGGACTAGATGCTGGCCTAGGAGAGTTTGTGTTCCTCATAATTTTGAAAGATGAAGATGAAATGGTTGAGAGAATTTGAGATTGTACAAAATGACGGTTAAGAGAAGCATGTTATTTGTGTTAATGAACATGTCTCTAGAAATTTTGAGAATTTGAAGAGCTTTCTTAGATGAAGCGATTTGATAAGACACAAATGTGGCTTAAGAGTAAGAATGAATTTAATGAAGTTGCAGTGATATGATGTCATTAATAAATAGTTATGACCTTATAGCGTAAGTATGCATACATTAATGATTATGATCTTATAGAGTAAATATGCATGCATTAGTCATGATAGAGATATAGGCAGAGTAAAAAGATAGTATCGGCAGAGTAAAAAGATGGTATCGGCAAAGTAAAAAGATGTTATCGGCAGAGTTGAATAGAATTGATGTGAAGATTATTAAATGAGGATCTGATATCTGATTTTAGATTAGATACCAATTATTATAATATACCAAATGTTAGGTATCAAGATATTTTTAACTATGAAGAAGAATAGGTATTATTCATTTAGGTTAAGACTTAAGTAGATCTCCCTAAAAAAATTTGGCTAGAATTAATAGTGGCTTGTCTTATGAGTAGTTGAGCTGATTAAAATTTAATATTAGTTAGAAGAAGTGATAAGATATAGACTTATGATTATCTTGATCAGCAGACTTAAAAGATGACTGACCAAGAGATTTCTTCAAGTAAAGAGATTATCATGAGAAATATTCATGATATTAATTTGATACATAATGCTGAATTAAGCAGGTAAGTATCTGTAGAATTTTGTATAATAGACAAAGAGTCTGCCAAAAAGAAACTTAGCACTACTCTTTATCCAGAATGTATAACTTTTGGACAACTGCTGATGTAGATTATTTACCGAATTTGATTTCTAATATCAAGTGTGAATTGATATAAGATCAAGGCAATTTATCAGGTTAGAAAGACAGAATCAGCAGGGTCGGTAACCAATTGGTACCAGATGTTGATTAGAAGTACGATACCAATTGTTAGCCAAAAGTAAGATCTGCCGATGAAGGAATGAATAGGAATCGACATGATCAGCAGAATAAATGAACAAAGATTTCTGTTACTCTTCTTATAGTGATGATAATGACAGGATAAGATAGAAGAGCACACAGCTGGATAGTCAGCAGTAGTGGAATTAATGGAATTTGATCTGCTGATGTGAGTCCAGTGATTAGTTAGAAGATGGATAAGTGATTTAGTGGTCATGATATTAATCAGCAAAGTATGGAGTTGACTGGAGTATTAGTTCATGTCTGGACCAAATCTATTAACGAGGAGAATGAGACATTATATATGACAACAGAGGTTAATTTAGCTGCTCATTCCTGAAGAAATACTACATTTGGAAATGGTAGTCTTTCTGGAAATCTATGAATATCTGACTATCTTTTGAGTAAAGTTTTAGTTTTATGAATACTTGCTAATTTGTTTTTGCAAAAATTTTCATATGATAAAGCATATCAAGATGATTTGAATTCAGCTTGTCTGCTAATTAGCTATTATCAACTAACTCTGCCTTATATTATCATAATCTCAATAGATAAACAAGATTAAGTAGTTGTCTGAGAGGAACACTGGTTGATGTTGTGTTGAGAGAGAGAGAACAGCTTTGAACATTTTATATGAAGCACAAGGATTTGTGAAGTTAAAGCTTATAAGTATTTCTATATACTTTTGAAAATGATAATCCCCTTTTAGAGAAAATTCTCAGCTGTCTTCTCTTTCATACATCAAACAACCTTTGTTCATAGCGGAGGTGTTACAAATCTTGTAATTTGAAATAGTGATTTAGAGATTTAGTCAGCAGCTTTAAAAGTGGGGTTTAGACATGAAAGGTCATCTTTTAAATTGCTGTAGTCTGCTCAACTTAGTTTAGATCGGCAGACTTTGATTTCGATCAAGGTGAGTTGATCAATTTCAGAAAGGCAATTATCAAAATGGTTGAACGTGAGTGGTGTATTGTAAAAATGGAATGTTACTCAACTTAGCAGATTTTCATAGACAAGTTTGCTGATGGAATTTCAGTAGAGTTTGTGTAAGAATTGCATGATCATTTCGTTATGGTCAACTCTTCAATCATTAGAAAGTGTTAGATAAAGATACCAATTGTTTGATTAGAGGTAAGATTTTACGATGAAGAACAAATTATTAGATCAAAGCAATTAAAACACAATGATTCATGCTATCAGAAGAATTCAGAGAAGTGGATAGACATGAGGGAAAGTTGCTGAACTTGTATTCAATAATCCAAACAGTTTGAATATGTTTCTCTAGGGATCAGCTGATTACAAGAACAATACAACAAGATATTGACTAAATTGCTTATTACAAGACAAGGATAAGCAATGATTCAACTTTTAATAGAAAATTTGCTACAAAGTTTTATCCAAGATATCTTAATCCAAAAGACATGATGGATGGTTATCAGTCATGGATTTTTGAATAGATCAAGATGGCTATTTTCGTTTTTGATCTCCTCCAACTCTGGGGGGAGGAAGAACATGTGCACACCTAGAGGCTACTCCGGAAGAACCTCAGGGTGATAGCCATCGAGGATTTACTGCTTTGACCACAAATCCCTTTTGATAAGCATAAGGATGGAGGGTAGTGGTTAGCAGTTCGTCATCCTCATCAACACCTCATTAGCTACCTAATCCAGTCAAGCTGAATTATCTGCATCAGCCATCTTTAAGGTGATGGCCGGTATACTTACATATGACCAGACGAGTTGTTTGAAACAACAATTTACCAGATGCTTGCCGGACATTTGATAAATCTTATCTGGGATCTTCTCTGTAATGCTTATGTATACATGCAGAGTTACGATGATCAGATAGGTATATGCTAAGTGGTTTTCATAGTGATTCATCTTAAATCAATTTATTGTATCGGTGAGATTGATAACTAAATGTTAGGAATGGAGTGAAATCACTAAGAACATAAATTTATAATCTTCAATTCTACCTTTTAATATAAATGATTTTAAAGACATTCTTAAGTGTTCTGAACATCAAAAGTTTATGGCATTCATTTTAATATTATTACAAGATATTTTGCCAAAACTTTAAGATTATCAGACAAGACAAAAGAAGATATCTCTTATCAAATCATTTTAAGAGGTAAAATTGAAAGTTATTAATGAATGATTTCTCAAACAGATGCGTTGACAAAATTTCTCACGGGAAAACTTTTTCATAGTTATGAATAAAGATTTTGATTTTGAAAACACACTTTGAGAAATTTGAATCAATTCATCTTATGTAACAGAGATAAACCAAAACAACTTGGAAGGAATATGAGAGTCATACCCAGTTTTTGAAGTGTTGAATTGATCGATCGTTAGGATTTGTACTTAGTAACATTTTGAGAAAATTTTTGAATTAGTTTTTATCATCTTGCAGATCTCAAGCAGTGGGTAAGTTTCTTTATAGTAGAGTTTGAACGAAGGAAGAGCTCTACTTATACTCACGGAGGCTCAACTAAAGGACTTACAATAATAGAGTTTTACTGTCGAATTGTCCTTTTTACATGCCTTTGCAGAACCAGGCTGTAAATCTGATGTCTTGACTTTCTCAATATTTTTGGAAAAGATTTTTTGAAAGCGAAAGTATTTTGTTTTATCAAGCAAGCTTGGTATTTTCCTAAAGCTTTTGAGAACAGTCTCTACTTTAAACGAAGTAGTCAGTCTTCGTAAAGTGTGCCTCCACCTTTAATAAACTTAGTATTAAGACAAGTCACTTAAAAGTATTACTCCTATAAGTCAGCTCATATAACTGAACTTATGAAGTGTATGTTGGCCGCTATGGAGGTTCAGCGAACTGGATTTTGAAAGTCCTTTAAAAGATTTTAGGTCAGCTGATATGAAAAGTACTGATATTAGGTCAGCTGAAAAAAAACATTATCATAAAGCAAATCATACAAACACCTAGATATATCATGAAGAGCATAATATGATAAGACTTTATTTGTGCAGCATGTCTGATAACAAGTTTAAAAGAAATTCAACAGACATGGGTGCATGCATATAACAAAGCAGTTACTAACCTATTTTGTGTATATGCTGGCGAGATGATCTTTCTCAACATCTTGGACTCATCAGTAGACTTCTATGTGTTGAATATTACATAGATTTGCTTGTATCCATAACCTAAGTCTAAATTAAGGTGACTAATGGGCCTGCGTGTCTGTTAGTGTGGCAACTTGTATTTAGACAAGTGCTTAAAATAGCTCAGGATTGCTTTTTGTACTTAGACTAGTCTTCAGTAGTTAGCCCATCATTGATAGGACATGTAAAAGATCGGCTATCTCTTTAAATCAGCCGAATCTATTAAAGACATCGGACAAGCTTATTTCAGCCAAGGTTCATCAGCAATGAGGAAAAACTAAAGATCGTCCGATCACGACTTTACTGGTGAAATGTCTCAAGACTGTCTACAGCATTTATTGACAACGGTGATATAACCATAACCTGCAAAGAGTATTGAATGATCCATGCCATATTAGGTAATCCTCTCAGAAAAGGACAGTCCGTCTATTCTTATCATCCACCTATTTTTGGCAACATTTCAGAAGTCAGTCTGAAGAACGCATAATATCCTATCAAAGATCAACAGCAAGATTAGAGCATTAATTACATTCAAATTTAAATTCTCCAAAAGCTGAAGATCTCCAACGGCTACCAAAACCTCCCTGGGTATAAATAGAAGACTTCATGACAGCATTGAAGAAGCTAGCGATCTATCAAGAAAAACTCAACCAACATTCTTCATCTTCAACTACTAGTTTATAAAAGCTTAAAAGAAAAATCTATACAACATTCTTTGAAGAGCACCAACCTTAGACGATCAAGTCTTCATTGCTCCTCATTGAATGCAATCCTAGCATTCATAAGCACACGAGAATTATATCTCCATAGATATTAATTCTCCCATAAACACTTGGTCAACTATTTTATGTACACGATCCATTAGTGATCTCCATTGTAAAGATACTAGTGGATAAACTTAGTACACGTTTTAAAATCCAAAGTTTACCACTTTGGTTGTGGACGTAGCACTTATTCATAAGTGTGAACCATATCAAATCTCTTGTCTATACCTTTTATGTGCATGAAATTTGCTGCTGTTCATTTCCAGAATTCCAACTAATTTTGTGAACAGCTGATCTTGTTCTATCAAGATTAGCCATCTTTGAACTTGTCCAATACTTCACTACTTTCCGCTGTAAAATTTTTCAAATTAATTGAAGTGATTTTCTAAATTTTCAACAACTATAAATAGGCTATTCAACCCCCCCCCCTTCTAGCCTATTTGAGCACCTTGGGCCATAACAATTGGTATCAGAGTTTAACTCTTTGAAAACAAGTTTTTCCAAGACTAAACTCTTGAGAGATTAAAGATCCAATGGCTGCTCATCAAATGTTGGAAACATCAAATGTGAATCATTGTCCTGTACTGGATGAAGTTCACTTTGATATCTGGAAAGACAAGGTTAAAAGACACATGAATTCTATTGACAAACGTTTATGGAAATGTGTTACAGATGGACAAAGAATTCCTATGAAGCCAAATACTCTAGCTACGCTTGATCCTACTGCTGATCCTGAAATTCCTAAACCAAAAGAAGAATGGGATGAAGAAGATAGGAAGAATGATGCTCTGGATGGAAAGACAATCAACATCATCACCAGCTGTGTAGATATAAGCACCAACCAGCAAATCATCAATCTAGATACAGCCAAAGAAATGTGGGAAGCTATATTGGAATATCTAGAAGGTGATGGAGAAACAAGGAACAACAAGCTATACACTTGCATCCAGAAGTTCGACTCATTCAAAAAGGATCCTAAAGAGACTCTCCGAAGTGCCTACGACGATTTTACGAGGTAGTTAATTCCTGCTACTCTTTAGGAAAGAAATATGAAAAGAAAGAAATAAACATGAGATTTCTTAATGCATTAGGTAGTTTATGGCATGTAAAGATCACTGCCATGAAAGAATCAAAAGACTTGAATAAATTGTCTCTTAGAAATCTTTATGCAAGTCTTTCGGTTTATGAGCTTGAAATCCAGCAAGCTCAAGAAATGGAAAAGAGTTTTAAAAATCTATCTTTACCAGCCATGTCATTGAACCCTCTTGTTCTACACGATGAAACACCATCTACATCTAATGATGGTGATGATATTCTTTCTGACGAAGCTTTTACCATGTTTGTAAAGAAATATCAACGTTTCAAAAGGTTTAACAAGTCATCCTATAAGCGATCTCCTTATAAGGCAATGCTCCTACAAAACCAACGCTCATAATAAGACATTTGTTAACCAAAAGAAAATGAGCTTGTTTGTTTTAATTGTAGGAAACCAGGTCATTTTGCTTCAAGATGTCCAAAGCCAAAATATGAATTTTACAAAAAACGTCCCGATTCTAAATTTCAAAAACAAAAAGGGATGGTGGCTGAGGACATTGATGAAAGCAACTTGCCCACTTGGTGTGACACATTCGATGAGGATGATTCCTGTGACTTTGCTGAGATGGCAAATATATGTCTTATGGCCAGGGAATCACCCCATGACTCAGTTAGATCACTACCATTCCAACAGGATGATAGCGATGATGATGAGCTCAATGAACCATCCAGGGGAGAACTCATTAAAACCAATAAAGACATGCTGGAAGAATTTTCCAAATTTAAAACTGCCTATGTAAAATTAGCCAAAAAGCATGAGTTAGTTGTCTCTGAGAAATCTACCTTGATGTTTGAGATCAAAGATCTCAATAGGCAACAAGCAGAGAATATCAAGACTCAAAAGAGAACAAAACATTAGCGAAAGGTGGAATTCTTACTTGAACACATAAAGAAAATCAATTCGAGAAAGATAACCTTCAAAAGGTTGTTGATGCTTGGAATAATTCAAAGGAAACTTTGATACCATTCTTTCAAAACAAAAATCTCTTGATGACAAAGCGGTATCGGTTTCCAAAATGAGTTCAATGTAGGAAGTTCATCCAGTTCTCAAGGAAATGAGACAGCTGAAGTAATTGCAAAAGAAATGGCTGAAGAAGTTGTCTATAATCAGCATTCCTCTCAAAAGGGAAAGCAAGGACTTGGATTTAACAAAGTTCCATATACTTATTCTAAAAATAAATCACACAAGTCCAAGGGTAAGAAATCATAACTCTATGACACTCTTAATAGGGAGATTGAGCATCATAGACTGCTATCGACGTCTGTGAAAACAATGATGATGATAACAAGTCAAAGAACTCTCGGCTCAAGTCTATTAAATTTGTCAAAGGAAGGCGCCAATCTCAACCTGGCGATAGAAAGCTTAAAGGAAATTTGTATGAAAATGTAAAATCTTTTGATAAAAGGTCTACTAGTATGAAGACCAATATCACCAGAAAGTTGCATTATCAACCTAAATCTAATAAGCCGGTTATCAGTAAATCAGTCATTCTCAAAACTGCTGATTGTAAGAAAACTTCTAAAGAAATTTTCAAACATGTTCAAGGTTTTCATAACTGCTTACTTTGCAAAGGTCATGGTCACAAGATTCATGAATGCCTTCTGAGATTCATACCTAAACCCAAAGGGTTCACACCTCCTAAGGTTAAACAGGTATGGGTTCCAAAGATCCTTCCATAAGGGACCATGGTGGAAATGAGAATCTTCTCTCCAACATTGTAGAAGCTAAAGGTCCTCGGTAATCTTTGGTGATAACTCCAAAGGAAAGACAGTTGGCTATGGAAACATCATTCAAGGAAATCTTTCCATAAGTAAAGTATCTCTGGTTGAAGGCTTGAAGCATAATCTTCTAAGCATATCACAATTCTGTGACAAGGGATTAATTTGTCAATTCACCGGAAGTCATTGTTTCATCAAGGACAGTGAAACTGTTCAACAATCTTGACCGGTTTGAAAGGAAATGTGTATCTTGTTGATTTAAACACGTTGGAAGAAAATCAAGTCTGTGTTTAATTGCAAAGACATCAAATGATAACGGTTGGTGTGGCACAAAAGACTTAGTCATCTCAACTTCAAGTATTTATCTAAGCTATCAAAAGACAACTTGGTTGTTGGTCTGCCAAAGATATCGGCATATCCTGACAAGCTTTGTAAAGCATGTCAGCTGGGCAAATTACACAAGTCTTCATTCAAAAGCAAGCCATGCTTATCAACTTCCAGACCTCTACAGCTCCTTCACATGGATTTATTCGGTCCAGTCACTACTACAAGCCTTGGTGGCAGCAAATATACACTAGTAGTAGTTGATGACTACTCAAGATTCACTTGGGTTGAGATGATGTCTTCTAAAGATGAAGCATATGACATCGTAACAGAACTCTTCAGAAGACTTCAAACACAGAAACTGGATGACATTGCTGATATCAGATCAGACAATGGGACAGAATTCAAAAACAATGGTATTGCTAAATATTGTGATGATCATGGAATTGGTCACAACTTCTCTGCTGTTGGTACACCTCAACAGAATGGAGTTGCTGAGAGAAAGAACATAACTCTTATAGAAGCTGGAAAGACCATGATTGCCGAAGCAAAACTGCCTATGTATTTTTGAAGTGAACACTACTGCTTTACTCAAAATAGGTCCATTATCAATAAATTCCATAACAAAACTCCATACGAAATATGGAGGGCAGCACCCAATATTGGTTTCTTCAAAATATTTGGATGCAAATGCTATGTTCTTTACAATGGAAAAGAACATAGAGGTAAATTTGAATCCAAAAGTGATGAAGGAATATTTCTAGGATATGCCAAATTTTCAAAAGCTTATAGAGTTTATAATAAGACTTCTCTTAAAGTTGTTGAATTTGTTCATGTCTCATTTGATGAATTTGATTTTATTGGGCCATATTTGGCTCCTAAGGTGTCTAATGATTCGATGAGTATGAGACAGGTACAGAACAGCCAAGCTCCAATTCTCTGAACCTACATCTTCACAAGTTCCTTCAAGGATTAACTTGATAGAACCTTCTAGAAGTGGAAATGATCCAGCAAATGAAAACTCAGAAAGTCCAGAATCCACCTTCCCTTCTACAACAGAAGTATTACAACCAACTTTGGAATTAACTTATCCTTTAGAAAACCAAGCTTCAGACATCTCCACTTCTCAAGAACTCACCTCTGCCGATAGACAAGTTCAGCCTGCTGATATTCGAGAAGTTAAAGATAATCCTATCACTCAAATCATTGGAGATCTTAATGTTGGTGTTCAAACTAGACAAGCTACAAGAAATGAATGCATGTATTCTACAACATTTGTCTCACATATTGAACCCAAGAAGATAGATGAAGCTCTGGAAGATCCAAGCTGGGTGGAAGCTATGCAAGAAGAATTAAATCAATTTGATAGATGTCAAGTTTGGTTACTTGTTCCTAGACCCAAAGGACAAGCTGTGATTGGAACAAAATGGGTCTTCAGAAACAAGATGGATGAAAATGGAAATATCACTAGGAATAAGGCAAGACTTGTAGCTCAAGGATACAGACAGGAGGTGGGAATTGACTATGATGAGACATTCGCTCCTGTTGCAAGATTAGAAGCCATCAGACTATTCTTAGCCTATGCATCCTTCAAAGAATTCAAAGTATATCAAATGGATGTCAAAAGTGCATTTCTAAATGGTGAACTACAAGAAGAAGTCTACGTAGAACAACCACCGGGTTTCATTGACAATTCAAGAAGAGAAGACGTATACAAGCTAAGGAATGCACTATATGGACTTAAGCAAGCTCCAAGGGCCTGGTATGAGACCCTTTCAAAGTTCTTGATATCTCAAGGCTTTGTGAGAGGTCAAATTGATACTACTCTTTTTATTATGAAACATAAAGGTCATTCTTTACTTGTTCAAATTTATGTTGATGATATTATATTTGGATCTACTAATGAGAATCTTTGCAAAAGATTTGAGAAGCTTATGCGAGTAAATTTGAAATGAGCATGATGGGAGAACTCAATTTCTTCCTAGGACTTCAAATTCAACAAAGCTCAACCGGCATCTTTATCAATCAAGCCAAATATGCAAAGGATCTTATCAAGAAATTTGAGCTTGAGAATGCAAACAGTTTCAGCACACCTATGGCTACTAACTGTCATCTTGACAAAGATGAAAAGGGCAAGAAAGTGGACATGACTCTTTATAGAGGCATGATCGGCTCACTTTTATATTTAACTGCTAGTAGACCTGATATTATGTTTGTTGTTTGTGTATGTGCTAGATTTCAAGCGGATCCAAAGGAGTCTCATCTACAAGCGTTAAAAGAATCATCGATATTTAATTGATACATCCAATTTGGGTATTTGGTATCCAAGGGACTCATCTTTTAATCTTATAGGTTATTCTGATGCTGACTTTGCTGCTTGTAAAGTTGACAGGAAAAGCACTAGTGGAACATGTCAATTCCTAGGGAATAGACTTGTCTCATGGGCCAGCAAAAAGCAAACATCTGTCTCAACTTCAACAACTGAAGCAGAATACATAGCTGCTGCTCACAACTGCTGTGGATTAAACAGCAACTGATAGATTATGAGATCAAAACTGCTGATTGCCCTATAATGTGTGATAATACATCAGCTATTTCAGTTTCTCAAAATTCTGTTATGCACTCCAAAACAAAGCATATAGACGTCAGATATCACTTCTTAAAAGATCTTGTGGAAAAAGGTAACATCAGTATGCAGTATGTATCTACTGATCAGCAATTAGCTGATATTTTCACCAAACCACTTGATTCCACCAGGTTTGCCTACTTTAGAGGAGAGCTTGGTATGCTCGATCTCAATCTTTAACTCTTGAAGAATTTATTACACTTTATCTGCTTATAAATATGCCTATTTTACCAGACAAGTGTAACACTGCCGATATTGTAGGACAACCATAAAGTAAGTACTTTCCTGTTTGAATAGGCCATCTTTAATATAAATAGTTACAAACAAACGAGTTTGTGAACAGTCATTTTTCTTAGCATTAATTGCGGACCTCAAAATTTATTAAATATCACTTAGTTAAAACTGTCAGTAGTATAAAAGTGAATTCACAAAATCAACTGTTCACCATTTGCAAAAACCGCCTCTCGTATTTTCAAAATTCTGAGATAACTTAAGGCTCAAGAACTTCAGAAATAATCAATCCTTCATTTTGATTCTGACATCAATCTTCAATGGTGAGTAACAACATTCCCTTACATTTACTTAATTCAATTTTTATTTTGGTACAAATTATGACTCTTCAAGCATATGAACTGTTTGGTTCTTGCATAATCGATAAATTGCAAATGCTTGATTTTATAAATTCATGATTATGACAAATCTCTGGATACGAAATATGATTAAAGTGATTTATTAATGCATATCTCAATTCATATTGTTGTATTTCCTGAAAATGGTAGAATTTTTTTTAACCCTATTCATGCGCTGTACTATTAACAAACTTGTGTTTATTAGTATATTTTGGATTTGAATTTGAACAGTAGATGTGTTCTAAAGAACTGCTGAATATTTTTAACTCTGCTGATTGTACATATAGGCAACTACACAATCTTCCACCTCTGCTAACAAGATAGGACAAGTTTCAAAAGCTGTCAAAGCCACTGAAATACCTATCAAAAACCTTCCCCGCACGAGTTACCATCCAGGCATGACTATTGACGCCAAATCTATCCAAAGATATCCTTCTGGAGAAGGTTTATTAAGAGACTTAGAAGGATGTGGTCTTCTACCGCTCTTTCAGCTGAATGACACTCTCTACAGCACCTCTATAGTTGAAGAGTTCTACACTAGAATGACCCTTCCTCCTCCCCCTACCTCCAAAGATGAAAAAGTCAACATGAGCTATCTCAAAGGCTATATTCGAGGATGTCCCATCAAATTAACTTACAAAGACATCGGACATGTTCTGGGATTGCCTACTGAAGGCAAACTTGAATTAACTGCTGAGGAATCAGCTCAAGCGTGGGAAATGATGAGAGGATCCACACTTCCTGAGCCATATGCTGAAATGTCTCGAAATCTATTCCCTGAGATTCCATATCATATCAGTCATCTTCTTGACAAGAGCATCTTGTTCAAGAATGGAGCAAGGGATGTCTTCACTTCCCAACAACTGATGTGGACAAAAGCTATCATTCTTCGCAAATAGCTCAATTGGGCCAAGATTGTGTTTTCAATGATCTTTCAAAGTGTGGCTGATGTCCAAGCCAATCCATCTATGAAGAGACCCTTTGTTAGGGTAATCAATGTTCTCCTCCAAGGGTTCGAGGAAATTGAAAAGAAGATGAGCAGTGATGATCTCATCAAGGTGACCAACACCTACGTCTTCACGCTAATAATATCTCAAGATATAGAAGACTTGGTAAAAGAGTCATTCTTCTGCAGCTTCACAGCTGGCGGTGCCACATCTCAATCCAAAAGGGGCAAGAAAAAGGTGGCATACACTTCTGAAGGTCTTCCTACTGAGGAAGAGACTAAGCCACTCGGCGCTGAACTCCCTGAGGACTTCGATCTAACCAGGCTCGATCATGATCCATATGAGCCTGATGAACCATCCCCAAAAAGACAGAAACAATCATCCCCAAAACCTAAACGAAAACCCTCTAAAACCAAGAAAGCTGTTGAAATGGATACCTCAACCTTTCAACCATCAGACCTCAACTCCGCCAGACAACCTTCCCCTCTTCCTCCAAAACCTACTTCAGACCCCGTCAAGCCAAAATCGAAACAAACTCTTCACCCTACCGATGAAACTTTTGGTCTATCCAAACCTGTTGTCACACCCCCTTCTGCTCAAGACATACCATCATCGAAAAACCTTCAATCTGATCCCACTCCTCATATTTCTTCACAACATAAACATGGGAAGCGCTTGAAGAAAAGTGCCAAAAAGGCAAAGTTTGTACCTTCTTCCGATCCCTCATCCTCTCCTGCGTCCTCACCAAATCAACCTGAGCAACCCATTTCCAAACCATCCCAAACGCCTACTCCCTCAGTCCCAGTTGAACAATCAACTCTACCCACTTTTATTCCCCCAATGGTACCGTCTGATTCTGATGAATTACCAGATTCACCCGCTGATCACTCCCTCACCAGATCCAAATGACCTCCAACTTCTTCCACTGAACAGCCCACTCCCAAATAACCCAAACTCAATCCATACAGCCATCTTCACCCCGATGTACAAGAGCTGCTGATGTTTCGAAACAGTCGTCCTACTCAAAACCCTACAGACACAGATGTTTTTCTCTCCACTCTGGATTACTCGAAACGAATCCCTTGCCAGCCGATGTCTGCCGGCGAAATCATTTTCAAATGGGGTGCCTTCTATGAACCTCTTCATCCCGCGTGGTCTCAACAATTCTTCATGCACAACTCTGCCGTTCAGGATCTTATGATCACTCAACGATGGACTGCTATTCACAAAGAACTTAACCTACCCCCTCCAACTGAATCAGACATCACTCTATTTCTCTCTCTTCCTAAACCTCCCTTCTCTACCATCATCAGTCATCCTTCCATTCTCACTAATTCAATCGTCTACGATTTCTTTGATGTTGTCACTACTTATATTGGATTTAACCCTCTTGTTCCCATCCTTTTCAAACCAATTCATATTCAACTGCCCTTCTGTCCACCCTTTTTCATTCTTTGCGAATCCTATGAGGCTTATATTGAAAAAATTTTCCCTGTACCTCGTATCTGGCTCTCATTGCCTGGTACTTTTTCTCCCTCACCTCCACACCATTCCTCAACTCTTCCTACCGACCCCATATTCTCCTCCAGCCGTTCTTCTTCTCCTGACTCTTTCGGTCCTTACCATTTGGAAGACGTTGTGCACCATTACAATACTCTTTGCGATGGGATCAAGACTTCTCTGCACCATCTTTCGGCCAAGCAGTCTCATACAACTGAAACCACGGCTACATATATGGCCGATGGTATCTCTATTGTTCGTGCCACTAACGCTGCTGTCACAAAATGCCAATCTGCTATTCTTCGTCACCTCTCACTCTCTTCCACATCCTCTGCGACTCTGCTCAATACCAAGTGTGACGTTTTTGGTCGAGGTCTGGAACAAGTGCTTCAGGCTTTCGACCTTGGCCTCAAAGGGTTACTACATGCTCACCGTCATACAGATCGCTTGGTCAACACCTCTGCTCGGGCTACTCGGTAGATTACGATCAACCAGCTTACTCATCTTCGCCACGATATTCGCAACTCTACCGACAAGCTTTCCACCATGGACATCTCGCTTGCGTCCATGAAGGAGGAGATGAGTCGCATGCGCGAACTTCACAATGATCAGCTGACCAATCTTCGTGATGAGATGAGTCGCATAATCAATCTTCACAATGATTAGCTGACCGATCTTCGTACAACTAACTCTGATCTTCGTGAAGTGAACGCTATATTAAAGCAGCAGATAAATGATCTCTCTAAAGAATTAGAAGCAGCAAAAACAGACATTGCTAAACTCAAAGCAGCTGTTTCAGGACAAGCATCGCTCTGACTGGTATATCTATTCCTGTCCTATATTTGAAAATTTCTTTTCAAAACATTGTAATTAAACTTCTTGTTTAATGCAATGACTATCATTAATCTATCATGCTTTATACTTAATTTGTTTATCTTGTTTGCATGAAATCTTAAACCACTGGTTTAAAGACATATCCCATAAAGTACTTTATTCATTTGTCCTTAAACACAGTCGTATTACAAGAGTTCTTAATATAATAAAGTACTTTATTCATTTATCTGTAAATTCTCTGTAAACTCTCTGTAAACACAGTCGTATTATAATAAAGTACTTTATTCATTTATCTGTAAACTCTCTGTAATTTGTGAATACATTGACCTCTATGTAAGTCTATCTAGGACATGCTCACTTAATATAATATCTCTTCAGCATGTTATTACTAGAATCAGACTTGGTCAGCCTCCATTGTATTCATAAGGTCATGGACTCAAGCAAATAGGAGGAGATTGTTGAATATTACATAGATTTGCTTGTATCCATAACCTATGTCTAAATCAAGGTGACTAATGGGCTTGCGTGTCTGTTAGTGTGGCAACTTGTATTTAGACAAGTGCTTATAATAGCTCAGGATTGCTTTTTGTACTTAGCCTAGTCTTCAGTAGTTAGCCCATCATTGATAGGACATGTAAAAGATCAGCTATCTCTTTAAATCAGCCGAATCTATTAAAGACATCGGACAAGCTTATTTCAGCCAAGGTTCATCAGCAATGAGGAAAAACTAAAGATCGTCCGATCACGACTTTACTGGTGAAATGTCTCAAAACTATCTACAACATTTATTGACAACGGTGATATAACGATAACCTGCAAAGAGCATTGAATGATCCATGCCATATTAGGTAATCCTCTCAGAAAAGGACAGTCCGTCTATTCTTATCATCCACCTATTTTTGGCAACATTTCAGAAGTCAGTCTGAAGAACGCATAATATCCTATCAAAGATCAACAGCAAGATTAGAGCATTAATTACATTCAAATTCAAATCCTCCAAAAGCTGAAGATCCCCAACGGCTACCAAAACCTCCCTGGGTATAAATAGAAGACTTCATGACAGCATTGAAGAAGCTAGCGATCTATCAAGAAAAACTCAACCAACATTCTTCATCTTCAACTGCTAGTTCATAAAAACTTAAAAGAAAAATCTGTACAACATTCATTGAAGAGCACCAACCTTAGACGATCAAGTCTTCATTGCTCCTCATTGAATGCAATCCTAGCATTCATAAGCACACGAGAATTATATCTCCATAGATATTAATTCTCCCACAAACACTTGGTCAACTATTTTATGTACACGATCCATTAGTGATCTCCATTGTAAAAATACTAGTGGATAAACTTAGTACACGTTTTAAAATCCAAAGTTGACCACTTTGGTTGTGGACGTAGCACTTATTCATAAGTGTGAACCATATCAAATCTCTTGTCTATACCTTTTATGTGCATGAAATTTGCTGCTGTTCATTTCCAGAATTCTAACTAATTTTGTGAACAGCTGATCTTGTTCTATCAAGATCAGCCATCTTTGAACTTGTCCGATGCTTCACTACTTTTCGCTGCAAAATTTTTCAAATTAATTGAAGTGATTTTCTAAATTTTCAACAACTATAAATAGGCTATTCAACTCCCCCTTCTAGCCTATTTGAGCACCTTGGGCCATAACACTATGAAATAGTGTCGTAGTCTAGAAGATATTGATTTGAAGTTGTGCTTCTTCGAGTGAGTGAAGGACATAGAAAGTTATCCATAAGCAATCAGCAGTCCTTCATAAATCAGCAGCCAGGTTGATGTCTGCTTATGGAGAGATTCGTTGTCTCTTTTGACTTATGATCTTATGAGTTCCTGCCTTAAATACTCATAGAAAATCATTAGCAACATTTATGAGCTAAAAGTAGCTCTAGAAATTCAATGATACAAATGAGACTGACATATTTAGTAATTGAAAATTACTTAGATATGACTTATAATTGTAATCTAATAAGGTACGACATTGGAAACCTGGATTACTTTCTCATCTTTCCTTTTGAACAAATCTGCTCATAGTAGTTGAAGAACTCATTCTGATGTTAAGCATAGGTTCATTAGGTGTACCTTTTAGGCAGAAGCTTTTCGTTGAAGTAGAACAATTTCATCATAGATGTCCTTAGACCAAGAGCTAACATTCACAGTGATTTAGTGATGACATAAATTTGATTTCCCTTGAATTACATTTTAAAAATCTTCTGACATATCAGTGTAATTCATCCATCAAGTATGAAGTTGGGAATTAGCTAGAGGATATGTCATGGATTTTGAAAACAAACTATTTTAAAAAGAACATTATCCTTAGCAAGTCAAACTCTTTTTAACTATAGTACTTTTTCTTCATAATGTCAATTGAAGCTATCATATGAAAGAATTTCCTATAGCAATCATACAGTCATCACATAAATTCTTTCTCACAAAGATTTTGAAAATAAAACTGATTTTGATTTGTAAATGCATTTTCAAAATGGCTTCCAGATCTCCCAGTCAAAAGAATTTTTAGGAATAATGATATATATATATATATATGTATGTATGTATGTATATATTTTAAAACAAATTTTTTGACTATGCATCTAATCTGAGCAACAGGATCTAAACACTCAGGTTGTTAAGCCTGGAATGAAGTTTACAGAGTACTAGCTCTGATACCAATTATAAGGTCCATGAGGATGTGCTCAGAATATAGGCTAGAGGGGGGGTGAATAGCCTATATGACCTTTATTAAAAAAATTTATCCTATTTAAAATTTATGATGAGAAACATGGATGAAATGATTAATATCAATAGGTCATCTTCCTTGTTTAAGCAACACAGCCGATATAGAGGAATCAGCTGATGTGCATCGGCAGACTTTAAGGATAGCTGATAGGAAGATATTATTATACTTAACTGGTATAAAAGAATTTAAGCAGCGGAAGAATAAGTATTATAAGTATAGCAGTCAAGATTAAAGCAGATGTAAACTAATAGGTACATGTTTATCATGACATCAAACTAAAATCTTGTATTAGATGAATCAATTACTTTCCAGATTGCATAAGATATATATCATAAATTACAGGAAAGATAAGTAAAGGCTGAGTGTAATAAAATGTGAATTATATTAAAATTCAGCAGAGGTTTGCTCAAAGACAAACGTGCTTAGTACATCAACCTAGACTCTCTAACCTAGCAATCTCCAAGGAAAGAAAAGGGAGAGATTAAGAAAGCGAAATCAAATTTATTGAAAATACATTGGAAGACGTAGTTAATATTTATTGAGTTGTCTTCCTGTAGTATCAACTCGATAAATTTGTTGTGAGAAGAAAATATTAGGCGTTGTTCAAATAACTTGTAATTGAACAACTGAATGCTGAGCACTCGGCCAAGTATGATGACAATTCATTGCACAATCGACAACCCTTATAATGTAGTATAAGTCTGCCGATATGAATGCAGTATGGATTATTATGCTCTGGTTCTTCATCAGACTTCTTCAAGCTTGATCAGTCTTCAACGACGAGCAGGATGCTTGGTTTCTAGCTTTGGATTTGAAGTGTAGCAACTGAAGAGACTACGTTTTTGAAGGAAGAAAGAACTCAAATCAAAAACCAAGTTCTTGATCAAGCAGAGCTTCTTCGCCTTAAGAATTTTGGTTTTTCTCTCCCACAAAGTGTTTGTTCTTACACTTGTGTTTTTCTCACTCTCAGTGTGGTTACAGATTGGAAGCACTTAGATCACCATTCCACACGGACACACTTGAATGAGAGAATGAGAGTCTTCTTTTATAGGCTGGAGAAGATGAAGTCGTCGTTGGAGCTTGGATGAGTTTTTGCCCGTTCGCGATCTGGATCATTAATGCATCAGAGTGCATTGTGTAGACTGTTGGGCAAAGACCTTCTGTTTAAGCTTTGTCTTGGAGTCCGTCCGTGATTCAGGCTGGATGAAAGAGACTTGACAAGCAGGCCTGGGATGTAGCGTACTGTGCTTGGCCCTTTATGGAATGTAGCCTTAGAGACTGGGACCAATACACAAAAGTGGAAATGTCTTCTAAATAATTGTCAAGGCACAGACATCGATTCGTATCTTGAGCTATCAGAAAGATCCTGTAATAGATCTATTTTGAATTATAGCTTAAAGCAACGACCGACGTTCCTTTTGTGAATAATCAGCTTCTTTGCAATTGTCTGATGAAGAGCATGGCTGATACTTGGATCTGCCGATGTAAGTCTGTTGTGGTAAAGATTGCTGATAAGACATGGCTAGTAGAGATGTCTGCTGGTGAGACATTGCTAGTAGACATGTCTGCTGGCACTAGTAGAGCTAATCCATATGAAGAGTCATCTTTGCTTGGTAGGACAAAGACTCGGACATGTACAAAGACTTCCTAGTCTAATGACCTATGCATTGTTTCATCAAGCTACCACACTAATTGGTACGCAGCCCTTTTAGCCACTTGTGAAACATGCGTTGTAATGGGAACAAGTAAATCACTGTGTTGGAATATGAATACATAGGTATCAACTATTTCACAGGCATATTCCTAACAGTATTAATTATTTATTATTAATTTGGTAATCTCTGTGTAGTAAAAACTTGTAGAGGTGTGTTGTTGTTGTTATTGTTGTTGGTATTGTTGTGATTGTTTGTCTCCGAGTATTAGAGACTCATCGAAGTGTGTAGTTGATGTATTGTGGTTGTTAAACTTTGAGTATTAGTAACTCATTGAGATTATTGTCGTTAGTTTACTCGCGATGAGTTTACGAGGTTGTTATGTGTAGTGAATATATCGAATAATGATATTGAGGATGACATGTTAATTACGGACGATACTACGGTTCATCTCGATGTTTTGAATATCGGTAGCGACTCTAGCGGAGTCGATAGGATATAACAAATTATATCAAATCTTTATACAAACTAAGCACTAGTCAAGACTGATTCTAGCGGAGTCGAATAGGACATAATGAACACACATCGAATAATGTGATGAATTTATTAATGGGTGTAATCGACTCCATAGAGTTGAGTAAAGGATAATAAACATCACTTTGAGTTATGTATTAGTCTCCTACGATGTGAGATGACGATTTGATGAGGTTATGATTCAATAGAACTTTGATCTCGGTTGACTTAGTCAAACATTAGCGACCACGAGTTGGGTTGCATAGTTGATTTATGCCCATTGTCTAAACAACAGTTATTGGCATACCTTTGCTTTTTATATGAATTATCGAATAGTCACGCCCTTAGTACGTGACTTTAGTAGTGAGACGTATAATCTCAATCGTCGGATGACAAGTTGATTTTATCCTAGGTATTAGTGACATGCCTTGATTATCGTCCCAATACGGACGTTGTGACTTGTAATGAGATGTGATATTCATAGTACACAATGATAACAATATGTGATAATTATGATATGTATGAGACAGATTGTATTGTGTTGTTATGGGATACTGTAGAAATCCAATGTTAAGCGTAGCAGTTACGCGTTAGTTAACGATCGTAAGTACGACTAAACTTGCGTATGATGTAGTTTTGGAAGTTTAACATTAGCGGACCTAGATGAATTATAGGATATGTTACTTTGTTTGGGATTAGGAATGAATAACCTATTATCGTGATAATTAGGTGTTCTACCTTGTGAGCATCGTTTGATTGTTATTAACGGTAGGAATACCCTACATAGGATTGTGATTATTGGTGTGTCTAACTATCACCGACACAATTAGATTGTTGAGTTTTACAATAGCCCTATTTTATCTCTTGTCTTGATTTGGCTATATGTTCAGTGATTAAGGATGTTGTGTGGTTGTTCTAGTATATAATAGGACAATCATCCTACTTTGATGATTGATTGTATGTTTAGTATTTACAAACTCATTGAGTTTATTTGACATGTGATTCAATAGAACATATCATGATTTATTTTGGTTAAGTCGTGATTCATGAGAACACACTTTGATTTGTTGAGAATGACGAGTAAATATCTACTTGTGTATTGCATTGAGTCCTACTGGCACTCTTGGTAAAGTTATGGTGGATGACGTATAGTCTTTAAGAATTTGTTTCGTAATCGCTAAGGGTCGCCGTACCACAGTTGAGATGTAGCGCCACTGTTGTAGCAATACGCATGACTTTGGTTAGCTAGAAGAACCTGATGGATTTTATTGCGGGACCCGATGGATTTTGTCAGAGATATCGATACATCACACACGAGTATCGAGGGACTTTTATTTTCTTGTGTATTGCAAGAGCAACCCGGAGATCATGGATGATGATTATATCCTTTCTAATGTGATTTATTTACGTCGCACTTATGTGAGCTTCACCATGCTACGTGGCTTATGTGATTTATGTACTTATGATAATGGTACATGTACAATTTTGGTATATCTATGTTAATACCATGTTATCCTTATCACTTGAGCATTATAACATGCCATATTGCTGCATTAGTAACTTACTGAGCCTTGTCTCATCCCACGCCTTTGTTTTCCTTAGTTTGCAGGTTATAACTTCCGGCGCTGTGAGGCTTTAGTTCAAAATATAGCGAGTTATGATTTAGTTTATATTTTGTATCGTGATATCGTGGGTTTCAACTAAGTTATGTAAACTTGTCACGTTGGATAGCAGTGTTATATATTTTATGGACTTGTATTTTGGGTGCCGACCTGTGGGGCCGAGCATGAGTATTTTATTGTATCATCAAATAGTTTTATTTATTTATTTCCGTTGAGGCTTTGAGCCGTTTATTTATTTGTAGTTTTCCCCAGCGTGTTAGCTGGTGGGTGTTTAGTGTTGTTATTTCTCCGGTGCATGTATTTAGCTGTCGAGGTTTTATTGTTGGGATTTCATTAATGTTGTTCTCGGCTAGTGTTTGGCCGTGGAGGTTTTTCATAGTCGTGGTTTTATTCTTTCGAGCTTTTGAAGCTCATGTTTATATCAGGTTTTCCGCTGCGTAGTTTTGGTTTTGAGCTTGTGTAGCTCGTTCACATTGTAGACTTCAATTATTTTTGTTAGTTTAGTGCACCGAGTTGGGTTCAACATCGGATCTTGGACTCGGGGTGTGACACATACAGTAGGACACAACACAATCGAAGAGAGCAGCGATTCGCCATCACAGCTATTAATTCATATGACATAATATTCATAATAATTCCATCACATCCATCGATTTTCTAATCTTAATTGGGCACACAAGAAGCACATATTTTCTCAAGTAAGACAATTCATTCTTTAATGTTCCATTCCATTTGGTAATAGGTTCGGTCAATTTCTAATCTACTCTCTACCAACCTAAATCATCGACGAACATCTCTTGACAACCAATTCAGGGCGCCTACTGAAACGGCTTCAAGAGCTTTCGTCGTAAAGGATGCGAGGTACTTGTGAATCAACAAAAACATCCTTGAAATCAGTCTCATGCACATATATCATACATGAACAAATACACATGGTAGAAGTCTCGTGCAAATACAGTATATCGATCCTACTATTGCAAGCATCCACAGTAAGTAGTACGTACTATCAACACACATATACACACTCATGTCTACCCTGATCGCAGTTTAATAATGGTAGGAACTTCTCAAGAGTTCTTTTCTAATACAATTCACACACAAAAGGGGACATCTAATAATAACTAGTCCACGCTACACTATCATGTTGCACCCTTACCATGGTCCTTCACTCGGGACCTTTCATATTTCCATCATGGTATCACCCTATTACTAAGGGTATTCCCAAACAAATTTTCACACACTGATCTCTTTCAGTTGACACATAGGCCAACTCTACTATACCCCATAGTGATCCACTAAACCTGATGAATCCCTTATTAAGTGATTCTTGAAACTGAACCATTGCCCCAGGTAACACATCAATATCCCAGAACTCTAATTCCTATTCAGATGTTAGAGGTTAACCATTATAAACCACATTCAGATTCTCATATATAGTAGAGACATCCTCCAACCCTAGCATAGCTATACTCATGCCATGCAATAGGAACCAAAATACTTAGTAGAAGTAAAGTAACCACCTTATGATGGCAAACAACTAATGCATGTCATGCACACATTATCAATTCATACCATGTATCTCATCAATATCACGGTTAGAAAAAATACTGAAATTAACATATAGTATGTGATTACCTATTAGTATATCACAAACTCCTATTCTCATCAAAACCACATATGGCGAAACAACAAAATCAATCATGTAATACGTGATTACCTACTAGCATATCACAAATTCTTATAAACAGCAATAACACTATCCATTCTCATAACGGGGTAATCCCCTCTAATACAGGAGGCAACAACATGGAAAAGATGAACAAGTTCCCATAATTGTTATATAACAAATGAACGCATGTGTTGGGCTATCAAAACACGTGCCCTCACATTATGAATAACAGTGTATCTCTTATCACTGCAGTAAGCTCGGTACCCTGCTCTCAACGGAGACAACCACTGGATCCTAAATCACATCCCTACCATCATTATCATACTTAATATCGACAATCTATCTACTCTCACGTCGGCTATTCCTTAACTTACGGTAATTATTCCTAAAATAAGCATTGTTCCAACGAACACTCGGCGTGAACAACCCACCTTATAACCAACCCACCTAGGCCATGGAACCTACCTAGCCGACAGCTAACTTAAGCTCTAATACCAACTATAACGACCCAACCCGAAGCCCAACACAGAATCCCAAGGTCGGTGCGCCAATCTAGCCTACAATCCAAATACAAATTTACATTGCACGTACCATAACAACACGTGCGCACACCTAACCACCATCGGCCACAAAAGTGCCGAAAATGAAACAAGTCATCGGCAAAACTACGCGAACCCAACTATAAAACATAATCACGAGTCTACATCTCGGGAAAATCAACAACAACAATAACTTTTTTTTTTAAAAACGGGCGGCACCCTGCGAGATTTTATTAATAATAAAAAAAGATACAAACATGAGGGGGACAACCAGCCTTGCCCTTATAAATGGGAGGACGGAGGAACCTTACCTCGAAAAGGAAATACAAAAAGAAATATATCTAAAATATTCAAAGAAAAAATCTACTTCCGAAATGTATATAGCCCAATGGCGTCCATATCTAAACATCGACGAACCTCGCGAGGCAATCCTTCTCTAGAATCATAAATAAAGGTTCCTTGATGCATATGCGCTCCTGCTGCAAGACGATCTGCAACTTGATTACATTCTCGGAAAACATTAGACAAAGAATATCCCACTAAAAGGTGACGACACTCCCTCAGCTCATATATGTTAAGCCACGACTCGAATGACCATTATTAAAAACTGAACGGCCCTGGAATCGGTTCCACTCGCACCCCAATCGAGCTAAAGAGTTGCATAACCTCAAACCTCGCGAAGAACCATGATCTCGGCAAACATTTTCGTACCGGGCCATAGAAAGAAGAGAAAGCACGAATAATATTTCCATTGGGCCCCGAATAATACCACTTCCTGTAGCAAGACCATTAACCGAAGACCCATCAGTATTAAGTTTATATAATCCCGTCTCTGGAGCCAACCAACGAACCCACTGCCCTCGTTTGACATGAGGACGAAAAATTGGTAAGTTTAAACATTGCAGACCAACAGTCTCCCTGGAGTTCAAACAAGATTTCGGAACAAAAACATGCAAAAGATCTACCATTTTTATGAACTGACGAAGAATAGTATCCGAACGCATACCATAACCATCAAAAATAGCCCGGCATCGAGCACGCCAAATCTCCCAACAAACAAACAGACCAATGCCTATATAAACTGCTCCCAGCTGTGAACGAACAGAAGACCGGTTTATCCACACTTCAAATAGATGTCGCATAGAATCATAACTGGAGACTTTATTCAGCGGGGCTGCCAAGGAATTCCATATATTTTTTGCAGTTTCCGAGGAAAAAAATAAGTGCTCAATGCTCTCTATGTGACGACCCGAGTCCGGGGTTCGATGTTGAACCCCAGCTCAGTGCGCCAAACTAACAAGAACAATCGAAAATAGTGAGTTACAAAAGCTCGAAACCAAAAACCAAAGCAGCGGAACAACAGATGAACTTGAGCCTCAAAGCTCGATTAACAAAATTCCAACAACATAAAAATAACCTCCACGGCTAAACAATACGCCGGAGAACAACACTAAAGATAAACCCAATAATTAAAACCTCGACGGCTAAATACACGAGCCGGAGAAACAATAATACTTAAATACCACGAGTCAGGAATCCAAAATAATATAGTACGACAACTGGCGCGACTACACAAGTCGGCACCAAACACAAATCTAACGAATACAACTATTTCTACCCATAGACTAAGTTTACATAACTTAGTGAATCTCATAATCTCACAATACAAGAAATAAGAAGGAAATGGCAATAAAAATACATCTTGCTAACTCCAAGCTCCAAGACTCGCTATTGGAACTTAACACGCAAGCGAGGAGGTTGTTGGGTGAGTCTAAAAGACTCCGTAAGATACTATAATGTATTGGGTGTTATAAGTATGAATGTAATAGTAAACCAAGACTCTATATGCACTAATCTTGGTAATAAATTTTAACTTAATCAATAATCGACAAATTACTACGTGTGACTATATGGCATGGCATTATGCACAACAATATAGCAGGAAGGTAAACATGTAGGAGCACATAAAGGCAACCAACCCTATACTAACGAGAGGCTCAATGATCGCCAACCGTCCCATACCAGTTGGAAATCATGACCAACATTCGCTTATATAGGAAACATATAAGAGCGGTAAGTAAACACATTTAAAGGGATACGGTGTCGAGGTACACCTCCGACCAAACCAATAGTTCCAACCAACCAACCATTATAATACCAAATATCGAAGCCGTTGTTGATGTGCTCGATCAATAAACCAAATCAAGAATTCGAAGCCGTTGTTGACGTGCTCGAACCAATAACAAGAAACAACATGAAACTGTGTGAACCATTTTCTGTATTCACGTCAACGTGTGATCTTGGTCCCTACAACCCAAGAATCAACCACGGATATAGCTTACCAAGTTTGCGTTTATTCCGTACAACACATGGCGCTATACCCCTACCGTGGCCAACGGTAGGGCGAGGCCCGATGTATTGGCCTTCAACTATTACGTAGCCCCGGCTCCCGCAATAATCGAGCGTCAATACACCGCCGACACAATGCCATGGACTTAACTAAATGCACAAGTAGATGTTTACTCGACATTTAAAAATAAACGGTCATACTCCAAAGTAGGGAGCATACCACAACAATCACATTCAATAACAATACGAATGTTTCAAGTAGGTCACAATAAGCCTACAACAACAAATCAACAAAGTGTGCTAGTAAACATTAAACACACAATCAATCATCAAAGTAGGATGATTGTCCTATCACATACTAGAACAATTACACAATGTCCGTAATCACTGGACATATAATCAAAACATGACAATAGGCAAAGTAGGCCTAATATACAACTCAATTAAATTATCTAAATCTGAAATGCCAGACTTTACAATCACAACATACGTAAGTCTACACGTACTTACAACCATTAAGCGATACATAACGATAATACTTGATTCAGGATCTTTTTACAGTATCCTATAATCACTTGAGACACGCTGTCTCATATATAACATTAAACCATCACATAACATTATCGTCGTGTACCATGTGTATCACGACTCATTACAAATCACATCCTATTCGACTCCGCCAGAGTCAGTCATGACTAGTGTTCAATTCGCATAAAAGTTTGGTTTATAACGATATGCTTTACAGACTCCATTTGAGTCGTTACTAATATTCGAGACATCGGGATGAACCGTAGTATCATCCCTAATTAACCATTCTATTCTCAACACCATTATTCGGTATTATAAAGTACCCAAAACAACATCACAAATTCATAGCGAGTAAACTAATGACAAAATATCAATGAGTTGCTATTATACAAAGTTTATTAACACAACATGATTTCTCCAGCATCGCGCAACGATACCGTTAAATTCACCAAATATTCCACAAAAATCCAAATATTACAATTTTTCCATATTTAGAAACTAGACATCTGGAACTATATTTTACCACTTTGAATATCCTCATTTGGACTTATATTCATCAACATGCAACCACATAAAGATTGAACTACTACTCAGATTTTCCAGCAACAATTCATTCGGCGCAGCGACATAACAAGACCCATTTGAGGCACTTCCCAATATCAAAACTCAATGAAAATTTACAGGACATTACTAAACATATCAATATAAAACATATCCAAAAATCATACAATTCTCATGGACGGATTTGTCCCAGCAAAATCAACAACATGCCTTAAAACTGTGACAAATCTGATTTTTATAACTAAACATTTACTTCCAAAGATTATCATGTCTTCTCCCAATTATACATGCAACCTCTAACAACAACATAATATATCATAACATTAGTTAGAGCAACAAATCACATGTTTCTTCCAAGGATTTAACACAAAAATGATCAACTAATACCACCTATATGCTCTACTCTTCCATTTCATCTCATAATCAATCAAAACATTATAGTTACTTACCTCTAACAAAATTACACCATGGAAACTAGCATGCAACCCAGGAAATGTCTTCTCCTTGTCAAGAGCTTCCCAATGGCGAAGACGGATCGTAATTCCGACTCCGAACGATCGAGATATGGTGATTTCTTTCTCTAGATCCTCTCCTCTTCTCTCTCTAACTCTCTCTTGTTCATGGCTGAAATGTGGGTGATAAAATGAGGAGAAGAGGACTCCTCTACCCTCTAAACTGATCTGGAGTCTCTAAGGAGTAAGCCCACCCACGTGGCTCCTTTTTAGACCAAGAAAATAAGTCAAAAAGTCAACAACTCAAAAATTCGTCAAAGCTGGAAGCAGGCGTCGCGCTAGGGCGCACAGATGGCGCGCTAAGGCGCAGGCGGGCGCGCTAGGGCGCAGGACAGGCGCGCTAAGGCGCGGCCTCTGGCTGAACTTTGTTCTGATTTGTGCAATCTTCAGCGAACAGGTGCGCTAGGGCGCGGCCAATGCGCGCTAGGGCGCACTGGGCATTCTCAAAGGTGTTCAAAATGATGTCTAAAAGTTCTCACATGATTCTAAGGTGATCCCAAACCCAAACCACGTCCAAACAACATCCGAAACACAATCTAAACCACATAAAATGAAGCTACGAATGCACACCAAATCGAATGCGAACAACTACGAAACTTCTAACTCATATTAACATACTCAAAAAGTGTACAATAGACTCAAATGCCAACATATTCGGATGAAATTTGCACATGAAATGACGATGTCAATATAAAAGACGTAACATAGAAAGAATGTAAATGATGCAAATGGTGCGGGCGTTACACTCTACCTGAGAATTCACCGTACAACACACACACTTGAAAGCTAAAGGAATGCAAAGGCGTTGTAATTGCGAGTCTACCGGGACACCATTAAACATAAGACGCCAGAAAAAAATGCTAACTTTCTTGGGAAGCCACGGTTGCCAAATTTTCTTTGCCCATGTGAGACACAGAGCTCGTGGGCGTAACATATGCCAATACTCTTTAACCTCAAAATTACCAAATTTAGAAAGAGAACAAACAATAAAAAAGAATACAACACAATGCTACACATAAGTAATGTTTATATAACTTTACATTAACCATCGTCCTCACTCAAATATGATACTCAACCATAAACAGGCTCCGAAGAGCTACTACTTAAAGGAACCACCTGCCAGCTATCACACAATCATGCCCGGTCTCACCAAAAATTTCCTGGCTGATTGCACCTAGAGGAAACAATAAACAAAATGGGGTGAGTCATAATGACTGAGCAAGCTACAAGTACACAATATGGAATATAATTATATCCATCCAAACGTGTACCATACAATCGTTCGTCACATCAACATCAACTTACAACCTTGTAGCATAGTGATAATCATAATTATACCACTTAACGACACCTTTCAATATTTGTAAGTTCCATTTGTAACTGCTGCGTTGCTCCACAATACACTTTAGAATGACAATTATATCTATAAATATACACATATGTGTTTGCTCCTGCAATTTACATGAAAACCCTATACATTTATGTTGCTCCTACAAAACAAACTATAAGTGTCATGTCTCTTGTGTTGCTTTTACAATACACATACTAAAACCATACATTTGTGTTGCTCCTACAAAACAAACTAAAAATTTTGTGTCTCCTGCTCCTGCAGTACACAAAGTAAAAGCATACGTGCCTCGATACTCGTGTATGATGTATTGATATCCCCAACTTCTCGGGTTTAATAGCTAACCAAAGTCGTGTGTATTACTACAATAATGGGGCTACATCTCAACTGTGGCCAGCAGTGAGGGGTGTGTGCAAAAATCCAATCCAATAATTCTTAATAATTACTTCACGCACAAAGGTTATGTATAGTTACATTAACCAGAAAATGAAATGCTCTAGTAGATATTTACTCAACACATTTAACCAAGATCCATTCCAAACTTTGTGAATTCATCCCTTACCAAGTAAGTTAACCAATCTTACCATTAAACATTACCTAGCGCGTAGTTGTGGGTAATTAAACATCATAATAGGGCTACACATTTAGTCCCTAAACAACATTAACAGTACCAAATGCATAATTGCTAGTACATCAATCACACATGAAGACTATCTACTTTTATTTATTTATTTATTATTTTTTTTTTTAGGGAAACAAGGACGGCACCCTGCTAAAATTTATTGAAAAGAAAGGAAAGAATACAAACTTGAGGGGGACAACTAGCCTGGCCCTTATAAGTGGGAGGACGGAGGAGCCTGACCTCGAAAAAGAAATACATTTCGAACTCAAAAAAGGAAAGCAGCAACATAAACAGGGACTAAGAAATTCTAATGTAAGGAGTGTCTTTAGCATCAAGCAGAATAAGGCCTTGAATGTGCCGAGGATTACTTTGAGCTATAAGGAAGTCAGAGTTCTCCTAAGTATCACAAGCTAGATTCGCAAGACTATCAGCAACCCTGTTAGTTTCCCAGAAACAATGATTGAACACATAACGACGAGCATCTTGCATTTTCTGAATTTCACGAAAATAATAAGTGTATTGCCAGGGGGGAGAGTGACCGAAACTAAACAATCATAGATAATCTTGGAGTCCATTTCAATAAAACAAACCTTGGTTGTGAAGCCATTTAATACCATGGAAAAGAGCTCGAATTTCAGCTTCCATGTTAGAGGTCATACCAAAGAAACGAGAGTAAGCAAAAATAGCATTGCCCGAGGCATCTCGCACAATACCTCCTCCCCCACTAAAACCCGGGTTACCTCGACTAGCACCATCAGAGTTGAGCTTATACTGACCATGCAGAGGCTTGTTCCAAGAAACTGGCTGAATAACAACCCGCTTATGATGCTTGCAAAAACCCTCAATGACTCAGAAAGGACAGAGAACTTTAAACCCATAGCTTACAAGATGGTCATGAGATCATTTTTAATAGCTGAGATAATCTTCGTGACAGGCTGCTTAGAATTTTCAAAAACCAAATAGTTTCTGAATTTCCATAAGTGCCACAAAATAATAGATGGAAGGATAGAGCATACTGATGATTTATTACAAGTCCACCAAGCAAAGCACTGTTGATGAATCGAACTAAGAGATGAGGGAATGTCATACACATTATCGAAGTGACCCCAGACCACGTAGCAGTTGCACTGGAAAGGAACACATGCTTAAAGGTCTCAATATTTCCCAAGTCACAGCAAGAACATTTGGAAGCCAAAGAGAAACCTTTACTCCATAAACTCTCATCTAGGGGCAGCTTTTTAGATTAAGACGCCAGTGAAAAACACTAATTTGCCTTGGAAGCAGGGAGTGCCAAATGAATTTAGTAGACAGGAGCGAAGGATTGGCTGGCTGGATGAGGGATAAAGTCGAAGAAATGGAAAAATTACCCTTAGAAGTAAGATCCCAGCAAGGAGAGTCATCAACCTCAGCCAAGGAAATATTTTGATCCATAATGAGCTGAATGGACTGATTCGGCAGAATAGCAGCAACATCCCGACTAATAGCTGAGAAATCAGGGCCCTGAAAGAGATCTTTAACAGTGGAGATGCCACAATCATTAGGACGGATCAAGCAATGACCACGCAACCAATTGTCATGCCAAACAGAGCAGCTACCACGACCAACGATCCAGAAGATGTAAGGCTCATAAAATCATTGTCCGGCACATCATTGCAAGTAAGTATGTCACTTCAAGATTATATATTTAGTCTACCATCACAAACATACTGAGACTACATTTTTAGTCTACAAACCCAAGCATATCAAAATCATATCGTTAGGTTACATATTAAATTTATAACCACAAACCCTTGAGACTACTTCTTAAGTCCGTATCTACCCAATTATAACAAGTACATATTTGCATATAATTCCATCACACTTTATGATTTCCCGTTTAGTCTACATATAACCACGAGTTGAGGCACACCTTAGGTCCTCAATTATAACCACATTAGAACTACATATTTAGTCCATTCACTTTCACATATTGTGTCGACACTTAACTCCTCATAACAAATCAAGACCATCTAATTAGTCTTATACACATCGAGTGCCAAATGCTACACTCGTATCAATACTCAAATCATGTCAAGACTATCTCTTAAGTCTATACTCACAAGTGCCCTCAAACACATTTGTTCTAAACCACATAGAATGGTAGTCCAATCCAAGATTTTTGACAACCGCTTGTCTTATCAAGACTGTAATACTAGTCTTCAACGCTCCTGTACCCTAATGTGCACGTGTGAAAGTAACTCTCGTGAGTTGATAATCCTATTCAATGATTTCCCGAACTACGTATAGCTCGGTTATACGACTTGCTAAGTGTGCTAAGCATCACGTTACGATTACAATCGAAGTCTTTAAGTATTAAATGTCACAAGTGTACACTTATCGCAAATAGCAAATACTCGGGTCTTCTAATCATGACCGAATGAGTTCGAAATGTCGTAGGCTTTGAACACGGTACTCATAGTACATTATTCATCCCTAATTTGATTTCGTCGAGTGTTAATGTTATATAACATAATACGATCATCGTCGTTATTACTCGGGATTCATACCTGAGTTACAAACTTTATCCAATTCCATATTAACCAGGACTTATATTAAGTCCTAACCATAACCAACCTCATCGTGTTAAGCTTTAATCTTGAACACATAGTTTCCCCTCATATAATATTACTTCACAAAGATAGAAACACCCATCATAACATGTTTATCATGGATATGATGATCTAGTATGCTTTCAAGCTAACACAAGAAAGACAAGGGGTTAGTCGCTTACAAACATTATGATTCCACCGAAGAGGCTAAGTATTTCTCTGATAGAAACGATACCCTCGTCGAGCTCTACACGACTACGGAGTCCGATCGTCGAAAAAGGGTTGCCATTTTATTGTGCAATCCGTGATTTCAAGAACCCCTTCATCAGGAAAATCTGGTTCTTCAAACTTTTCTGCTTCTATTGGTAGATCAGCCAACTAGTTGGCTATCACACTTCCTTTGATTGATTTGGGAATTTTATAGGTAATTTCAAACTCATTTAGCAGGAATGACCATTTGGCAAGCCGACTTGTGAGTGACGGCTTTTCGTGTATGTACTTGATTGGGTCCATCCTAGAGATCACTTTTACAGGCAATGTTTACAAGTAAGTCTTGAGTCTCTGCTTCACCCATACCAGACCAGTGCAGTTATTCTCAAGTGCCGAGTAGTTCAACTCGCTACCCTGCAACTTTCTGCTTATAAAGTATATAGCATTCTCAGCATTAGAGTCTTCCTTTTCATGGGCCAACATGGCTCCAACCGTCGTATCCGTGATGGTGAGGTATAACAACAAGTGCTATAATTTGTGTGGAGGAGCCAGAACCGACGGACTAGCTAGATACTACTTGACCTTTTCGAATGCTTGCTGGCACTCTTCATCCCATTCCCTATTCATGTCCTTCTTGAGGAGCTTGAATAGAGGTTCGCACATGGACGTCAGTTGTCGAATGAAGCGACTAATGTATTGAAAATGACCCAAGAAACCTTTGACTTTGCTTGGAGTTGTTGGTTGCGGCATATTAATGATAGCTTTGACCTTTGTAAGGTCCACTTCAATTCCATTGTCGGTTATCTGGTGGTTGCACAATCACTCAAAGAACTTGCGAAGATCTCTTAAGTGGGCCCCATCCGTGTCTACTGAATGAATAATCATATCATCCACATATACTTCTACTTCTTTGTGATTCATGTCATGGAAGAGCACAGTGGCAACCCTATCGTATGTAGCCCCATTTTTAATCCAAATGGCATGACTGTGTAACAGTAGGTTTCCTAAGGGGTGATGAAGGAAGTCTTCTCCTAATCTTCTTCTGTCATTTTGATCTGATTGTAACCAAGCATTCTATCCACAAAAGACCGTATCTTGTGTGAAGCTATTGTGTCTACCAAAATTTCGATGTTGGGTAGAGGAAAGTCATCTTTTGGAGATGCTTTGTTGAGATCCCAGAAATTTACACAAATCTGAACCTTACCACTCGGCTTCGACACTGTAACAACATTGAATAACCATATCGGGTATTCCACTACTCTGATGAATTTGACCTTCAACTTCTTGATGATTTCTTCCTTGACTTATAGGGACCATTCAGGCTTGATTATGCGTAGCTTCTGCTTTACCGGCTTGGCGTCGGGGTACAGCGAAATCCGATGTTTAACAATCGCTGGGTCCAACCCAGGCATGTCTTTATAAGACCAAGCAAACACATCCTGAAACTCTGTCAACAGGCTAATCAATGTTGCTCTTTCTTCATCCTACATGTAGCTTTCAATCCTGACTTCTCTGACCTCGTCATTTAGCCTCAAATCGATGGTGGACAAGTCTTCTTTCAGATCTTCCAATCGGTGCTCCCCACGTTGTTTGATCAACTTAGCTAATTCAATTAAAAAGTCTTTATCTTTTGGGTCTCCTTTATTAATCGATTCATTATTAACAGACTGCCTTATCATGTTATCAATTAATTCATCATTTAACACATTGACAACCAAGGAGTACAAAGAAACACTTGCATTATCATTAACAAAAGGAAGGGTTACAAGGTTGACCACCTCATCGAAGTCCTCATAGTTGAGATCCTCGATTTTAGTGTCGGGAATAGAACTGATTGATGACCAGTTCTTAACAAAAAAGAAAGAAGGGGGTAAGGTGTATCTGAAGTGCTCCACCAGGTTCGCGACCTTCAATAACGGTCTTGTAGTAGTGTACCAGTTCTGAAATAGGTTGTATGTCATATTCTCATATTCTGCCATCAGGTACTCAGTGCTATCCGCTCCACTGATCACTCCCAGAAAACCATCTTCAATGAAATCCACTCCGAACAGAACCAGAACAGAATCTTCCTAATCGATAGTCTATGTGTTCTCAAAGATCTCCCATCCGGGGTGTGTCTTTCCATTGTTATCCATCCACAGTTCAGGGAACATAAGATATGTCATAGTCTCTCCGTGTTTGACAAAGTATCCATTCAAGGTCTTCCTGTAGGGGTTCATGGGAGGTGCCGTATACGGCAGGTTCTTCTGAATCGCCTTGTTTCTCTTGCGCTTCTCCTTCATAACTGCTGCTACTTCTACAGGTGGTTGATTGTATCCCAGCCCAAAAGGCGGTATGCATTCCTTGATGTCGTCCTGTACCAGATTGATTCTGCCATACTGACTCTGGCCAAGCCCCAGTCCTGGCATGTAGCCTATATTGCGAAGCATACAATAAGGGATTATCTCTCTAGGTTCCACAGCTTTCTTATTACTGACTCCAATTTCACCTGTATACTAGATCGCATTTACCCTTGCTTGAGGGATTACTTCAAATCCACTTAAGAAGATGCCGGTGTCATCGTGCTCGATTTCGAGAATAGGAACATCCCCTTTCTCTTTTGATTCCATGAGTTTGTTTACGAAAATGACAATTATATGATCCTCGTGGATGAACTTCACACATTGATGGAGTGATGAAGCTACCCCTTTCACGCCATGAATCCACGGATGACCCAATAGTAGACTGAAGGTAGAAGGAATATCCAATACTTGGAATTCGACAGACATATTCAACGGGCCAATGGTCAACATAAGCGCTACCACACCGAGCACACTCGACAGATATTATCAGAGGCTCGAACTGACTACGATGATGGGGTTAGATCTAAAATCATCTTCCCCAGCTTGGCTAATGTTCTTTGTTGACGACATTTAATGATGAATCGTTGTTTGTTAGAACCCTTGGTACCCTTTTCTCTTGGACATCAACTATTATATGCAGCGCATAAAAATGGTCCACACCTTCCTTTGGCAGATCAAGGTTAGTGAACATGAGGACATTCCCAAAATGGATATTTCCTATCATCTGAGTCAGTTCATCGGGAGAGGTCCCGATTGGAATAATAGTCTGACTCAATGACTTGGCAAGACTGTCCCAATGAATTTTGGAGGAACAGAGTAAACCCCAGCTAGAAATGTTGGCTTGGTTCTTCTTTATCTGAGTGAGGAGAGTGTCTTCAATATCCTTAGCCCCAGTATCTTTGGTGCTAGTGTCGACTTCTTTATCTTTCCCGAACGGACCACCCATGTCTTGAGCAGCTTGATATGCTCGACCAGATCAAGTGAGATGAGAGACATCACCTCTTATCCATGAGACCTTCTCAATGTTTTTTTACTTCTGCTTGGGAATTGAAGTACCCTGGGCACTGGACAAGATGTCACTCCAAGAGAGGATGTTGCATTCGAAATGTCCCACCTTTGAAGACAAAGGGATTAAGAGGTGCGGCAACGGAGCATTGCTGACTTCAAACTCAATAGAAGAATCTAATTTTTCTATTTCAAACTGAATTATATTGACTTGGTTAGCTGACAAAGGATTGTTCACCACATTAGGCATGGGGTGTGGTTTCTCAATGATCTTGTCATCGATTAGATTCTGGATCGCTCACTGAAGTGAGAAACATTTGTCGGTGAGATGCTCGCTAAACTGATGATATTCACAATACTTTGTATGGTCCTAGGTGGTAAACAATGGACTGGGAGGCTTGTAATCTTCCATGGATTTGAGGACTCCTTATGCTTTCAGCCCCCAAAATATCAGCAACAGGGGAGCATACAGCTCATCAAAGTGCCTATCATTTCTGCGAAAATTATTTCTTGCACCCCTTTTGTTGCCATTTCCTACTACGTTCACAGACCCATCAGGTGAATAATTGAAAGATATATTTCCATAATTCTGAGTGGATGGTACAATTGGCGGAGTCATCATTGTAACATTCCCTAATACATTTACTACAGGTGCAGACGTCGTTGCTGCTACCTTTCCCTTGGAATATCGAAATGAGCTTGGAGGAGGATTTTTGTCCCGACATTGAGAGCTCTATAGTTCTGGTTTGGTTCTCCCTTCCCGGATTACCAATCCATCTTTTTAATAAAACAGCTCTCTTTTCGATTGCCTCTTTGTTTGGGAAGCCTCTTATGCTCGATCAATCTACAACTCATCTCTCTCGTCCTAGCGTTGCCCGTATATGCATTGAAGTCGATCTTATGCAACAGATTCCATCTAGGATTTGGATAGACTGTGGTGAGACTTACCCTAGTTTTTGGCAATCTTTAGAGGCTGAGAACCTTCCCATGTATTGCAAGCATTGCCTCCGCCAAGGTCATATTGAACTATCCTGCAAGATCAAGAACCCTTCTGTGACGATTCAAGATAAACGACATCCGGTCCAAGATCCATCGAACAACCGCCCTGCTGATGCTAGAACATGTTGGACCCCAAAAAAGAAAGATGGCCTTAACCAGCAGATCGCAGTCGAAGCCTCTACTGCTATAAACCCTACCAATAATATTATTGATCAGACAAAAGTAATCAATTCTGATAATTTTGCTGACCCAAGCTCTATGCATGCTAATAAAGAAGTCCTTGACATTCCTAATGTGGCCCCTGCGTCCCATAACTCTAATCCTGCTGCCTTGAATATCATTCCAAATTCGGAGGCCCATAGCCCTCAATCTGTCTTTCCTGTTGCTACCACAGCATAGTTGGGTGATGTTAACGTGCTCATTACTGAAGACAACCTGGAAGACAACCTGGCAGAGTCTGAAGGGCAAGGCAATACTGCAGTTTCTGTCCCCATTATTGACACAGTCATCCCTGGAGAATCTCTTTATTCTGATCCTACTCCTGAAGTTTTTTCTCCAAATCGATTTGTGGTTTTGAGTACCTTTGAAGAAGAAGATGAGGATGGAGCTGGTTCCAATTTGGATGCTTTAAATCTAGAAGAGCTTCCCCAACTGAAAAGAACTCGTAAGTCTAAGAAGATCTCTCCCTCTGACAGAATTACTCAATCTTTTTCGCAAGCAAAAACCAACGCAATGATCGCCCAAACAGTTTCCAATGACTGTTAATTTTCTGATCTGGAATCTGCGTGGAGTGGGTAATGACCCTACGCTCACTCGTCTAAAAAAACTAGTTAAACTTCATCATATCTCGCTCGTCTCCATTTGTGAACCAATGATAGATAAGTCTCCTTCAATTTATTGCTCATCGTCTAAAGTTTCGATATTATTTTTTTAATACTGCTGAATCTATTTGGATTCTTGTTAAATCTTCTTTTAATTGTCAGCTCATCAACACTTCTGCGCAACATATGACTGTGCAAGTTCAGCATTTTGCTTGGTCCAAGCCAGCCTTCTTCACTACGGTTTATGCTAAATGCACTTCTATCGAGCGTCAAGATCTTTGGAATGATATTATAGCTATGGGTTCGGATTTTGAATCTTCTCCGTGGGCTGTCGGTGGTGACTTTAATATTGTTCTTGCTCCTCACGAGAAAATTGGGGGGACTGGATGGGATAGAATTGGAGCTCTAGAGTTTCAAGCTTGCTTGACGGCTGCTGGCTTAACGGACTTAGGGTTCCAAGGCAGCCAATTCACTTTGTGTAATCAGCGTGATAGTCCTGCCACTATATTCTAGCGTATTGATCGTATGGTTTGCAACTCTAGTTGGATTTCTCAGTTCGCCTCTACTTCGGTTGTTCATTTGAACCGCACTTGCTCGGATCACAGCCCTCTTCTTATTTCCATTGATCTAGGGACCGAAGTGAAGAAATCCACTTTTCGCTTTTTTAATGTCTGGACTTCGCACCACTCCTTTAAGGATGTTGTTCAAAATGCTTGGAACTCTCCTGCCAGGGGCAGGCCTATGGCTATCTTCTCAGCCAAGCTAAAATCAGTCAAATCTGCTCTTCGGGAATGGAATAAAAATACCTTTGGTAATATTTTTCAAGCCCTGAAGATGGCTGAAGATAATGTCCTGGAAAAAGAGATTTTGTATGAGCTGAATAATTCTGAGTCTAACCGGGAAGCTCTCCATCTTGCGCAAGCACAGCTTAATCTTAAGCTCAAAACTGAGGAGGAATTCTGGTCAAAAATCCCACTTACGATGGCTTAAGGAGGGCGATGGAAACACTAAGCTATTCCATGCTTCGTTAGCGGTCTCACCGCAGATTACACATCCATAAAATATCGATTCTCAAGGAAATGTTCTCTCCTCCGAGCCCGATATTAAGAATGTTCTGTGGATTATTTTCGTGATCAACTCCAAGCTTGTGAAGTTTTTGATGAGGGTTTGATTGAGATCATTCCTTCTCTAATTAACGAGGATCAAAATTGCCTCCTTTCGGATCCCCCAAGTTTAGAGGAAGTTAAGGAGGTGGTTTTCTCTCTTAACGGGGACAGTGCTGCTGGGCCGGATGGCTTCTCTGGCAAGTTTTATTCTTCCTGTTGGGATATCATCGCCTCGGATCTCCATCATGCTGTTTTGGATTTTTTTGCGGGCTTTCCAATGCCCAAATCTTGGACTAGCACGCTTATTATCACTATCCCGAAATCCAACCAGGTTGATTCTTTCAAAGATCTCAGGCTGATTAGTCTGTGTAACTTCTGTAACAAGATTATTTCTAAGCTTCTTTCGAACCGCTTGGCTTCTATTCTTCCCTTGATCATTTCAAAGAATCAAGGTGCTTTCACAAAGGGCCGTATTATTCAAGATAACCTTCTTTTGGCACATGTGCTGACGCACCATCTTTCAAAAAAACTGAATGGCTCCAACATTATTATAAAATTGGACATGGCAAAGGCTTTTGACCGTATTTCTTGGTTTTTCTTGATCAAGGTTCTCCGAAAATTTAGTTTTGGAGAAATTTTTATTGACATGATCGGCGTATTATCTCCAACAACCGGTTTTCGTTCTAGTTAATGGGGATCCGGTGGGATTTTTCATTCTTCGCGTGGCCTTCGACAAGGTGATCCTATTTCTCCTAGTCTTTTTATTATTGCTGCGGAAGTTCTTAGCCGAGGGTTGAATAAACTATATGGAGATCACCCCCACTATGCGTTCTCTTCTTCCAGTGGTTGTCCTATAATTTCTCATCTGGCCTTTGCTGACGATATTGTTATTTTTTGCAATGGGAATCGTCACTCTTTAGATCAGCATAGAGATCTTCTTTCTCAATATGAAAGGCACTCAGGGCAATTAATTAACTCAGCTAAGAGTTGTTTCATGACTTCATCTCGTACTCCGACTACCAGAATTTCCTCTATTAGTCGTCGTCTGGGGTTTGCCTCTAAAGCTCTTCCTGTTACCTATTTGGGGTGCCCTCTTTTTGAGGGGCGAAAGAAGAAATGTTTATTTGATCCTTTAATAGCTAAGTTGCAAGCTAAGATCAGGTCTTGGACTGGTTCTCTTCTCAACCAAGCGGATAAGGTGACTCTTATTAACTCGGTGCTTCATTCTATAGCTATGTACCAATTAGCTATTATGGACCCTCCTGCTGCTATTCTCAAACTCCTCAATAGGATGTTAGCCAATTTTTTCTGGGGGTCAATTGATAATAAAAATAAAGCTCATTGGATAGCTTGGGATCAATGTTGTCGGCCCATTCTGGAAGGTGGTTTGGGTATTCGCTCTCTCCACGATATTGTTTCTGCCTTTTCCATGCAAATTTGGTGGCGTTTTCGATCTATCAATAATCTGTGGTCTAGATTTATGAAGGCTAAATATTGTGCTTCTACTCATCCTATTTATTCCTCATCTTCTGGATCGTATATTTGGCGTCGTATGCTTGCTATTCGCAAAGTTGCTGAACCTCATATCAAATGGATTATGGGAACAGGTCAATGCTCGATTTGGCTGGATAACTGGCTCCCTGACGTTTTTTTGAATCGGCCAAGTTCTGCAGCTACACCTAGCTCCCCTCGGGTCAGTGATATTCTCGTATCTACAGAAGCTTGTTCAATGTTAGGCCCTGCTGCCATTGATTCAATTTCGAGACATGGTATTTGCTTAATTAACTAATGATCCGGATCTTGCATGCTGGAGCCCTAACTCAAATGGGAAATTCTCTCTTTCCTCAGCATGGCATCTTTCTCGGAGAATCACTCCAATTTCTTCCTCGGCCAGATTCATTTGGTACAAACATCTCCCCCGGCAAGTCAGTATCTTTATGTGGAAATTGCTCAAATATAGATTACCCATTGACGAGAGCCTAGCTAATAAAGGCTTTTCTCTTGCTTCTCGATGTGCTTGCTGCGATACCGGTTATATGGAAACTTACATGCATGTTTTCCTGCAAAGCACCATTGCTAAATCAGTGTGGTCGGCCTTCAACAGGATTGGCGATATTGCTCCAGTTTCATCCTCTATTCCTCAACAATGCTTTGCTTGGTGGTATAACCGTGCCAACTCTGTCATGCATTCAGTTCTCCCTTCTCTTATTCTTTGGGAACTTTGGAAGCATCGCAACAAAGCTGTGCACGAAGAAATTTGTAGCCCAGACTGGATTTTGATTTCTCGAATCAAGCAGGAGTTTTTGAGTATTTTACACAAGGCTGGTTTTTCTTTTAAGCCGGGTACTTCTTGGTCTTCTAATTCCTTCCGTCTTGGTCGTAATCTCCCCAAGACCATAAGCACTGTTCTTTGGAACAAACCTCCGGTAAATTGCCTCAAACTAAACTCTGATGGGGCCTGTCGAGGTAACCCAGGTTGTAGTGCGGGTGGGGGTATTGTCCGTAATGCCTTGGGAAACTTGGTTTATGCGTTTTCATCCTTTTATGGTATCTCCACTAGTTTTATGGCTGAATGTAGAGCCTTATTTCAGGGTGTTTCTTGGCTGCGAGATCAGGGTATTTTCGGCGCCATGGTTGAACTTGACTCTAAAGTTCTTTTTGAATGCATTTTAGGTAAAGCTCGTCCTCCTTGGGCCTATTTATACATGATTCGCTCTATCGCTTCTATTAAGTCATCCATGGGCCTCTCCTTCTCTCACTGTTTCCGTGAAGCTAATTCGGTGGCGGATGCCTTAGCTAACTACAGCTGTGATCAAGGTAAGAATTATGAATTTTCATCTCAATCCGAGCTTCCTACCTATATCCGTGGGTCCTTACGATTAGACAAAAGTGACACACCTCATATTAGAATTGCTTAGTTTTTATTGTTCTTATATTTTCTCTTTGGGAGCTTATTTTTTGTTTGTCAAACCCTTTGTATTTGTTTGAGGTTAGGCTCCTTTGTCCCCTCTCTCCCAGGGTAAGGCTTGGTTGCCCCCCTCTGTATTTTTTCTTTTTATTCTAATAAAATTTAGCAGGGTGCCGCCCCTGTTTCCCTAAAAAAAAAAAAACAATTCTTGGAGGAGGATCAATCTTGATCTGTCCTGTTTGGATTTTCGTATCAATATGAAACCAAACATCTAAAATTACAGAAAAATCAGCGTAAAGAAGGTAACACATACAATCCAAATAAACAGGCTGAAGGTTTCTCATAAAGATCCGGACTTGTTCAGTTGGGTCAGACATGTCATGGGTTTGGGCTATCTTCTTCCTCCACCTTTCGGCGTACTCAGAGAATGTTTCTTTCTCTTTCTAGGTGCAAGAGTCCAGGTCTCTCCTTTTTCTCCCAATTACTGTTATCCTTGTACCTCTTCTGAAACTCATCTGCAAGTTTATCCCAGGTAGAAATCGTAGTGCTGTCAACAGACATTAACCACTGTTTGGTAGCCCAAATCAAAGTTAAGTAAAAATTGGAGGCCATTGCCTCAATGCTTGCGCCTCTCTGCTGCATAGCATGAGCATAAGACCTTAAATGTGCAATTGGGTAACCTATCCCATCAAATTTCTTGATATTAGGCATTTTGAATTTTGGTGGTAGAATGGCAGCAGGCTGCAATGTCATTGGCCGTGTGGTAAACTCGCCTTTGTTTAGGACTTTCAGAACCATGTCTTTGAATTCTCTTATTTCACCCTTGTTTACAAGTTCTACATCATTGGTATCAACTACCGCTGTGCCCGGGAATTGTCCTACTTGAGGAGTAGGGTAAGGTTATGTATAGCCAGCAAATGGGTAGACAGGTCTAGACGAAACCTGTGGGTTGTAACTCTTTGGATTTAAGTGTGGGCTATCCTGAATTGGATTGGTCATGTGAAATGGAAAGGAATTTAGATTTGAGAAAGGAATGTTGGTAGATGGAGAGGTGATACTGGTTGTCGGAAGTGTGGTAGTGTTTGAGATTGGGATAGTGGTAGTCTGAGACTGATGGTGTACATTTGGGTTTGATGGATAATGTGTTTGGGTAGGATGAATAAGTGTTTGGATATGGGGAATATAGAAATGGAGAGTAAGGATGTGGGTATGTGGAGTAGTTGGTTGGATTGGGTAGACTTGCATTCACACTTAAGGGTGATGGGTCAACAGGTCCTGTAGAGATAGGTGCAGTCCTATTATTAGTCCCCTTGACTTTGTATAAGGGCTAAAAACCTAGTGATCATGACTTTCATGCTTTGGTCCATTCATTGTTGCATTACTAGGATCGGTGCATACTTTGGAGCATCGTGTCATGTCCCGCAGAAGTGTTATCTTCCTGATTGGCTGTCTGATTCAAACACAAACTTTCTGTACTTGACCCTGAATTCAAACTTGAAACTCTTGTCAACCTCCTAGTGCTAGTCCTCCTCCAATTCAAGGTCATATTTCTAAATGGTTGGGATATGGGTAGGAGTTATGTTCTGGAAGTGTTTCTGGGTATACCACAATTTTCTATTCCTTTTTTCCTTTTAAGACACGACTCACCCTAAAATGGTTGGACAAGCGACAATACTTTGTTTTGACTTGTGAACCGTTCCTAGAATTGTGGATTCTCTCACCAAAATATAGGACCTTCGTACTCTACCTATATTTCGAATTTCCAAGATTGGACAGATCTCAGGCGAAGGGACTATATTCTCTTCAGGATCCACCATTCGAATATTCTAGGCATATGTCATCAATTCTTTTGTCAATCCTGTGCATGAGGACTTTGCTTGTTTGTTGACCTTTTGATCACTTTGATTATGAGAGTATGACTCTTTTTTTATTTGATTTCTTTGGTGTTTATTTCTCCTTTTTGCTGTGATCAAATAGACTCTTTTGTCGGTCAACGACTCTTTTGATTTGATTTGATTTTATCTTTATGCACAGGATTAACAAAGCATGTTTGTGACAATAAGAACCAACTGGTCTTTGAAGTGTCCTAGAAATCTATATGAATTAGTGTGGCTATGCAAGGCTAAGATGACTTACTTCCCAGGGGATGATCAGTAATCGCGCGGAAAGGGATTGTGTCGACTGGAGGAATGCTGGGCTCATGACCTACCCAGTTTCACTCCAATATGACTATACCAGGGTTTGAAACTTAGTAACAATTCGGAATAAATGAGTGTGCATGTGTGTAACGTAGCTAAGAACTCTTTTTACATTTATATGTAATGAAAGTGAGACATATGTACAGAAATGAAAACAATATATGTCCAATTTTTCTGTTTCATGTGATATGAGTTGTGTTTTGTTAGCAGCTGAAAATTGCAGGAAAGGAAACACAACCACAACTCAAGGGTTTGAAGCTCCGAGGAAAGAGAGAGAAAAATAAATAGAAAGAAAAATGATAATTCTATCATATTTCTAATTATTACATCTGTGTCCTATTTTTCAAAATGAAAAGGACATAAATGAATAAATAATGTACAAATAAATAGTTGACATCAAAGCCCAAATAAATGTACAAATAATGAATGAATGAATTTGTACCTGTAGGGGTTAGTATGAACAAAGTATGTATGTAATAACATAATTACGTACCGAAAATGTATACACATAACATTTATATGCTACACAAATAAATAAAATGAACATATAACACTTTAATCATGTTATAAAAATAAAACAACACATGTAACTTTTAACTAATCCACAAAAAATAAAACAAACTCGCAATATTTAAATATGTGAGTATGAAATAATGTATATATAAAAAACTGAGTCTAGCCCTCTTTTTTTTTCCTTTTAAAAGAAAACAACTATCCCCAATAGAGTCGCCACTGTGAAAACTCCGCTTCAACACCGGATCGCCTGTCGTTACGTCTAAAACGATGTGTGTCTAACTTTAAGTGTGTTGAATACACTTCGGCCTCATTATGGACTCCTAAAAAATGTAATAAATGTGAATGACACATTTATATAAAAAGAACAGATTTGCCACCCTCATTTTTTTAAAGCAAATGAGAGAAAAACTAAGATTATGGGTTCGGGGGCTAAGTTACGAATTGAGAAGGTGTTAGTGTAACGCCCCAAACTCGGTACCGACTTCCTGGTCCCACAGTTTGGCCACGTCACCATTCAATTAACACTAACTAATGCTATTCCCAATGCGTAGTAAATAAAAACCATTGAATTTAAACATCCTAACAACTTCACCAACATAATCAAACTTCGTAAATGAAGTACTATAAATCTCGAACTTATCAGAGTTTAACAAAACCTGAGTCATTACAAATTCCAAAACTGAAATAAGGATTTAAATAGAACATCTATTTTAACAAATGCCCCTGCCGACGTCCACTCGGGCCCAAATGGGTTTTCCATACCTACTAAAGTCCTGAAAGAAAAGAGTAGGAGAAAGGGTGAGCGAACAATGCTCAGCAAGTTCATATACAACCCCTCCGGTTTCTAAGGAGGAGTTAACTCGAAGAGAAAACGATTAGTCAAAATGGTTTATCGATCAAATAACAAAAGGGATGATTCTCCATCATCCGTAACATGAAATAATCATTAATCAAAGAAGTAAATGTCCAAAGCAATATGACAGATATAGACACGATATTTTAAACGAAAAACAAGAGAGACAAAAACATAGCGAGAGGTCCAGCGACCGCCAACCGTCCCATACCGGTTGGAAGCAACGGCCAACTCGCGAATACTCATAATATCATATGAGCAAACAGGAATTCCAAGTGAAGGCTAAAGACTACAAAATGACTACGAGAGGTACAGCTACCGCCAACTGTCCCATACCAGTTGGAGATAGCGTCCAACTCGTGGACACTATGATCACATAAGTGGTCTCAAGACCTTAATTAACCAAATAATTCAAAGAGTTTTGATGATTCACAAATTCGTATAAACAAAAGGGTATATCCGGATAACCGCACCACGGGCCAGGTGGTGTAAAGTATTCGTAACAATTCATAACAATTCGTAACAATTCGTATCTCGTTGTACCGTAGTACCCCTGTGACAGGTTGTTGACTTAGTGATCATAGTAAGATTTTCAATAAAGTACGTCATAGATTCGAAATTGAGATATATCACAATTGAATGATTTTCACAAAAGATATTTCTCATAAGATAAAGATTCGTACATAGGATTAACGATAAGTCGTAATATGATTTGAGAAAGAAACGGTGCGACGGAGTTCAAACAATTACCGACACTAGAGTCGGGTATAGCGTATAAAATGACGTTTATCAACAAGAATACAGCGGAAGCCTATCGAATGAAAATAAAATTCAAATACTTAAAAGATGTATAATCCCTTACCTCGTAATTGCAAAACGAAGCTAACACGTACGCGAATGTCGTTACACGCGATTGTCCGAACCTATAATTAAAACGCAAATACTAATTACCCAATTATACTAATAATTATTAGATAGACTAATCCAAAATAAATACTATTTTAACAAAACTCTTTTCTATTAAAAAAATTATTTAATTTTTATACTATATCATAATATTAAAATTACAAGTAAAGTATTACCAAAAGAAATACTAATTTATTAATATAAAATTAACCATATTAATAATTAACAAAATCTTCCCAAATCATACCCATAGAAAATAGTCCAAAATATAAAATATCATCCCTTCTCCACAAACTCTACACAAACATAAACTCTACACACTTAAACATACACACACTGCTACACATCTAACACACACGCACTCAACCCACACACTCACTCACACAGACACCCACACACTCACACACACACGACACCTAGTCTACCCCACAACCCCCTCCTCACTGTCGTGCCCCCCTCTCTTTTCTTCCCTTTTCTTTTTCTTCTTCTTCTTCTCCTTCTTTTCTTCTCTCTTCTTTTTTTTTTTTTCTCTTTTCTTTTCTCCTTCTTTCCTCCACCGGCGCACACACACCAGCTCCCTTTTTTCTCTTTTTCTTTCTTCCCTGCTCTCTTTCCAAACCCCCACCCCAAAGTCCAGCACACAACCCTACCAAAGAGAAACCAAAAATTACTACATGTTTTATCTAAAATCAAAGATCGAGTATCTCAACCCAAAGTTCAGCACACACAAACCCGTTTTATCTAAATTACTACATGTTTAAGCAACGGGAAAGAACTCACCTTCAAAAATCGAGTATCTCGATTCCCTTCCTCCTTCGAACCCACCAGCAACTTGCCCAAATCCGACTTCGCAGCTGCTCGAACTCTACTTTCGGAGAAATCACCACAGCTCCCTCTCTCTCTCTCTCTCTGGTTCCGATGGTTGTTCACCCCTTTACCCCTCTCCCTTTTATACACCACCGAACCCTCTCCACTTCCACCCATTCCGTCACTCCCGCGAAACAACCCTCAAACTCCTCCACCCAACAGGCCACCTCTCCCACGTTGCCCCACTATTTTCTATTTTTTTTTTTACACCATTATTATTATTATTATTATTAATATTATTATTAGAGGTTAACAAAATTATTGGGCCAAGCCCAATTTTAAAATGAACAAAGCAAACCAATTGAGTACCCAACAAACGAGGCCCGAAATAAATTAAAGTTTGACCCAAAAGTATAATACAATATATATATATATATATATATATATTTTATATAAAAACAAAATTATAGAATTATAGAAATTTTGGGTGTATTATACTCTTACCCCTTAAAAAAGTTTAGTCCTCTAAACTTCTCGTACCTGATTACACAAAAAGCTCGGGGTACTACGCTCCCATCTCTTCCTCGAGCTCCCAAGTAACCTCAAAGCACTTACAAGAAGTTATAATTTTTAAAACCTATTTAAATATCAAAATATCTACGACGTAGTCAATTACATGATAAATCAAGTCCTTAGCTTTTACCTAAATCAAAATTTTTCATAATCATTTTCGCTCATGTCTTCTTATCCATCAAACACAAGACCCAAAACACATATAGCGTAGCTAGCTAAGATCCCAAAATCATAACCTAAGTCGTAATCATGCTCAATTCGTACTCGAGGCCTTCCGTAAGCTACCTAAAATCTTTGGGGCAAACCTAGCGTAATAGTCGACACTATCGGGCTGGTATCCCATGTAACCGACAATTCCGTCTGTATTTCCTATCGTAATACATGCAATACTTCCCTTAAATGTTTTTCATACTTATCCCGAAAACTTAAAGTAAACCAATATATCTGAATAGACACAATCACCCACCGATCATGAAGCTCTTGAAACCCCAATCAATAAATTCTTAAACGCAGTTGGGGCATTCGTTAGTCCAACATCATTACCAAAAATTCATAGTGCTCATACTTCATCATTAAATCAAATGACTTATCCATCCCAAAAATTACATAAAAATCTTTAATGTCTAGAGTAAACAAATCAATAGGCACCCCTCAAAATCAACACCTATGTTCTGAGGTGACAATTTATAAGTCGTGCAATTTATATCATCTGTTTTGAGTGTAAAGTACTAGGATCAATACGAACTTAAATGTCGCGAGGACAAAGTTGTACGATACGCCACTATGTCATGGTTGTCCGAGCACACAAGGTAGCGAGAAGTCACAACACTAGATAGGAAAACAAACCGCTATCTCACGATCGCTAAATAGGAATGATGCATATCCATTACGCATATTATAATAAGGTGTGACAAAAATTTCTAGTAGTTCTCGGACACAAACATGAATATGTTATGCTTATATAGAGTTAAAACATAATTCAAAAGTGACACATACGAAAATGACTTCTTTCGAATAATATACTAAAACTAGTTGGTTTCGAATTCAAAACAACCCCAAAATCGCATCATAATATTTCAAGAAATTAAGAGAAAACTAACTCTAATGTTGAGGCTACTCTTCACTATAAACTACCCGAACTAAATTATCATTCTTTTGGTACTCCACGGGTTGAGCATCCTTCGCGGTCATGGTATCAATCCTCCGTCAATTTTTAAAATTTGACTTGTCCTTTTCTTGACCATGCGTAAACTTGTCTCTAAGTGGCTCTTGGCAGTCCTTAATCTTATGCCCAATTTTTCCTTGCTTGAAACATGCTCCACTAATCCGGTAAGCTTTTTGCATGGTGACTCTTGCCACACCGAAACACTTCATCTTCTTTGTTACCCCTTGACCCTGGACATGAATATTCTTTCTCTTAGCCTTTATAACTTCTTTAAGTACTTTCTTCATATAATAGTTACGTTCTTCACGAGCCTTTCTAACTTCCTCTACAACTTGCATCCGAGTTTCACATAGCTCGGCTTTCATTGCATTCAATTGTTCCTTTAAGCGTTCAACCATATCTCGTTGTTCGATTGGTCCAACTCCGCTTACATGGTTATGTCCACCACCATACTCGTGTGATTCTTGTCTCCATATCATCGGTCCTCCCATAAAGAGGCTCCCTTGACTATTAAGCGCCAATTAAGCCTCCTTGCCATCCCAACGAAATCTTGACCTCCGAGAGCCGCTTAGTTGACTTCTCCAATTCTTGATCTACTTTGTCCATCAACGTCTTTTCATCCATCATTCTACGATACGACATCCTAAAAATCATCATAGAATTCAACTTTCAATAAATTTTTCAAACGAGTACATTAACCTTAGAATTTGAACCAAACTCCAATATTCAACTCAATAAACTAATTTCCTTAAATTTCAAGAACGTGACACGGGTTCAAGATATATTTATATTCATATAACTCCACTCATATAATTTATCAAATGGGACTACCAAAACGAACCCCTAATATACTTACGAGGAAGATACCCTACCTTAAGAGGTCAAACCAAGGCATATCTAGCTTCTTCTTTTTCGAATTCAAACAAAAACTCATTCTTTCCTCAGCAATTAAATGGATGATGGCCTACTCATGTTCCTACGAGTCTTCATTACTAGGGTCATCCTTACGATGCATTGACCGTATCACTTCCCTAAATATCCAACAGCGATGCTAATACTAATAAAGTAATATGATAACAATACCTATATGCACAATCATAATCTTAATTCTACAGTTGTTTCCCTAATTCTAACAGTTTCTAAGTTTCTAAACTTCAGGACCTAAAGCCTAAGCTCGATACCACTCGTAACGCCCCAAACTCGGTACCGACTTCTGGTCCCACGGTTTGGCCACGTCACCATTCAATTAACACTAACTAATGCTATTCCCAATGCGTAGTAAATAAAAACCATTGAATTTAAACATCCTAACAACTTCACCAACATAATCAAACTTCGTAAACGAAGTACTATAAATCTCGAACTTATCAGAGTTTAACAAAACCTGAGTCATTACAAATTCCAAAACTGAAATAAGGATTTAAATAGAACATCTATTTTAACAAATGCCCCTGCCGACGTCCACTCGGGCCCAAATGGGTTTTCCATACCTACTAAAGTCCTGAAAGAAAAGAGTAGGAGAAAGGGTGAGCGAACAATGCTCGGCAAGTTCATATACAACCCTCCGGTTTCTAAGGAGGAGTTAACTCGAAGAGAAAACGATTAGTCAAAATGGTTTATCGATCAAATAACAAAAGGGATGATTCTCCATCATCCGTAACATGAAATAATCATTAATCAAAGAAGTAAATGTCCAAAGCAATATGACGATATAGACACGATATTTTAAACGAAAAACAAGAGAGACAAAAACATAGCGAGAGGTCCGGCGACCGCCAACCGTCCCATACCGGTTGGAAGCAACGGCTAACTCGCGAATACTCATAATATCATATGAGCAAACAGGAATTCCAAGTGAAGGCTAAAGACTACAAAATGACTACGAGAGGTACTACCGCCAACCGTCCCATACCGGTTGGAGATAGCGTCCAACTCGTGGACACTATGATCACATAAGTGGTCTCAAGACCTTAATTAACCAAATAATTCAAAGAGTTTTGATGATTCACAAATTCGTATAAACAAAAGGGTATATCCGGATAACCGCACCACGGGCCAGGTGGTGTAAAGTATTCGTAACAATTCATAACAATTCGTAACAATTCGTATCTCGTTGTACCGTAGTACCCCGTGACAGTTGTTGACTTAGTGATCATAGTAAGATTTTCAATAAAGTACGTCATAGATTCGAAATTGAGATATATCACAATTGAATGATTTTCACAAAAGATATTTCTCATAAGATAAAGATTCGTACATAGGATTAACGATAAGTCGTAATATGATTTGAGAAAGAAACGGTGCGACGGAGTTCAAACAATTACCGACACTAGAGTCGGGTATAGCGTATAAAATGACGTTTATCAACAAGAATACGGCGGAAGCCTATCGAATGAAAATAAAATTCAAATACTTAAAAGATGTATAATCCCTTACCTCGTAATTGCAAAACGAAGCTAACACGTACGCGAATGTCGTTACACGCGATTGTCCGAACCTATAATTAAAACGCAAATACTAATTACCCAATTATACTAATAATTTTTAGATAGACTAATCCAAAATAAATACTATTTTAACAAAACTCTTTTCTATTAAAAAATTATTTAATTTTTATACTATATCATAATATTAAAATTACAAGTAAAGTATTACCAAAAGAAATACTAATTTATTAATATAAAATTAACCATATTAATAATTAACAAAATCTTCCCAAATCATACCCATAGAAAATAGTCCAAAATATAAAATATCATCCCTTCTCCACAAACTCTACACAAACATAAACTCTACACACTTAAACATACACACACTGCTACACATCTAACACACACGCACTCAACCCACACACTCACTCACACAGACACCCACACACTCACACACACACCGACACCTAGTCTACCCCACAACCCCCTCCCCTCACTGTCGTGCCCCCCTCTCTCTTTTCTTCCCTTTTCTTTTCTTCTTCTTCTCTTCTTCTCCTTCTTTTCTTCTCTGTTTTTTTTTTCTCTTTCTTTTCTCCTTCTTTCCTCCACCGGCCGAACACACACCAGCTCCCTTTTTTCTCTTTTTCTTTCTTCCCTGCTCTCTTTCCAAACCCCCACCCCAAAGTCCAGCACACAACCCTACCAAAGAGAAACCAAAAATTACTACATGTTTTATCTAAAATCAAAGATCGAGTATCTCAACCCAAAGTTCAGCACACACAAACCCGTTTTATCTAAATTACTACATGTTTAAGCAACGGGAAAGAACTCACCTTCAAAAATCGAGTATCTCGATTCCCTTCCTCCTTCGAACCCACCAAAGAACTTGCCCAAATCCGACTTCGCACTGCTCGAACTCTACTTTCGGAGAAATCACCACAGCTCTCTCTCTCTCTCTCTCTCTGGTTCCGATGGTTGTTCACCCCTTTACCCCTCTCCCTTTTATACACCACCGAACCCTCTCCACTTCCACCCATTCCGTCACTCCCGCGAAACAACCCCTCAAACTCCTCCACCCAACAGGCCACCTCTCCCACGTTGCCCCACTATTTTCTATTTTTTTTTTTTTTACACCATTATTATTATTATTATTATTATTATTAATATTATTATTAGAGGTTAACAAAATTATTGGGCCAAGCCCAATTTTAAAATGAACAAAGCAAACCAATTGAGTACCCAACAAACGAGGCCCGAAATAAATTAAAGTTTGACCCAAAAGTATAATACAATATATATATATATATATATATATATATTTATATAAAAAACAAAATTATAGAATTATAGAAATTTTGGGTGTATTATAGTTAGACACCCAATTCGCCCTTTCTGTCTCTTTTATGATTGCATGCTCGATTTAAATATTATGGGTTTTTTTCTTTTTTTTGTGTCCTAAGGGGGCATGGGAAGGGATCGAACCTGAGACCCCACACGTTGTGAAGCCTCAACTCTACCACTGGGCCACCCCTTGAGGACAAATATTATGGGTTCGTTATTTCATGTGACTTGGAGGAAAACGGATCACGGAGATTTACATCTCCGTTTAAAAATGTATACATGTTTGTTTTTGTGAAAAGAAGAAAAAACAAATTTAACATATATTTGCTTAACGGAAATAACTAAAAAAAAGATTTTTATATAAAATTATTTATTGTATACATATTAGCATATATATATATATATATATATATATATGTATATATATATCATTTAATCAAAATTAAACAAAATTAAAAACAAAATTGGGCCAAAACCACAGTAGACAGCCCAAACGGCAGAAGCCCAAAATGAAAAGGTAGCCATTGTCCGCAACGCACCAAATGGGTTGCCCTATTTGGTGCGCGGAACCCCACGTGGATCACCAGCGCACCAAACTAAACATTTTTCTTAAAAAAAATAGTTTCTCAAAAATTAATTTTTGGGTTAAGATTTCAAACTTTTAAACTTGTTTTTCTCGCATAAAATCATATATTAACATGTATTAAAGCATGATTAACAATAATATACAAGTTTAACTTCGAATTGAAGTTAAACAAACAATCAAAAAAATGAAATTAATATACTATCCACGGATAAAAACGAAGAACGAAGCTTCGAAACTCAAATTTGACGTATATAACATGTGTATTTACATATCAAATATATCGAAACTAATCTATATACAAATTTACAAATTATTCAAAATATTCACATATCGAAATGAAGAATAAAATTAACGAAACGAAGGATTTACCTTCTGTCATTTTACAGAATTCGTTTGGGCCACGTTCTAGGCCGTTGTGTTGTGCTCCCACTACTACAATACGAGGAAAGGAAGACTTACGATTTTTGTTTGTGTGTTTGTGTTCCAAGAACATAGAGGAAGAACTCAGAGAGTTCTTGTGTTTGTGTGGGAACCCTTTTCCCTTGTCTGAGAGAGTATTTATATGGGAGAGAGAGAGTTACTCTATGACCCAAGTTTGGAGGAAGCTTCCTTTGAACTTGGTGACCAAGCTTTGCCAAGAAAGTCCACAACGTCAGCCGTGGGAGAGAACTGTCATTGCGGGCTTGACTTTTTGGGCATGCATTGTCTGGTACGCGGCGCACCATATGGTGCCCACGCGCACCAGACAATGTTTTTGTCCTTTTGACTTTGTTTTGGTGCAATTTGACCCCTTGAAGCTTTATATCTTCAGTTTCGACACTCGAAACAACTCAACTTACAAATTATAAACCAATACCCTCCAAAATAAGCCTAGGTTGACCCCAAAGGCTAACATCTCAATCTAGGATGGTTCTATACTCAAACCAAACACACAACGAACTCAAATGGTCACTGAAACAACCCAAAGGAGGTCAAATAACGACACAACCAAACTAACCAACAACCAAAACAAGATTAACTCATGAACCAAACAATGCAAATGACAATATTAAAGCATGCCAACATGATTTCTAAACATGGGATTCAAATCTATTAAGCTTAAGCACAAAACCAATCAATCAAGCTCACAACCGAGTCGATCTTTCCAACCAACGACAAGTCACGAAATATAACTCTGCGAAGCTTATAAGCATGAATTTAGACACTAAATGCAAGCATGTTAAACATGAGATACACGTGAACACACGTGTGGGAGGCAAGAGTGGCCTTGGGCATTACAAAAACTTTCAAAATAGTACGAGTCAAAGGAAACAAAAACGTCAACTATACATGGTATGAAGCGCGGCGGCCTAAGCGGTGTCTCAACGCACCAAACCTTGCATATTTCAATTTTTTCGAAGACCAAAGTATGTTTTGATGTTTTGAAAACACAAAATAAATCTTTTAGAATCATTTTTTTGTAGGGAAAGCAAGTGTAAACATGCTTCAAAGCTTTACAAACACTAATATACAAGTTTAACAACAAATCAAGGCTAAACAATCAACCAAAACTTAATTGTAAACCTACTGTCAACATGAAAAAATAAGAAAAATAGCTTCAGAACTCGAATTTAACGAAGGAATCACATGTATTTGCATATTAAACATCTCAAAGCTTGTTTATTTACATGTTTACAACTTATTTAAGCTATTTACGTGTTTGAAACGAAAGAAATTGAAACGATCCAAAGGTTCTCACCTTCTGTCATTTTATAGAATCGTTTGGGCCTAGTTCTAGGCCGTTGTGATGTGCTCTGACTGCTACCAATGCTAGGAAAGGACTTACGTTTCTTTTTTATGTGTGTGTGTTTGAGTTATGTGTGTATGTTAGTCCCAAAAGGCTCAAATAGGCTAGAAGGGGGGGGTTGAATAGCCTATGTCCAATTTTAAAACTTTTACTAAAAATTACTTCACAATGTAAATAAAACAGTTTGAAATAGGTTTGCAGCGGAAAGAACATGTGAAGTACATGGGTGTTATAAGAGCTTTAAGAACATGCGTGAACTTATTGGGTCTCGAATGGGCTTGAGTGACTTTGAACCCAAACAATCATAATTGGTTCACTTGACTTGGGCCTTGTGTCTTGGTTCGATCCACGATTCTCATCAAGTACCAGTGGTACTTGCCAATTCCTTGGTAGCAAATTGATCTCATGGGCTAGTAAGAAGTAAGTCCCGGTCTCCACCTCTACAACTAAAGCTGAATATATTGCTGTTGGTAGGTGTTATGCCCAGATACTCTGGATGAAACAACAACTGGTTGATTATGAGCTCAATGTCAATAAATATCCATTATTTTGTGACAACACCTCAACAATATAAGTATCTTAGAACCCTGTCATGCATTCCAAGACCAAACATATAGATATAAGGTATCACTTCTTAAAAGATCATGTGGTGAAAGGCAACATAGAACTTGAATATATATCTACTGATTTACAATTGCTGATATATTTACTAAAGTCTTAGACTCTACTAGATTTTTCTTTTTAAGAGGTGAACTAGGAATGCTTATTTTATAGTGACAGATATTTTCTAATGCATTTGATTATTTTTGAGTATTTTGGTTACTTAATTCAGCCGAAGATTGCAACACGTGCCAATCACATGCAAATTTAGTCACCATCAGAGTTACTCATTCAGTCAATCGGTAGTAGCTAATCTTTGTGGCTAAATCAGTCACCCAACAATTCAGTCACAAGCAGTTCCTAGAGTTCAGTCACCTCCACCCAACTGATCTTTCTCTAGTTTTAGTCACCCATACATTCAGTCACCACCGCCTGGCTGAACCTTCTAAATTCAGTCACACGCATTTGATTGAATCCCAAACTTTAGTTTCTAGCTACTGATCAGTCACCTCCGTATTAAATTTATAGCATCTTCTTCTGTCCTTTTTCTTGATAATGGTGCGTTGCTTATGCGAGAAGCCAACTGTTTCTCCAAAAGTACTGACAACAATGGGACGTTTTGGTTGCCCACGTCTCCATTACCTAAGCAAAATTAATTTCTCAGCCCACGTTCCCACGTAAAGTGCACCAATCGTCAGAAACCTAAACATCCACTCATTACCCAAAACCCTATATAAATTAAAACCTAAACCCTTTTAACTTTTTACACTCACACATATTTTAAACCCTCATATTTCCCTTGCAAACTTTCTCTCCCGGCCTACTATCTTCTCTCTCTCTCCTTTATTCCCAGATTTCCAAACCCTCATCTATAGCGGAACAACTAGTTGGTTGCTTAGTAGACATCCCTTCTCTCCAGGCCTCTCCCATTGGCCGTGAGCTTGCTGCGATGTGTATTTCCTCTAGGCTTACACCAATCCTTTGTTTTTTCAGCAACCCATTACCACCCAACATAGTCCTTAAGTCCTTCAACTCTATGGCTTCTACCCTAAATAATCCTCACTCTCTAACTAGCATGATCCGTGGTGTTCAGGTGGTGATGGATGCCCACACCTTGGGAGGAGTTTTCCCAGACTTAGGTGTTGATCGCAGTGTTAATGTGCCAAAACAGATTCAGCTCGCTGGATAGGCTAGAATGCGAGGTGATGTTCTTTGGATAGTATCTTCTACATTAACAAGTACAAGTTTAGGCCCCTGCACTATGCACTGTCCACTCTCTTGGACAAGTGCTTGATTATTAAATCTGGTGGCCACGACACATAGTTCTAAACTATGGAAAGTTCTTTGAACCTCTTGGGCTGGGGTGGAACCAACTCTAATGTCAATGTGATCAGTTTCTGCAAGATGAAATGGTCTATACCATGTGGCAAGCTTACAGAAAGCACTTAAATCTCCTAGGGCTACAAGTTGATGATCCCTATCTGGTTGGGCATGAGGTCAGGCCTGATAACGATGAGGTCAATCAGGAGTGGGTGGAAATTGAAATGACTGATGACTTAGCACAAGTAAGGGAACATGTGCTTGATCAGCAATAGCAAAGGGTAGAACTTGCACAGAGGCAATATGGGCATTTTACTAGGAGGAGAGCTGAACAAAGGGCTCAAGCTGAAGCTCACTCATTAGCTACTACGGTTGTTTAGCCAGCTGAACCCATGCCAACTGAGCCTGAAACTCAAAATTTAGCCAGTTGAAGAATAGCTAACTGGTGAAGCTGTTGAACTGAAGAAAGAGCTGAAGTTGTTTCTGCGACTGATTCAGTTGATGCATCAATCAATAAAGTCCTTAAGGAGCTTGGACTGACTACTGAAGCTAAAGTAGAAGCTGCTACTAAACCCCCTCCTGTTCTTAAGGAGGAGCATCGGCCTACAGCAGCTGCTGATGGAGATGGAGATGTGGATGAAGAAGAAGAAGATGATGATGGAGATGATGAGGATGATGATGATAATGATAAAGAGGATGATGAAAATGATGGAGCTGTGTTAGGTCCAAGGTTGCTCTATATAGGCTAGAAGGGGGGGGTTGAATAGCCTATATCCAATTTTTGAAATTGATTCAAAAATCTTACTTCACTAGGGTTTGAAAAAAATTGCAGGCGGAAGTCTTGTGAAGTACAGGACAAGTTGAGAATGGTGATCTTCACAGTCAAGATCGCGGTTCTTAACGGTTTGGAAATCTGAAATTTAAAGCAACACAATTAATTCACAATCACACACAAATAGACAGAATATTTAATATGGTTCACACTTATAAATAAGTGCTACGTCCACAACCAAAGTGGTCAACTTTGGATTTGAAAATCGTGTACTAAGTTTTTCCACTAGATATTTTACAAACTAAGTCTCTAATGGATAGTGTACAAAAATTTTGTTGACCAAGTGTTTGTGTGGGAGAATTGATATCAATAAGATACAATTCTCGTGAGCTATGATAAGCTAGGTGTTGCAATCAATGAAGAGCTTTAATGGACTAGACGTCTAAGGATGAAGCTCTTCAATGAATGTATACGAATAGGACGTTTAAGCTTTAATGCACTTGAAGAAGATGAAGAAGATTCAGAGTTGTGGTTGTTGAAGCGTTAATAAATGCTGCCATGAAATCTCCTTTTATATGCAGGGAGGACCTTGGAGCCGTTGGAGATCTTCATGAGTTGCTCAATTTGAATTTAAGAGCATTCAATGCTCTAATGGTGTTGTTAAGCACTGATAGGCGGTTCGCAAGTTGATCTGTCTCGACATATTGCCAAAAATAGGTAGATGTGTTTGCAGGCAGAATGTCCTTTTCTGAGTTGTATGCCAAGAATGGAAAGCTTCATTGAATGCGTTCTGCAGGTTAACGTTGCATCGAAGTTAATGAAAGCTTCAAATCAGGACATGTCTTCGGCAGTTCTATATCGGACGATCTTGAGGTCTTCAATCTAGCTGATGAGGTTTGGCTTAGATGAACTTGTCCGATATCTTGAAGGACTCAGCTGATGCACACTTCGGCAGATGTATAGAGGATAGCCGATAACCTTACAGGCTATCTTCTTCAAGGCAATTTACAATAAGCAATCCTAGGCTATTCAAGCTATGTCTAAGTACAAGTTGCCACTCTAACAGACACGCAGGCCCATTAGTCACCTTGACTTAGACTTAGGTTATGGATTCAAGCAAATCTAGGCTAAGATACAACAATCTCCTCCTATTTGCTTGAGTCCATGACCCTACGAATACAATATCAGCAGACCATGTTCAAGTCTAGTAATAACATGCTTGTAAGATTGATATATTAAATAAGCATGTCCTAGATGAACTTACACAAAGGTCATTGTATTCAAGAATTACAAAGTGTTTACAAACAGGAAATTAAGCATCGACACTTGTAATTAGGCGAATTTAAAGACATGCAGGATAGGCGAATAGGCATTATAGGATATGTCTTTAAACCAGTGGTTTAAATTTCATGCATGCACAGAATAAGCAGTTCATAGTAAAGCATGAAAAATTTAAAAACAAACATTGCTCATTAAACAAGAAGTTTAATTTACAAAGTTTTCCAAAAAGATTATACAGAATTCATCGGCCAGTATGACCTTTGCCTTTGCCTGATGAAGATTGCCCATGGCCTCTTGATGTCCATTTAGAGTCGGCCTTAGGTCTTGCAATCTCTTCTTTTCTTCTAGCTCTTCTTTAGCGTCGGTCAATTCGTAGGAAAGATCGATGTTTTTCGTTTGACCTCGGCTAACTCTTCTTTTGTATCAGCCAATGCAGAGGACAGATCACTGTTTTTCTGTTTGAGTAGGGCATTATGCTCAATAAGTCTAGTCCGCTGATCATTGTTGAGTCTAGCCATCTCCTCCTTCATGGACGCAAGCGAGGTATCAATGAGAGCAAGACGGTTGGAAGTAGTGATGTGCTCTTTGCGATAGAAGGCCAAGTGCTTGGAGGTAAGATTGCGCGTCGCTCGAACGAGGAGTGAACAGCGATTTGCATGGCGTTGAGAAGCACAAGCTTGTAGCCGGCTTCAACCATGTCGACGATCTGCATCATTTTTGTGGCGAGATTGTCCCAATTGGTCTTGAAGATGGCGAGGTCGAGGAGGAAGATGCTGAGATCGGGCAAGAGCGGTTGGTGGCAGATAGAGCGCAGCGAGCATCAAAGCGGCCTTGGCACCTCTGAAATCTCCATTACTTGGGTCGCGACCGCACATGGGTGATGTGAGGCGATCGCAGATAGCGGTGCGGGGCCTTGGTCGTCAACGAGATGACCTCAAAATCTTTCAAAAACTTATGTACCTCGGCGGGATAGGTATCGACGAGTCGGGATGACTCGTGGAGGAGATGATGGACCTGCGAGGGGAAGGATGGCCGCTTGGGTAGGAGAGAGGGAGGATGGGTGGTGGAAGGCGGGAGTGGTGGAGGATGTTGGAGAATGGTGGAGGAGGATAGGGAAATATGGTGGTAGAGGGTTGGGATTGGCTAGGGTAGGTCGACGAAGGGATGGATAATATGGAAGGATGAGAGGGGATCGAGGCCTTAGACGACCAATGAGAAAAGGAGTAGGGATAGAGATAGGGTGAGGTGAACGGTATAGAATAGGGATGAAAGGGTTGAAGCCAAGGTAAGTGGTGACTACATCAATGAAGTTGTAGACCACGGGGTGAAGAAGGATGGAAGGATGGCGATAAGAGTGAAGGCTGAGGTTTAGGCGAGAGAAGGAAGGAAGAGATGGCGATTACGTGGGAGAGGAAGTCCTAGGTCCTTGTGAATTGTAACCCATTGGTTGAAGATCATAAGATCTTGAACCGGCGAGTTATGAGAGAAAAGAGTTGGGACCAGGAGGGTGGAAGGGGGTCATAGAATGCACCCCACTTAAAGATGATTTCCCTGTGACATAGGGCGACGGGAAATCTCTTAGGGTAGTCAAGGGAAGAGAGGTAGGGGTCAGAATCAGCAGGGTTGGGTTTAGGCTGCTTGTCTCGAAGGACAGCGAGCTGCACCTCAGGGTGTAGGTGGTTATAGGGGTTGGTTTTGAGGCGTTTGGGAGTAGGCGGGTCGAAGAGAGAGATAGGGCGTTTGGAGGATGGTGGTTGAGAGGTGGTGGCAGGTGAGATAGATGGCTCTTGGGTGGTGGTTGTTTGGATGGGAGCAGAGTGAGGAGGTGAGGAAGTAGGTGAGGTGGTAGTGGTAGTAGGCAGAGGTGGTGAAGGTGGAGGAGAAGTGGTTTCATCGGCAGATCCCACAAAGTGTACCTTCTTCTTTGCACTCTTTTTAAAACGTTTGCCATGTTTGGACTTAGTAGGTGAGGAAGAGGCAGAAGTAGGTGGTGGAGATGTTGTGGTGGGAACTGCTGGTGGGGGAACAGCCGATGGAGAAACGGCTGGTGTGGAAACAAAGGTGTAGACACGGCTGGTGTGGAAGAAGAGGTGGATGAGACCTTAGGAAGGCCAAAGGATTCGTCTGTGGGTAGGAGGGTTTGTTTAGGTTTGGGTTTGGAGGATTGGGAGGTAGTTGTAGAGGGTTTGGAGAGGTCAGCTGGTTTGAAGGTTGATGTGTCCTTCTCAACAGCTGCCTTTGAGCGGGCAGGTTTCCTGGATTGTTTAAGTTTTGGAGTGAGAGAGGGAGAGTGTTTGGGCTTCTTGGATGGAGGCTCAGCAGGCTCATATGGATCATGGTCCAGCCTGCTGAGGTCAAAGTGCTCAGGCAGCTCAGCCCCAATAGGTGTAGGCTCCTCCTCAGCAGTAACCCGGCGTGTAGGTGACCTTCCTCTTACCCTTGTTGGCTTGGGTAGAGGGGCCACCGTGCGATAGGCGGGTGCGGCGGCGGCGGGTAGCGATAGCGGCGGCAGCGGCCTCGGCCGCGTTGGTTGTCCTTTGGCCATATCATCCCGATAGCGGGTGATGTTGTTGACCGTGAAGACGTAGGTGTTGGACACCTTGATGAGGTCGTCATTAGCGACCAGCTCATCAATCTCCTCATAACGTCGGAGGATGACATTAATAACCCTTACAAAGGGCCTCTTCAAGGAAGGGTGAGCTTGGACTTCAGAACGCTGGGATAGCATTGAGAAAATGATCTTGGCCCGTTGAGTTGCTTGCGAAGGACCACGGCTTTGGTCCACATCACCGCTTGGGAGGTGAAGATGTCCCTCGAGCCATTTTTGAATAAGATGCTCTTTCGAGCGATGGGCGATATGATAGGGGTTTTCGGGAAGAGGTTCTGGACATCTCGGAGAACCTCTCGGTTGGGCGAACCCCTCATCATTTCCCAAGCAAGTGCCGATTCCGCATCGGTCAAGTCCGGTTTGCCTTCAACAGGCGGTCAAGGATTTCTCCAACATCCTTATAGGTCAACTTGATGTAGTGACCTCGATGTAGCCCTTGATGTAGCTTAAGTTGGTGGCTCGAGGCATTAGGCGGAGGAGGAGGAATCATCCTTGTGTAAAATTCCTCGGCTAGAAAATTCTTTGTAGTGGGTGTCGTTGAGTTGGAACAAGGGAAGAAGTCCACATTCGGCCAAATCTTTTAGTAGGCATCACCGAGATGTGCTAATGATGGAATCTCGGTCTATGGTCATCCCGGGATGATAACTTGACTGGGAAGGCTCCTTATTGGGAGCTCGGCGGCCTTTGCGGCCCTGGTTGGCGAGCGGAGGCGGAGGATGAGTAGTGGCGGCGGCCTTTGAGGATTTAGTCTTTCCCTACACAATCGGCAAATGTGAGAACAAAGATATAGAAATAGGCGGATATGCAAGAAACAAGAGATAATCATGAAATCGCAGATATTAACATAAACAGTGCGTTCGATCAAAACCCAAAATATAGACAATTTAAAGCATAATATAAGAACAGTTCATCATCCGGGTTTTCAAATATCTACCGAGTTTGTCGATTCAAGCAAACAAACGATATAAACGAAAACATAGTACCACAGGAATCTCTACAACACATTTTACACCAAAGAAGCATGATTCAAGCAACAATCGCAAGATAGCACAGTTCATCAATGGCGGACAGTTTAAAAACTTAAATTAGGTCAAAACAAGATCCTAAACTGGATTTAAATGACTCAAGAAGGTGTAGAAATCCTTACCATTGATGATTTTAAGCTTGAAAACTTGAGAAATTTGTAGGTTTAAGAGGATTTGAGTAAGATTGTAGATTCGAAGGAGAGGTTTTGAAAGTTTGAAAATGGCGGTTATGGAGCAAGTGAAGAGTCACGTGCATTTGCCCTTTTATACCTCGACAGGCCAATAAATGAAATTTGATAAAATTTGAAATCCGCATTTATTACACGATGAGTCACCGTATGGCGCACTTAAGTCTGCCTATTTTATAGAAGCTGCCGATATGAATGTAGATACTTACTCAAGGTTGTCTATGTACTCGGCGAGTTGCGATCGGGCGATCACGTAGGCGGTTTAATAACGAGTTATAAAATAACTTAAAGAATTTGCTAGAAAGGGTTAAGGATTGAGGTCAAGCATACCAAGCTCTCCTCTTAAATATGCAAACCTGGTTGAATCAAGTGGTTTTGTGAAGATGTACGCTACGATTCTCTGTAGGCACATATTGCATGCGATGTTACCTTTTTCAACATGATCTTTAAGAAAGTGATATCTCACATCAATGTGCTTTGTTTTGGAGTGCATGACAGGATTTTGAGAGCGAGATTGCTGATGTGTTGTCGCACATTATAGGACAATCATCGGTTTGATCTCATAGTCAACTAGTTCTTTGTTTGATCCACAGCAATTGTGAGCAGCGGCTACCGGCAGCTATGTATTACGCTTTGTTGAAGTTGAAACGGAGGTTTGCTTCTTGGCCCATGAGACAAGTCTATTTCCTAAGAATTGACATGTCCCACTTGTGCTTTTCTGTCAACTTTACATGCGGCAAAATCGGCATCGAATAGCCTATAAGATTAAAAGATGAATCTCTAGGATACCGATTCCCAAATTGGGAGTATCTATCGATATCGATGATTCTTTTGGCTTGTAGGTGAGACTCCTTTGGATCGGCTTGAAATCTAGCACAAACACAAACAGCAAACATGATATCGGGCCTACTAGCAGTTAAGTATAAAAGTGAACCAATCATGCCTCAGAGAGTCATGTCCACTTTCTTGCCCTTCTCATCTTTGTCAAGATGGCGGTTAGTAGCCATAGGAGTCTTGAAGTGTTTGCATTCTCAAGACCAAATTTCTTGATAACATCCTTTGCATATTTGGCTTGATTGATGAAGATACCATTTGAACTTTGTTGAATTTGAAGACCAAGGAAAAAGTTGAGCTCTCCCATCATGCTCATCTCAAATTTACTCTGCATAAGCTTTTCAAACCTTTTGCAAAGATTTTCATTAGTAGAACCAAAGATAATATCATCAACATAAATTTGAACAAGTAAGGAATGACCTTTATGCTTCATAATGAAAAGAGTAGTGTCAATTTGACCTCTTACAAAGCCTTGAGATATCAAGAACTTTGAAAGGGTCTCATACCAGCTCTTGGAGCTTGTTTAAGTCCATAAAGGGCTTTCCTCGGCTTGTAGACATCTTCTCTCCTTGAGCAGTCTATGAACCCAGTGGTTGCTCAACATAGACTTCTTCTTGAAGTTCTCCATTCGAAATGCACTCTTTACATCCATTTGATAAACTTTGAAGTCTTTGTAAGAGGCATAGGCCAAGAATAATCGATAGCTTCTAATCTTGCAACAGAGCAAATGTCTCATCATAGTCAATACCCTCCTCCTGTCTATATCCTTGGGCTACCGGTCTTGCCTTGTTTCTTGTAATATTGCCGTTTTCATCCATTTTGTTTCGAAAACCCACTTTGTGCCAATAACGCTTGTCCTTTAGGCCTAGGGACCGTGACCGGACTTGGCATCTGTCAAATTGGTTTAGCTCTTCTTGCATAGCTTCCACCCGCTTGGATCTTCCGAGCTTCATCAATCTTTTGGGTTCAATGTTAGATACAAATGCGGTAGAATACATGCATTCATTTTTGAAGCTTGTCTAGTTTGAACACCGGCATTAAGATCTCCAATGATTTGAGTGATAGGATGATCTTTTACTTCCCTAACTTCTGCAGTTGAACTTGTCCTATTGCATCGGCGAGTTGGATTCTTGAGAAGTAGAAGTGGCTGAAGCTTGGTTTTCTAAAGGGTAGGTTAATTCCAAGGTAGGTTGTATGACTTCGGTGTGGAAGGCAAAGGGGATTCGGGGTTTTCGAGTGTTCATTTGTTGGTTCGTTTGAGGATTCTAACGGGTTGACTCTTGGAAGATCTTGTGAAGAAGGAGGATCGCGGATCGGGACTTGGGCGTTCGCACTGCCTCATATTCATCGAATCATTAGTAACCTTAGGAGCCAAATGTGGCCCAATGAAATCAAATTCATCAAAAGAAACATGTACGATTCAACAACTCTAAGTGAAGTTTTATTGTAAACTCGTATGCTTTTGAAAACTTGGCATATCCGAAAAATTCCTTCATCACTTTTGGATTCAAACTTACCTCTATGTTCTCTACCATTGTAAAGAACATAGCATTTACAACCAAATATTTTAAAGAATCCAATGTTGGGAGCTCGCCTCTCCATATTTCATATGGAGTTTTGTTATGAAATTTGTTTATGATGGACTGTTTTGTGTGAAGCAGCGGTGTTCACGCCTTCGCCCGAAATACATAGGCGGTTTGGCTTCGGCAATCATTGTCTTTCTGCTTCAATGAGAGTTCGTTCTTCCTTTCAGCAACTCCATTTTGTTGAGGTGTGCCAAGCTGAGAGAAATTGTGACCAATTCCATGGTCATCACAATATTTGGCTACACCATTGTTCTTGAACTCTGTTCCATTGTACGATCGACATCGAGATATCATCCGGCCAGTGTAGTCTTCGAAGAGTTCGATAATGATGTCATATGCTTCATCTTTGGAGGACATCATCTCTACCCAAGTAAATCTTGAGTAATCATCAACTACCACAAGAGTATACTTGCGCCACCAAGACTTGTAGTAGTTACAGTCCAAACAAATCCATGTGCAAGAGCCGTAGAGGTGCGGTTGTTGATAGGCAAGGCTTGCTTTTGAAGGAAGATTTGTGTAGTTTGCCTAGTTGACATGCTCTGCAGAGTGTGATTCAGTGATATTTTAGGCAAACCAACAACTAGATTGTCTTTTGATAGCTTCTCCAGGTATTTGAAATTGAGATGACTAAGCCTTTTGTGCCACAACCAGTTGTTGTCGGTTGATGACCTAGCAACCAAGCATAGATTTGATTTTCTTCCAACGGCATTTAGGTCAACGGCATAGACATTCCCTTTTCGAACCTGTCGGGATAGTTGAACATGTCTCATTGTCCTTTATGAGACATTGACTTGAGGAAAAGCGACATGTTAGACCTTTATCACGAATTGTGATATGCTCGGCAGTTGTGCTTTAAACCTTCAACTAGAGAGACTTTGTTGATGAGATTGCCTCGATTATACTTCCATAACCAATGGTCTTCCCTTTTGAGTTATCTCCAAATATGGAGGGACCCTTTGCTTCAACAATGCTTGAGAGAAGATTTGGATCACCATCATATGCTTTGAGCATCCACGTCTAGATACCATAGATCTTTCTCTTCTTCATTGACGGCCATAAAGCATTCTGAAATATAGACATTTAAGAATATGGTCCCCTTTTATTTTTGGGTCCTCAAGGTTAGCAACCTTTTGGGATCCACACTGTTTAACCTTTGGAGGAGTAAATCCTCTAGATTTAGGTGTGAATCTCGAAGGCATTCATGAATCTCATGACCATGGCATTTGCGAAAGAGCATTTGTGAAATCCTTCAACATGAGTAATGATTTCTTTTGAGGCTTCTTAATATCGGCGGTCTTTGGAATGACCTTTCGCGATAATTGGCCTATAGGACTTAGGGCGATAATGCCTTTTCTTGTTGATGTTAGGTTTACCATAGGTAGACCTCTTATCAAAAGATTTTGTATTTGAGCACATGTCCTTTAAGCTTTTTATCCGAGAATTCACTTCTTTTACCCTTTTATAGGCGGTGTTGGGATCGCAGTCTTGCCTTTGACAAATTTAATAGGTTTGAGTGAGAATTCCTAGACTTGCTATTAGTCATCCTGTTTCTTAGGGTGACTAATGGCGGAGTTTAGTTGCTCGAGACTCTATTAGCGAGTCATTCGGTGCTTTCTTTTGGACTTGTCTTTTGTGTTCTTGGGATAAACAAAAGGAACTTTGTTAAAGCCAAGTCCTTGCCTTTTGGGAGGCTGCTGGTCATAAGAAACTTCTACCCAATTCTTGGCAAATACTTCGATGTCTCATCCTTTTGAGAACCAGAAGAACTACCTACTTTGAACTCACTTTGGAAACCAATACCAGTTTTGTCATCTAAAGTTTTCTGGTTTGAGAGAATGGTATCAAAGTTTCCTTTAGAGTTATTCCAAGTATTGACAACCTTTTGAAGGTCATCTTTCTCGAGAATTTATCTTCTTGATGTGTTCAAGTAGAAAGTCCACTTTTTCGATCAAAGCTTTGTTCTCTTTTTGCAATTTGATACTTTCACTTCTTTGTCTATCAAGATCTTTGATCTTAGACATCAAGGTTGATTTCTCGAGACAACTAGTTCATGCTTCTTGGCTAATTTCACATAGGCGGCTTTGAATTTTGAAAACTCTTCCAGCATGTCTTTGTTTGCTTTGATGAGCTCTCCCTTTGAAGGTTCATTAAGCTCATCATCATCATCACTGTCATCTTGTTGAAATGGTAGTGACCTCACTGAATCATGTGGTGACTCCCTGGCCATAAGGCATATGTTGGCTTCTTCGGAAAGTCACAAGAGTCATCCTCATCGGTGTCGGTGTCACACCATGTAGGCGGTTGCTTTCATCAATGTCTTCACCACCATCCCTTTTTGTTTTTGAAATTTAGTTTCGGGACGTTTCTTATAAAATTCATATTTTGGCTTTGGACATTTAGAGGCAAAATGGCCTGGTTTCCTACGATTAAAACAAACTAGCTCATTATCCTTTTGATGGTCTGCGATTTATAAGGAGCGAGAATTTTTGGTTGAGCGGTTGTTTTATAAGGAACGGCGGTGAGAAGACCGCCTATGTGATGATGGTTTATTAAACCTTTTGAAACGTTGATATTTCTTTACAAACATAGCAAAGGCTTCGTCGAAAGAATATCATCATCTTCACCGGAAGTAGAAGGTGTTTCATCAGGTTTTGAACAGGAAGGTTCAGTAGACATGGCTGGTAAGGACAAGTTTTTAAAACTCTTTTCCATTTCTTGAGCTTGTTGGATCTCAAGCTCATAAACTGAAAGACTAGCATAAAGGTTTCTAAGAGTCAATTTGTTTAAATCTTTTGACTCTTTCATGGCGATGATTTTAACATGCCATAAACGCCTAGTGCATTTAGAAATCTCATGTTTATTTCTTTCTTTTCATACTTCTTTCCTAAGGAATAGCAAGAGTTGACTACCTCATAGAATCTGTCATAGGCACTTCGCAGAGACTCTTTGGGATCCTTTTGAAGGAGTCAAACTTCGATGCAAGTATATAATTTGTTGTTCTTTGTCTCACCATCACCTTCAAGATATTCAAGGATGGCTTCCCACATCTCCTTTCTTTGTGTCCAAGTTGATAATCTGGCGATAAGTGCTTATATCAACACGGTGGTAATGATGTTGATGGCCTTTCCATCCGAGCATCATTCTTTCGTCTTCATCATCCCACTCTTCTTCGGCTTTGGTACTTCAGGCGCAGATTGGATCTACCGCGCCGTGTATTAGGCTTCATTGGAATTCGGGTCCATCGTGACACATTTCCACAAACGTTTATCAATTGAATTCATATGTCTTTTGACTTTATCTTTCCAGATGTCAAAGTGAACTTCATCCAAGACAGACAATGGTTCACGTTTGAGGTTTCCAACATTTGGTGAGCAGCCATGATCTTTAATCTCTCAAGAGGTTAATCTCGGAAAAACAAGTTTTCAAAGAGTTAAGCTCGATACCAATTGTTAGGTCCAAGGTTGCTCTATATAGGCTAGAAGGGGGGGTTGAATAGCCTATGTCCAATTTTTGAAATTGATTCAAAAATCTTACTTCACTAGGGTTTGAAAAAATTTGCAGGCGGAAGTCTTGTGAAGTACAGGACAAGTTGAGAATGGCTGATCTTCACAGGTCAAGATCAGCAGTTCTTAACAGTTTGGAAATCTGGAAATTTAAAGCAACACAATCAATTCACAATCACACACAAATAGACAGAATATTTAATATGGTTCACACTTATAAATAAGTGCTACGTCCACAACCAAAGTGGTCAACTTTGGATTTGAAAATCGTGTACTAAGTTTTTCCACTAGATATTTTACAAACTAAATCTCTAATGGATAGTGTACAAAAATTTTGTTGACCAAGTGTTTGTGTGGGAGAATTGATATCAATAAGATACAATTCTCGTGAGCTATGATAAGCTAGGTGTTGCAGTCAATGAAGAGCTTTTAATGGACTAGACGTCTAAGGATGAAGCTCTTCAATGAATGTATACAGATAGGACGTTTAAGCTTTAATGCACTTGAAGAAGATGAAGAAGATTCAGAGTTGTGGTTGTTGAAGCGTTAATAAATGCTGCCATGAAATCTCCTTTTATATGCAGGGAGGACCTTGGAGCCGTTGGAGATCTTCATGAGTTGCTCAATTTGAATTTAAGAGCATTCAATGCTCTAATGGTGTTGTTAAGCTCGATAGGCGGTTCGCAAGTTCTGTCTCCGACATATTGCCAAAAATAGGTAGGCTGTGTTTGCGGGCAGAATGTCCTTTTCTGAGTTGTATGCCAAGAATGGAAAGCTTCATTGAATGCGTTCTGCAGGTTAACGTTGCATCGAAGTTAATGAAAGCTTCAAATCAGGACATGTCTTCGGCAGTTCTATATCGGACGATCTTGAGGTCTTCAATCTAGCTGATGAGGTTTGGCTTAGATGAACTTGTCCGATATCTTGAAGGACTCTGATGCACACTTCGGATGTATAGAGGATGGCCGATAACCTTAGGCTATCTTCTTCAAGGCAATTTACAATAAGCAATCCTAGGCTATTCAAGCTATGTCTAAGTACAAGTTGCCACTCTAATGACACGCAGCCCATTAGTCACCTTGACTTAGACTTAGGTTATGGATTCAAGCAAATCTAGGCTAAGATACAACAAGCTGATACTAGTAATGAACCCTTAACCCAGTCATCTAGTCAAACACCCATCAGTGTAACTTTTACCCCTCCACTTCTATCCTCCCTCCACCTCAACCTTCCCAAACACTTCACCCCAAACAAACACTAACCCTTTAACCAACAAAATCTATTAGACCTTAGTTAGCTAATGTCTCTACACATCAGCCGGATGATACCATATCTCAGCTAGCTGAAACCATCTTTTCCCAATCTTCAACTTGCAAAACCTTAGCTAGTCTACCCATCAACTAAACTGATGATGAAATCCCTACAACTGAACCCCCAGCCTTCAGTCACCCCACTTGCTTTACTAGTGCCTACTAGTTCCTCCACTCTCAGTGTTAAAATTCAGTGTGATTTGGAAGAATCTGAAGATTTCATGGCTGAAGACCTATTCAACTTTTCTGGGCTGATGGCTGACAACAATAAAGACATGGATGTAGAAGTTTCCCCTCTGCCTCCTTATGATGATAAGAGGAAATGGGAATATGCCTTCATGAATGAAGCCATTCATGATCCCACCAAAAGGTAGAACACCAGGATTATCTTTTAAGAGGTTGAAGAAGAAACAGTTAAAGAAGAGAATGCTGCTGAAACTAAAACTGCTAGACTGATGCAGCAACTACTACTACGGCTGAACCAAATGCAACTCCTACTGCTGACACAACTGCTGATGATGTTAATGCTGTTAGTCCTTCTATATCAACACCTTCTGTTACTTTTATAGGTTTCGAAGCTCTAAGGGAAGCGCAGCTGAGGCTTGATGATACTTTTACTATTCTGAACAACTCTGTCCCGGAATTATCTAACAGAATGGGTCTGGTGGATGCATCGAAGTATCAGTAGATGCAGACGGACATCACTCTCAGAGACTTGGTTCGTTCACACGATGAACTTTGTCATCAAATGAGGATGACTGTGCTAGATGTGCGGGGGGAGATCTATAATGAGGTTCACAGGGCCATTGTCGGAGGTTATCCAAGAGTTGTACATTCTGATGAATAGAAACACGTGACCTCGATCAGGTAAAAGGCAGGCTATTGCTCAAATCCAAGATTTGGAGGGCCAACTACTTAAAGCCCTTTAGGAGGAGAAGAAGCAAAAGGATATCAACAAGGCTATTCTTCAAGAAAATGCTGAGTTGAGGAAACGACTGAATATTCCTCCAGTTGACACGGAGCCTCCTAAAAATTCTCTCTAAATATTTCTCTCTCTCTTGGATAAGCGGCTAGGGTTTGCATGGCGGCTCTCTTGCTCGCCGCCGCCGGTGACCATCCCCCGCCCCCAATGATCCCGATGAGCCTCCTACTTCCCCTACCGTCAAGAAATCTTTTGCCTCGATCCTTAGAGAATGGACAACCCTCCACTTCGTCATCTATCCCCTTATTCCTCCTTTGACTTATAAAGGTGAGCCATCCATCCACTCTCGATGAACAAATCAATTCGCTTGCACAACCCTTTAAACACACATTGATTGGCAAATTCTCTCATGGTCGCCCTTCTATGGAAGCGACTCGTAAATCCTTTCATACCTTCGGTTTAAAAGCGAACATTTCTCTCGGACACCTTGATGCGAAGCATATTTTAATACAAGTTAGTCATGAGATTGATTATCAACGCCTCTGGATCAAAGACCAATGGTATTTAGGTCGATACCCGATGAGGGTTTTCAAGTGGACTCCTAACTTTCGGCCTGATGTTGAAAGTCCGATTGTTCCGGTTTGGTTCTCTTTGCCTGTTTTACCTATTCATTTGTTTCACAAATCCACACTTTTTCTATAGCTAACCTGTTAGGTACTCCGATTATGATAGATCAGGCCACGGCTTCCTTGTCAAAGCCTAGTGTGGCTCGAGTTTGCATTGAAATAAATCTTATGGATGATATCCCTAAGCGTGTTTGGATAGCTGCGGTTCTAAATATGATGGGTTCTGGCAGCCCATTCAAGCAGAACATCTTCCCTCTTATTGTTCTCATTGCTTGCGTCAAGGGCATTCAAAAAATAATTGTATGATGATCCAATCAGAATCTCACCTTTCGAAAGATAAGGCTCCGCACACTTCAAAAGACAAACAGTCCGCTCATAACCCTTCTCACATTTGGGTTGTTAAAAACTCTTCTCAAGTGGACACTAATCAGGCCGCTGTTATTCAGGAAGATATTGTTGAACCTGTTCCTATGGATGCAGTTATCATCCCATATGTTCCTTCTGATTCAGTTCCTAATCCTGATGCTTCTACAACTGCTGCTGCTTCTCCTCATTGCCCTAAGAATTTCAAGAAGGTTGACGACAATATCTCTCCCCATGTTGTTAAGGCTGTTATTCCTAATGCTGTGGCAAGCCCAATCCATGTCAGTCCTCCATGTGATACTTCTGCTGCTACTAATAATCCAGGTTCAGACTATGTGGGTGATTGCAATCTTGCGGCTCAGGCTATGTTGGGTTCAGAAGATGTTCTTACTTCTGTCCCAAGCCCTATCAATATGGTCCCTGTATCTCCTAATCGTTTTGCGGTTCTTACTATTGTTGATGAGGAAGAAGAGGAAGTTAACACCTCCTTGGAAGCCCTCCAACTAGAGGTTCCAGATTTAGCCAAGCAATTGATAAACAGAATTCCCCAAACAGATAGACTGACTCGTTCTAAGGCTACTAAGCGCACAGGATTGCTTCCAAAGATGTTATGCATGGACATTAAGGTCCTTTTCTGTAATGTTCGAGGGATTGGTAATGATCCCACTGTTGCTCGTCTTAAGCAATTAGTTCGTCTTCACAAGGTATCGTTTATTGCCGTTTTTGAACCCATGTTAGATTCTGTCAAAGCCGCCCTCATAAATCGTAAGTTAAACTTCCGGTTTTATTTCTCAAATTCTGCTAGCTCTATTTGGCTTTTTGCTAAGTCCAGCTTCACTTGTTCTTTAATTTCTGACACGGCTCAGCAGCTCACTGTCAGGATTCAGCATTACTCTTGGCCTATGTATTCCCATTTTACTTGTCTATATGCCAAGTGTGATCTGCAGGATCGTCGGGCTCTTTGGGATGACCTGGTTGACCTTAGTTCCTCTCTTCTGAACTGTCCATGGATTGTAGGAGGGGATTTTAATATTATCTTGCACCCTGGCGAGAAATCTGGTGGTCAAGGTTGGGATAGGATTGGTGCTCTTGATTTTCATGCCTGCTTAGCCGCTACATGTTTATCAGATTTGGGGTATTATGGGAGTGATTTGACTTGGTGGAACAAAAGGGAAGGCAATGCCACTATCCATCAAAGGATTGGCCGTATGTTGTGTAACTCTAGATGGTTGGATGTTTTCAATGCTACCTCGGTGCATCATCTAAACAGAACCTGCTCCGATCACTCTCCCTTACTTGTCAACATTTCTTACAATGCTTCTAACAGGCCCACTTCCTTTAGATTCCTCAACACTTGGGTCTCTCATCCCTCCTTTCATGCAGTGGTTCAGGCTGCTTGGGACAGCCCAGTGACTGGTATGCCTATGCAAGCTTTCTCTAATAAACTTCGATGCATGAAGCAGTCTTTGAAGCAGTGGAACAAAAACGTGTTTGGCAACATTTTTTTCTAATATTGCTAAGGCTGAGGAAGATGTGTTAGAGCAAGAGCTATTCTTTGAGCTTTGTGCTTCGGATGATAACAAGGCCAATCTTCTTCGTGCTCAAGCCAAGCTTCCTCAACATCTTATCCATGAAGAAGAATTTTGGCGCCAAAAATCCAAAATTAAATGGTTGCGTGAAGGTCAAGGCAACACCAAATTATTTCATGCTTCTGTCAAACAATCCCAACGGAGGCTTTTTATTCACTCGATCAAGGACTCGAATGGGACCATTTTGAATAATGAGAATGATATTAAACGAGCAGCTGAAACTTATTTCAAATCTCAACTTTGGTCCGATTGCCAGCAGGTTCATCCTAATCTGGATATGATTCCGAGGTTGGTTACGGAGGACTGAAATGTCATGTTAACGTCTCCTCCTAATATTGAAGAAGTTAAGAGCACTATTCAAGCTATGAGTGGATCTAGTGCAGTTGGCCCTGATGGTTTCACTGGTCTGTTTTACTCCTCTTGTTGGTCCATTATTGGTGCAGATTTTCATGCCGCGGTTCTTGAGTTCTTTTCAGGATTCTCTCTCCCTCGGAATTGGACAAGTACTTTAATTGTGGCTATTCCTAAGGTTGACAAACCTTCGTCCTTTAAAGATCTTAGGCCTATCAGTCTATGTAACTTCTGCAACAAGGTCATCTCTAAAATTCTTGCCTCTCGTCTTGCCTCGGTTCTTCCTTCCATTATCTCTGAGAATCAGAGTGCTTTCACTAAGGGTCGGGTTATACAGGATAATATTCTCTTAGCCCAAGAGATGATGTATTATCTTAAAAAGAAGGTGACTGGATCCAATATTATTATCAAGCTTGATATGGCAAAGGCTTTTAATCGTATCTCTTGGGTTTATCTAACTCAAGTGTTACGTAAGTTTGGTTTCTGTGAAATATTTATAGATATGATTTGGAGATTTCTCTCGATAACCGGTTTTCTGTTCTTCTCAATGGTGCGCTGTTGGATTCTTTCAATCTTCCGGGGTCTTCGCCGAGGACCCTATCTCTCCGAGCTTGTTTATCATTCTTCTGAGGTTTTAAGTAGGAGTCTTAACATTTTGCATGGTTCTTCGTCCAGTTTGCTTACTCAACTATTAGTGGCTGTCCTATTATTTCCCACTTGGCTTTTGCGATGATGTGGTCATCTTTTGTAATGGTAGCGGGGCTTCTCTCCTTCATCATAAAGCGTTGCTTCAAGAATATGAGGTCGTCCGGTCAACTTGTCAATTTCTCCAAAAGTTCCATTCATCGCATCTAATATCACCGAAGCTAGACTCCAAACTATTATCTCAACCCTAGGCATCCAGGCTGGGCAATTTTCTATCAATTATCTCGGCTGTCCTCTTTATTGTAGGCGTAAGCGCAGACAACTTTTCGACCCGCTCATTCTTAAACTTCAAAATAAGATTGGTATGTGGATGGGTGGTTTCTGAACTCGGCCGTATTACTCTCATCAATCATGTTTTACAGTCCATTACGGCTTATCAGATAGCTTTGCTGGATCCTCCTTTAGCGGTGGTTAAATCTATTGATCGTTTGCTTTCTAATTTCTTTTGGGGGCGCATTGATGGGAAGAACAAGTCTCACTGGGTTTCTTGGGGGCGATGTTGTCGCCCAACTAGTGAAGGAGGTCTCGGTATCGGCTCTACTAAAGATCTCATTAAGACTTTTAGTATTAAGTTGTGGTGGAGGTTTCGAACCGAAAAAAATCTTTGGTCAAATTTTATGACTGCTCGCTACTGCTCTTCTGTTCATCCTGTTCTAAGCGACTCTAAAGGCTCTCATATTTGGCTTCGTCTTCAAGCTATTCGGAATATTACGGAGCCTCATATTTTTTGGGTTATTGGGGAAGGTCTTTCTTCCATTTGGCATGATAATTGGATAGATGGAGACTCTATTCCCTTGCGGACTGATTGCCACCTTCAAACTGTTAAGGATCTGTTTGATGATAACTCCAATCTAACTCCTCTAGCTGCTGCTTGGCTGCCTTCCTCGACCCCTTTGGCTATTGCTCAGCATCATATATCCATTTCGCCGTATAAAGATCGGCCTTGCTGGAAGCTTACTTCCAACGGGCAATTCTCCTTCTCTTCGGCTAAACAGCTTGTGACTTCTTCCTCTCCTATTCTCCTTTCGCCTAAGTTTATTTGGCACAAGCTGCTGCCTCCTCAAATCAGTGTGTTTATGTGGCGTTTATTTCTTCGAAAACTTCCTATAGATGAAGGGCTTTGGTCTAAGGGGATCCACCTTGTTTCCAAGTGTTACTGTTGTGCTGTTGGCAAGCTTGAGACCTTTGATCATGTCTTCCTTAATAGTGTTGCTGCTGTCTCAGTTTGGAAATTCTTTCATCAGTCTCATGGCGTTTTGTATGGCCCTCACACCATCTCGCAGAGATGTTTTTCTTGGTGGTTGGATTCCAAATCATTTGTTAAGTTGCTGCTGCCGTCTTTAATTCTGTGGCAGCTTTGGAAGCGCCGTAACCTTGCCTTGTTTGAGAATAAATCTCAGCCTGTCTCCATGGTCATTTCGTCCGTCCAAAATGATCTGCATCATATTCTTATGGCAGCCAAGTTTCAATTCGTCCGTTCTTCCATGTGCGGTCTCTCCTACACAAGACCTCGTAAGCAAGCTTTGGTTCAGTCTGTTTATTGGGAAAAGCCTCCTCCTGACATTCTTAAGTTGAATTCTGATGGTGCCTGCAAAAGAAATCCTGGGATTGGAGGAGGTGGTGGTATTATTAGGGATTTTAAAGGAGATTTTGTTTATGCTTACTCTTCATTTTATGGGGAATGTTCTAACACCATGGCTGAGCTATGGGCTCTCTATCAGGGTGTTGAATGGTTACATGCTCAACATTTCTATAATGCTATTATTGAGGTTGACTCTAAATGCATTTGTGACTGGTTTACTAAGAACCACTCTCCTCCTTGGAAGTGTATCTCTCTTTATCGTAGAATTCTCCGTATGCAAAGGGATAGGGGTTATGTGTTCAAGCATTGTTATCGTGAAGCTAATTCTGTTGCTGATGGGTTGGCTAATCATGCTTGCAGCTCTCGTTCAGGCTCTCATTTTTCCTCCTTTAATTCCCTTCCGCAAATGGTTAAAGGGTTTCTCATTCTTGATGCTAGGGCAACGCCATATGTTAGGATTTCTTAATTGTATTTCTTTTTCGAGGTTAGGCTCCTTTGTCCTCCCATTTATAAGGGCAAGGCTGGTTGTCCCCCTCAAGTTTGTTCTCATTCTTTCTTATTTATAAAATCTAGCAGGGTGCCGTCCCTGTTTCTCTAAAAAAAAAAAAAGACACGGAGCCTCCTTCCTCTTCTTCTACCGGGTCTGACAACGTAACAGTGACTGATCCTCCCCTTTAAACTTAAATCTATTTTACATTTTAGTCTTTACTTTTCAGTACTATTCTTTACTTTCAATTATTTTCTTAAATACTGATTACTTTACTTCAGTTTTTGGAAGGCAAGTTTTGCCTTGTATATTTTAACTCTGCCAAACTCCAAATATCTGCAGGGTGTTTTATCTATACAACTGAGGTACTATCTTTCTATCAAAGTAGTTTTTGTGCTTATTGCTTATCTATTACTTCTGTTTTGGTATCAATGGCTTTAAGTAAATAGGAGGAGTTTGTTGATCCTTCCTATGATTTACTTAAAACCATTCTATCTTTTGGAATCACTTATGATTCAACCATGCCTTATTTTTGTATGTTAGCTGATCAAGTGACCAGCCATTCTTTTAACCAAAGATGGTTGATCGAATGACCAGCCATTCCGTGCTGGCTGATGACTAATATACTTGCATATATCAGTCATTGATTCCAAGGCGGAGAATGACCCTTTGTGAGAGGGGGGACAAAGGAGTCAAACCTCGAGCGAAAAGGAAATAAACTCCCAAAAGCAAGATACATGAGAAAATAAAAAAATTGCTAAACATAGAACTAAGAAATTTGAATATGAGGGAGACCAGCAGCATCTAAACGAATATTACCCAAGAAAGAACTAGGAAGAGCAGCCAAAGAATCAAAAGTAGAATTCAAACCAGAATTCATAGCTAAATTAGCAAAACCATACACAACCATGTTAGCCTCACGATAACAATGCCGAAAAGAGAATTGGTGATTTTTTTGCAGCTCAAGAATAGCACGAATAACATAAGCATACTTCCAAGGCAGAGAATGACCCTTTGTGAGATTACCAAAGATGAGGGCCGAGTCCATCTCAATAATAGTATTATGGAAACCATTATTGGAGAGTTTCACGGTACAATTAGAAGCATTCAAGAGCTCAAATAATTGAAAAATCTCAAGAACACTCTGAAGCTTCTCCATTAAAGAGCATTTACTTAGATTATTTATTGCTATTTTACATTCTTTGTATTTATTCTTTAGTTCAATCATTGTATTGAATCTCTCCCAACTACTTAGTTATTGAGAGATCATTGATTGTAACACACGAGATTGTTTTGTTCCTTTGAACATACAATCTTCATATCTCACTGGTCCTTGTTGTACACTGATCCGTTAGTGATCACATAAATTATTAATATTAGTGCACTTCAAAAATCCAAGTTTGACCAACTTGGTAGTGGACGTAGCAATTTTCATATTGTGAACCACTTTACATACTGTATTTATTATTGCTTGCCTTCTTGACCAAACAAACCAAAGCTTTAAGCATTTCATTACTTAAAGATTCAGTCAGCCTTTGTTTACATAACTTCAATCTATCCATCAAAACTGTTCTTAAGCTTAGTCATCAATTGATCACTTCCATTGATGAGTTGGATGATAACTTTAACACTGCTATTCCGCTGCAATATTTTTAAAAAAAATTTTAAAATTATCAAAAAGATATTATAAGTCTATTCACCCCCTCTCTGGCCTTATTATTTGCCTCAAGTGGACCTACATCATCTTTTATAACTAAATTTTTATGACAAGACAAAAGTAATGAGTAATTTCTTGAAATGCTTTTGAATATGAATATATTTTTTAGTGTCAATCACTTTAATGTAATCTATTTTAAATGTAACATGAGATTCATATGTCTAGTTAGTAGTTATAAGCAATTCACAACTTGCACAATACAAATTTAAAAAATTAACAATAAAAAAAAGGAGAGTCTATTTTCACTTCAAAATTTGCGCTTATCCACTACATTTATTAAAATTTAGTTAAGTTAATCATTGTTCTGACACGATTGCCCTTCATACTCACCTTAATTAAAAATCTTGTTTCCCTTTTTTAATTTTTGTCCTTTATTTTTCTTTGCAAATAATATTACATTGACTCATGCAGAGATAAATAAATTATTTTATATGTAAGAAATTAAAATAAATAAATGAAATATAGGTCTAATTTATTTTGCTTACAAATAAGAAAAAATTGAATTGACAAAAAGACTAAACAAAGGAATGACGTGAGTCATGAAATATTACATTTTGGAGTACAAATTATGAATTTCAAAGAAATAATTGGAATGACAAAACCAATTAATGAATATATTTTTTGCGATTACTTAAAATAATTTACAATAAGCAGACAATTATACATCTTTAAGTTTTTTTAAGTTTAAATTCAATTTGCTTCATAATGAAATATTTGAAGAAATTTAGATGAAAAATAACGGATACATTTAATTTTTTGATGTTGAGAATGGGCATAATTTGTTTGAGAAGTTAAAAAAACTAAAAAATTAATTTTAAGTTATAAAGGAAATCAACTTTAGATAAATACTTAATATCACACAAGGTACTGGTAATTGTGTCACGAAAATGACTAATTTATTTAACCATTAATGAATGTAGTGGATAAGTAAAACTTGTAATGAAAATAGACTCTCCATAAGAAAAAAAGGATAATAAATATAGCATACATTTTAGCTAAATTATTATATAGTATAAAGTATTAAATATAAGAGAGATAAAGTAACGAAAAGTTTCAAGGAAATTCCTACACGAATATAGATTCGAGCATAATACAATTTTATTTTATTTTTCATAAATAATATATAATTTTTATGATTTAATTTTTTTTTCCTTTATACACTGCATATGAAAAGTAGATTCACTGCTGGTGGGAATCGTTGGTTAAGAAAATATCATTGAACCAAAACAAAAGAACTTGGCACTACTGAAAACAATTTCTGAATCCAAGGGTATTTTTGTCTTAACAATAAAAAACTAACGCCTTAACTGAGGACTAACTGTTTACCCAAAAATTCAATTCAAGTACCAAATTAGGAAATGTCAAAGTTGAGGAACCTAGGTAGCAAAATGCAAGAAAGTTCAGGGACCAAATTATGTATTAATCCAAAGGAAAAGTTACCAATTCTTGCATGTCCCTCATATATTATTTCATTTATCTTCGCTTTTTAATTCACTCCTTATGGTAGTAAATAGGTTGCCCAAAGTTGTTGATGCTTTATTTAAGTTTTTATCCTAATAAATTTTCTCAAATCTCTATCAGGCTCTTAATCTATCTAAAACCTCAACCCAGTCCTAATATTTTAGTTTTAGTTTTCATGGGCCCTTCTTTTATATTCGTTATTTTTTTTGGTGAATTATATGTCGGTCTCTTTTTCAACATTTCTAATCGCTACAGTCTACATACTTTTTTTTAAAATCGAAAAAAGACATTTTTTTGGCAAAAAGACTACGATACCCTTAATGAAACCAAAGCACGTGTGCATCAGGCATCAGGCATCGGGATGCAACAATTGAGCATCGGGATATAGTGTCACTTTCTCATATTAATTTGGGCATCGGGATTCAATTTGAGATGCAACAATTGGGCATCGGGATACAGTGCCACTTTTTCAGATTAATTTGGGCATCGGGATTTAATTTGAGATGCAACAATTGGGCATCGGGATGCAATGCCACTTTCTCAGATTAATTTGGGCATCGGGACTCAATTTGAGATGCAACAATTGGGCATAAGGATGCAATGCCACTTCTGTCAGATTAATTTGGGCATCGAAATGCAAGAATTGGGCATCGGGATGCAGTGCGACTTCCTTATAAATACGCATTCATCTTCGCATAAGATGTGTGTTTATAAACATAAATCATGATTCACAAATCACATTTATATTGATTAATCTTATATAGTTTATTCACATATTTTTATTTTAATATTTTATTTTTCAATTTGTGTTTTGCTGCGTATTTCTTTATACTAATATTATTATTTGAGTTTCAGGTTTGAAAATCCTCTTATCTAGTCTTTCTTCAAGAGCATCTTTAGCTAATGGTAACGTGTTCCAGAGTTGCTCATCCTCTTGCCTGGGTCTATCTTATTCGGCAGCTTAGAATCATTGGATGTGGACTCCGAAACTCTCAATCATCTTTTCATTTATCTTCTTTCTTTTTCTTATGAATCTATGATTTTCCATTGAACTGGCTGAATTGTTCATCAAAATTTCCTTTGGTTTAATCAATTGGTTTGTAAGCGTTTACAGGAAACCATAGTTGGTTTGGATGAAAGAGACGGGGGCATTTTAGAAAAAAAATTCAAAGTGTCATTTTTCGATTACAAAAAAAAGGTGAGCTGGAGGGGTTTAAAAGATTTGAAAGTGGACCGGCCAGAAATTTTCAATATTTTTTTGGGCAAAATTCGGGCCGCTCCCTTTTAAATAATTTTCAGTCGCTTTAGTCCACTATAATTGTTTCAAACAGAAAAAAAAAAAAAAAAGATACTTTTGTTACTAAATATAATCTATGATCTTAAAAAATACGGAACGACACATTATGCATCGCAAACCAAATCGATGCTTCGCAAAACATCGCGATGCACAAAATTGTACTAAAAAGTATTATTTTTGTGCATCGACATGCACAACATTACATTTGCGAGACATCAAAAGTGCATCGCGAAGCACAAACCAGTACTAATGCACAACATTACACTTGTGATGCATCAAAGTGTGCATCGCGATGCACAAAGTTGTAATAAAAAAGTACTATTTTTGTGCATTGTAATGCACAACATTATACTTACAATGCATCAAAAGTGCATCGTGATAAACAAAATAGTACTAATGCACAATATTACACTTGCGATATCGCGATGCACAAAGTTGTACTAAAAAGTACTAATTTTGTGCATCGCGATACACAACATTACACTTACCATGCATCAAAAAGTGTGTATCGCTATGCACAAAATTGTACTAAAAAGTACTATTTTCATACATCGCAATTGACAACTTTTATTTTCGATGCACAATATATTGTGAATATTAGGGAATTAAAGATTAAATGAACAATCCAAGACACTTTAAAAAGGTGGTCATTTTTTTTTTAAATATCCACATCGGGTTAAAGCCGAAATTCGTTTCTCTTTCAGGGGTGTTGCCCCCGAACCCTCACGAGGGCCACATTTAGAGGAGAAAATTGATACAACAACGACACAAAGACACAAAAAATTAAAATAATTTAGAAAATTATAATGTTTTTGTTTTTTTATGATGAACTGGACATGAAAAGAAACTGAAAAAGAAAGAGAGAAAGAGAGATGAAGACTGTAACAAAGTAAAAAATAATTAGAATTGGAGAAAGAATTTAGAGGAAAAAATTAAAGAAAGACAATGTTTAAAACGTTGTTTAAGTTGTTACCGGGGCAGTTTTGAAAAAATTGATCAATTATCACTTAAAATAAACTGAAGTAGTTGAAAACAAAGCGGTTGAAAATCCCTAAAAGAGGACCAGCCCAGAATTTTTCCTTTTTTTTTTTCCGTCTAAAATGAAGGGTAAAATATGCAATACAAGCAAAACCTTACAACTTTCGTTTCAACCTGACCCTATTTATTTTCCTTTTAATTTATGGGCCCTTTCATCCATTAGTTTAACAATTAGTATAGCACCCGTGTGATGAACGGTGATTTTTTCGATATAAATAAAATAATTTAAAAAGCTTCATGATAACAAAATAAATAAATAATTATATTGTAAAGATTATGAGATTGATGTATAAAATTAAACAAATAATTATAATGTAAATGCACCCAACAACCAAATCCCCAAGTGTATTTTGTAAGTGAGACGCTAAACGCACCCAATCTCATACGCTAAACGCAGCTCCCCTTTCAGTACAATATTAATTATTCCTAGTCTTTTATATATATAAAATTTTTAACTTAAAACTCTCACTTTCATTTGCTTTAAATGTGTATGTTTTCGATATATTTTATGTCCTCTTGAACATGTGCCTAACTTATGTTCAAGTGGACATGCGTCTGGCTACGTTTAGCGTATAGGGGTGGGGCTGCGTTTAGTGCCTATGTTTTGTGAATACCCTCTTAAGCTCTCCAAGTGTGTAATACTATAGTCGTTTTGATAAATGAGTTCAATTTTTATTTTTTTAAAAGTCAACTTATCATACTTTACATATGTTTTCAAAAATAAAATCACATTCACTAAAACTTACATTAAAACTACTATGGATGACTATTCTTATGATTTTGTAAAAATAAATAAATTTATTTGAATCATCAATAAAATATTATTAAAATTTATCCCAAAAAGTCAAAAATAAACTCTTTAATTGAAACGACGAGAGTATGTCGAATGAGAAATTATGGTTTTAGTTCTGAATTCACGATTATTGTGGTGGTGGACCTGGTTGTAATGATGACAATGCTTCTTTATAAAATAAGGGAACTGTGACTTAGCTAAACCAGAATAAAATTTCCAGTTTCATTTTGTAATTTAATCTAGATGATATTTTGATTTACTTTATTAGATTAGATAAATTGTGAAATTCTTTAATAGATTAGAATAAGCATTTAACTTTTTTATTTGATTAAGATGAATAATCATTTTTAATTAGTGTAGTTAATATTATTTTAAATTATATTTGTTAGAACATTTTGGATTGATTAAGATTCGTTGATGCTAATAGCTGGTTAGAATTATCCCCAAATTATTAGGATTATTTATGTTCAAGAATTTTTATCAAAAGAACAAAATCTTGAAACAGAAACAGTTAACCACCTTCAGAGGTTAACTGTTTTGTTAAGTTTTGTTCAAAGCAATCAACAAAGGAGATCAAAAAGTATTCAATAAATATCGTTGATATCTCTCCTGTCCAAAACATTGTAAAAATACAAAGGAATTTGTTGTGAATAAATTGGATACCTCTAAATCACTGATTAAGAGGATAGCTATTTCTTATGATAGAAAAATGTATCCTATAAAAAAGAGCCAAGCATTTCACAACTATTCGTGGCTTTCACACAAAAAAAAAAATACTCCCTCCATTCCTTAATTATTGTCTTGTTTGATCCAGTATACGGATTAAAAAAATAAATAAATGGCTTGATTTTTAGTATTGGTATAATATATAATTTTCCTTAATGCCCATGTGTATGTGGTGCATAATTAAATTTGGAAAAAAAGTAAAGATAAAATGGTACAAGTAATGTCCTAAAAAGAAAAATTTTAAACATGACAATTATTCTGAGACGAATAAAAAATATATATAATTTAGGGACGGAGGGAGTATATCTTTATGGATAAATGAATGAAAAACGGTTCTCAGGAATCGTTGGAATGATTGATGACTGACGACAAGAGAGAAAAAGACAAGAACTGCAAGTGGACAGCAAATTGCACATTAAGTAGATAAAACTAGTCGTTATTTCTTAAAAACTAGTTTGTACAATTCAAATGTGCAAATACCTATAACTAGATCAATCTACATACACGATGCTACAATAAGAAAATCTACAAGTGATTTATAACCTCAGCATTATATACGAAAGCCTCATTGATTGTTCAAGCTAAAATACGAATGCTTCATTGATTGTTCAAGCTAAAATAAGAGCTGCAAACAAAAACAGTTATTATTCTCCTAACAAGCAAGAATATTGTTCATAGATACGCATTAAGAGTTTTCACTAAACTATCAAGAGTCACCTTGAAAACTGAGAGTAATGCTATGGGTACCTAAAGAGTACTAAATTTTTTGCACCAAATAATGTGTCAGCTGATGTGGCAGTTGATGTGATGCATTAATTATAATTTTTAATTTTGTTTTTTGTACCACATCAGCTGCTACATTAGCTAACACATCATTTGGTACAAAAAATTTAGTACTCTTTAGATACCCATAGCATTTCTCAAAAACTAAAAAGCACAATCAACCAACCTCGTACCTCAACCAAATCTGTAGAAAGTATTTTAATTTGAGAGCCAATTAGAGGAGGAAAATAATTTTCCTCTAAATAACCCTTATATTTTCGAGTAAATATAGTTGACTTTTGTCTTAACAGCTAAGAGCTGTGTGGAGTGAACGTCGGAAAAAATTACTTCGAACCATCACATTATAAATTGCTCATGTTCTTACCTCTCTCATCCCTTAAACGCTTTTATAACTGCTTTTATTGCTTAACTGTTTACAACTGTCTTTACTAGTCAAACAACTAACTTCATTTAAGCTTTTGTTGGAATGAGCCATTACTTATAAAACGAGATCGGAATCCGTTTAAACTAATCAATTCTTAATACCGCTGTGCATAACTTTGGATCATTATCAATTATTAAAGAACATTTAATTAAATAGCAAACCTTATTCTTATTAAATGGTTATTTAAAATTTGTAATTAACAAAGAAAGGGACCTCTCAATATCAAAATAAATCTTAACTTTATAACTATTTCAATGTTTTAAAATTAAAAGCAAAGTTACTGCGGCTGGGATAATTAAGATTTTAGGCTTATTTAAAACCTCATGGAAATTTAGAAATGAGTAATGCTATGGGTACTTGATCATGCCAAAAAATAAGCGTACCGGGGGTATCGAATTTGTGCTCGGACCATGACTTGTTGAAGAAGCTTTTCGGTAGGATATCCGGCTATGTGTTGTCTGCAAAAGTGAACAACTGTGAGAGGTCAGGGAGTTTTCCTGCCAAAACTCTCCGGTGTGATAATCAGTATCTCAGAGAAAGTATAAGTGTGTAAGGAAAGAGAGAAGAGAGTCCCTTAGGTCATCGAGAGGACCCCTTATTTATAGGGATCTGTTACTACTTGAGTGGGTGGGCTTATACTTTATATATGGGCTTGGCCCATATATCTTTGAGGGTACCCTTTTGGGAGTATACTTTTGGGGGTATATATTTATGCTCATCAGAAGCCCCCACTCTTTGTTCTTCGAGATTTATCTCGAGGGTGATGAGTAGTATTTGCTCATGATTCTCTTTTGTTATGCCGAGAGTTTGCGTTTTTCTTCGTCTTGAACTTGAAGACGTGTCTTGGGTATTTGATTTTGGCAGGGAATACTTGCATAAATACTCAGTTTGACCAAGACTTGGTTTGCTCGCACGTGTCGAGACTTGATTAGCTCGGTATGGCGAGACTTTTTGCATGGCGTGGCGAGACTTTTATGCTCGACGTGGTGAGGTGCCTTTTAGTTCTAGGACTTAGGTCTCTAATTTTACGATCTTCTTTAACATGGTGAAGATCAAGTCGTAACTTGACCTCGGCATGATGAAGTGCCTTTTAATTTTTGCGATCTTCTTCATCGTGGTGAAGTGCAGGTCGTAACTTGACCTCGGCGTGACGACGTGCCTTTTACTTTACGATCTTCTTCATCGTGGTGAAGAGCAGGTCGTAACTTGATCTCGGCATGGCGAGGCGCCTGATCTTCTTCATCGCGATGAAGAGCAGGTCGTAACTTGACCTCGGCGTGGCGAGGTGCCTTTTATTCTACGATCTTCTTCAACGTGGTAAAGAGCGGGTCGTAACTTGACCTCGGCGTGGCGAGGTGCCTTTTATTTTTACTATCTTTTACTCAGCCCCGAGTAGCGCTCGAACGGGGAGGATAAGCGCAGGAAGGCTGTTGTATTTAGTTTAGATTTGCTTGAATCCATAACCTAAGTCTAAGAACAAGGTGACTAATGGACCTGCGTGTCTGTTAGTGTGGCAACTTGTACTTAGGCATAGCTTGAAAAGCTTAGGGTTGCTCTTTGTATAAGTCTTGAAGAAGAATAGCCTATAGGACATCGGACGTCCTCTGCATTATAGGCAGATTTTGAATCAGCAGTCCTTTCTTTGGATATCGGACAAGATTACATCTGTCAAGCTTCATCAGCAATGTTGAAAATCCAAGAACATCCGATAGAGATCTGCCGAAGATATGCCCAAATTAGAAGACTTCATTAATTGCGATGCAACGTTAACCTGCAAACTCTTATTTAATGAAGGTTTCCATTCTTGACATAAACTCAGAAAAGGACATTCCTCCTGCAAGCGCAGACCGCCTATTTTTAGCAAAGTGTCAGGAGACAGACTGCAAGTTGCAGATCAGCCTATCAGAGATCAACAACCAGATTAGAGCATTAATTGCTCTTAAAATTCAAATTAGTAGATCTCCAACGGCTCCAAGCTTCCTCCTACATATAAAAGGAGACTTCATTGCTGCATTCAATAAGCTTCTGAACTCTTCAACAACTTCAACTATAAATCTTCATCTTCTTCAAGTTCTTAAAAGCAAAAACGTCCTATCTGTACTTAGTCATTGAAGAGCTTCATACTTAGACGTCTAGTTTTCATAGTTCACGAGAATTGTATCTTATAGATATCAATTCTCCCACACAAACACTTGGTCAACAAAATTTTTGTACACAATCCATTAGAGATTTAGTTTGTAAAATATCTAGTGGAAAAACTTAGTACACGATTTTCAAATCCAAAGTTGACCACTTTGGTTGTGGACGTAGCACTTATTCATAAGTGTGAACCATATTAAACACTCTGTCTGCTGTGTGATTGTGATTTGCTTGTGTTGCTTTTAAATTTCCAGATTTCAAAGCTGTTTAAAACTGTTGATCTTGTCTTGTGAAGATCAGCCATTCCAACTCGTCCTATACTTCACAAGACTTCCGCATGCAAAAGTTTTAAAAACTTAAGTGAAGTAACATTTTTGAATCAATTTAAAAAATTGGACATAGGCTATTCAACCCTCCCTTCTAGCCTATATTGAGCAACCTTGGACCTAACAAAGGCGCAGGGTACTACTTAACCACAAGTAACACTCGAGTGGGGAGGACCAAATCTACTCAAGCGTGAGTAACGCTCGAGAAGGGAGGATAAGCGCAGGAAGGCGCAAGGTACTACTCAACCACAAATAACACTCGAGTGGGGAGGACCAAATCTACTTAGGCGCGAGTAACGCTCAAGCGAGGAGGATAAGCGCAGGAAGGCGCAGGGTACTACTCAATCGCGAGTAACACTCGAGCGGGGAGGACCAAATCTACTCAGCCGTGAGTAACGCTCGAGCGGAGAGGATAAGCGTAGGAAGACGCAGGGTACTACTCAATAGCGAGTAACACTCGAGCGGGGAGGATCAAATCTACTCAGCCGCGAGTAACGCTCGAGCGCAAAGGATAAGCGCAGGAAGACGCAGGGTACTACTTAACCGCGAGTAACACTCGAGCGGGGAGGACCAAATCTACTCTGCCGCGAGTAAGGATCAAGTGGGGATGATAAGCACAGGAAGGCGTGGGGTACTACTCAACCGCGAGTAACACTCGAGCAGGGAGGACCAAATCTACTCAGCCGTGAGTAATGCTCGAGCGGGAAGGATAAGCGCAGGAAGGCGCAGGGTGTGCTCGAGTATGAGCATAATATGAAGCTCGACAGGGGCATTATATGAAGTTCAAGCCGAGCGTGACTAAGGTGCTCAAGAAGGAGCATAGCGATCCCGGGCGCGAGTGTAATGAAATGCTCAGGTAAAATCATGAAGCCACCCTCAGGGAAGAGTGCATAATATGAATCAAGTGCACGGGCATGGAACGTAGTGTGCATTGGCCCTGTGCCTTCCAATCCTCAAGATAATGGACTCTATTGTCGGCCCTGTACCTGCGGATAGTGGCCTTGTGCCAATATGTAGCAGTAGTAGTAGTAGTTCCCCACTTCTTGAGCGAGAATGAGTAGTTTTGAAGTCGAGAAGTAGTATATATAGCCTTTGCTTCAATGGTAGCCCCCCAAGTGACGGGCTTTTTGATTGAGCTTGTTGGTCTTGTATACTTCAGATTCTGAGAGTAATAAATATGTTGATAGGTACTTGGACCTCTTTTAAATGTGACCTTGACGTGGCGAGGTTCCTTTTTGTGGAAGGCACTCCAGGCCTTTCAGAAGTAACCTTGGCTTGTAGCGAGGTTCGTTTAGTTGAGGAGCACAACGTGTTATTGCTCGTGGCCTTCCAGGCTTTATTAACTCGTATTTTGCATCTGAAAATTTCAAAGGCTTCATTGCAGATCAAAAGTTTCCTTTTATTGAAATGCATATTATATATTTTTTCCCCGCATAGATAAAGTGATCATGCTCACAATTTATGTAAATGACAATGAATAATTGTAGCTAATGCATAGGCAAAATATCTTGTTGTTTTATATAAGTTGAGATCGCGTAAGCATTTGTGCGAGGATAGACATGATAGCGATACGTCGCGCTAGTAAAAGATATGGTAAACTCACAAAAATGTGCAAATTCACGAATATTGAAGCATAGAGTAGCGTGTGCACGTTATGCTAATATATTACTAAAGGGCTAGCCATGTTATGTCGAGGTCGAGCTCTCGACAGTCAAGATAAAAATTGTATATTGAGTTCGCGTGCTTGACACGAGTGAGCATACAATATGTATTTATCATATAGTGATTGCATTTACAAATAATTTTCATAAAATGATGCTGGCTTTCAACCATCAATTTATTTTATTCTGTATTATGTAGCTAGTCATGATGCGATATAATAACTTTGATGCATAAGCGAAAATAGCATGTTATCTCGCGCTTTTTTAGGATAAAGTGTGCCCGTGGCACGTTATAGTATCACACGATATATGCTAAATTCATTAATGATGCATATAATATTAATGATTTTTAATATTAATCAGGCATTTTTGTTCCTTTTTTTGTATAGCATGTAAATTTTTAGTGATTTGTACTAATTTTATACAATTAATAAGCATATGAGTTGCATATTTCACTACAAGAAAACTGGGCAATTGCAACGGACAGTTCGGTTGCAATACAATAAAAATTCGTAACAAATTAAGTATTGAAACGGAAAATGTCCGTTTCAAAATCGGTTGCAATATTTTTGTCGCTATGATATTGCAACGGATTGGCCGTTAGTTGCAAAGTTGCAACGGAAAATAGGAGTTGCAAATAAAAATAATTCGGTTGCAAGATGTGTTTTTTGGGTTTTTCTATGTCCGTTGCAATTAGCGACGGAATTATTTCCGTTTCAAGTTGCAACAGATTTTCTGTCGCAAGTTCTGTCTCAATGATAAACCCATATGTGAGTAACTTGCAACTGATTTCCGTATCAACTTTGGGTTTCTAATGGCAACCAATTTCCGTATCAAATTTTGGTTTCTGATTGCAACCGATTTCCGTAACAATTTTGTGTTTCTGTTTGCAACCAATTTCCGTATCAATTTTTGGTTTCTGATTGCAACCGATTTTCGTAACAATTTTGTGTTTTTGTTTGCAACCAATTTCCGTATCAATTTTTGGTTTCTGATTGCAACCGATTTCCGTAACAATTTTGTGTTTCTGTTTGCAACCAATTTCCGTATCAATTTTGTGTTTCAATTTGCAACACTTTTAGCAACCAATATTTTGTCCATATGGTAACTAAAATACTCTTGTAATTATAGTCATTGCAACAGAAAATTTCGTTGAAAGAAAAACTCCATGAAAAAGAAAATATTGCTAATATTATAAATATTTCTCAATTGTACCTAATTCAATATTCCACAAAAAATTTAATATCTAAAGTCAAACAAGCTTCAAACATTACGTTCAAAATAAATTGTTAAACCGGTAAACTACATGGAAGGTGGCGGCGGTTGTTGGAAGCCCGTGAATGATTGAAGTGCCTACTGCAATTGCAACTGGAAATCGCCTTTCATTTTCTCCATCTCACCAGCAGCTTCATTCTTCAATTCTTCTCTCGATATCATTCTTCAATTCGCTCCGATATCATTCCTCATTTGTTCCACTCTCTCACACACCTTATCTTCAAATTGTTGGGTTTGTGTGAAATCATTATTCATACATGCATATGAAGAACCTGTGCTGCTACTCACTATATCTGCTGCAGGGACCAATGAACCAAAACCATACAAACGGTTCTTCACAACACCACCAGATGCATCCACCCAAGCTGTAGAATCGAAACCTGTATCATTCTTTCGAGTAGTATAATCTTCCTAAAATATAAAAAGTAATATTATAAGTAACTTTTCAACTTAGGTTAATTTTAAAAAGTAATATTATAAGTAATATTATAAGTACTGTATAACTATGCCACATTCTCATTGGGTAGTATTCATAATGGGGACAGGTACTTCAAAAGTGTATACAGAATATCAAGAAATTTTGGTCCAAGCCAACTTCTGTTGTTGCATAAGGATGGCAGCAAATCCACCGTAGTTCCAAATGATACGATCAAAGGACAGCAGAAAACTAAACAGAATTAAGCAGTCAAAACATAGCTTTTGCATTCTTAAGAATCTTTATTGGACTGTCACCAGGCATCAACCCAGTTTTAGGCCCACCCTTGCAAGTTGCATGTATAGAAAAAAAAAATTAGAAGATAAAATGTTGTATTTTTTTATGAAACTAACAAGGAAAAGTATACAAAAAATAAAAGATTTGTTGAACACTAGTGAAATGGCAAAGTGAGAACTAAAAAAATGTTTTCATGTTAACCAACCAACAATGAACGGAACAAAAATGAACCAAAGATAAAAACAGATAGACCATAGTCGCAATCCCACGCTTGGAATTACAAATTTAGAGCTCGAGTCATCTACCATACACCAGTGAATTTAGATGTGAACAGGCATAGTGGTCATACACAAGGAAATTAAATGCCAAAAGTAAACTTATAAAAGAGATCGAGTATCCAAAATAAACTCACAAAGAATTTTTTGGACTTAGCATCCACAAACTCGCCAGTTCCTTGATTCTTCTTGTGGGTTCTCAGAAAACATCATCTCGTTATCACTTTGTCGATTTTTCTTTATCCGTAATGACAAAAATAATAAAATCTTTTACAATGGACATCACTTTCGTGCACTTATGTTCAAACAAATTAAGTGTAGAAGAGAACAATGACCAATATTCTAAGTGCATTACCATCTATTGAAACAAATATAATATGCACTTTGTTCTAAATCACAATAGACACACCATGTTCATAAACTCAATGCATAGCATTGTTATCAGCTCATTATATACTTCAACAATGTTTGTTTTCAATAACATCGTAATATAAACAAGTAATAAACTCTTACCATCGCAAGCTCATGAGACGCGAAACTCCTAGAACCCCCACAATGTTTAGTTTTTCCCAAGCCGTTACAGTCCGAGTTCCGGTTCTTTCTTGCTTGTTCACATTTCTTCCTCATCTCTTCATTTGCATAAAATAACAAATGTCGGTTCCAATCTGCTCCGTGCACCAAGATGGGTGCCCACTACGACCGAACCGTTGACGTCCCCGTGACACATGCGTTTATATTGTTCACTGGCCATTGTATTCCAAATTTTTCTGACTTGTCTTTCTGAATAGTTTTCAACACATTTATAGTATCTCTGTAATTAACAAAGGAAAAAAAAAAAACTATATTAGCAAATGAAAAAAAAAAACTATATTTCAGCATATATAAAATAACTAATTAATTAGATTGTATATAAAGATTTTACATTCCATTCCCTGAAATAATAATCTTTCATCTCCTCAGACACTTTTTTCCATGTGGGACCATCCGCACCCACAACAAATTTTCCTTGAATTGCGTTCGTAATCCCAGTAGCAACACATGGAAATTTAATACCATCCTCTTGCTCTGGAACTACCAACCTGAAAATGCATGATACTGTTACATAACATGTACCGTTAGAATAATAATGACAATAATAATTGAGTTTTACTCTTTTTTTCATTTTATAGAATTCAACCATGCTGTTACATAACATGTGAGACAGATACTTATGAGTTCATAAAAGAAAAGCTAACATTATGAAGGATAAAATGAAAAACTAAACAGTAAAGAAATGTTGAGAAAGCAACAACAGGACTATTGCAAGCAGGTCATAAGCAAGAGACCCCCAAAGTTATAGATCAACACTTAATTCATATTATGAACCAATTAATGAGACAGAGTACTGAAACTGCACCATTAGGAGGTTGGATTGATCACTTGTTAAAGCAGAGTACTGAAACTCTTGCTTTGACAGGGGACAGTTAATCTATTGTCTCAGGAGAGAACGGAAAAAAGTTGGTTGCTAAGCAGAGAAACGGACCTTATTCTTAGATGCTAAATATCGAGAAAATTGCTTAGAGAGAAGCAGATAGACAAGTGTGTCAGCCTGATTAGCAACATCATGTTTCAGAAGTAATGCAGCAGAACATAAATATTACTTTTTAGCTCTCGAATGGAAATGTAAACAACCACTCGTAGATGCTAGAGAGCCGACTCGAGACCGAGGTCCAAGACAATGCCCTTAATGTCTCGTAAAACAACAGTAACGTGACTCTCATGGCCTTCAACAAAGTATCAATCAATTGAAATCACAATCAAAGTAATAATCGTAGGCATTCTATTTGATTCTCACCAACTGTTTGTCCCACATTTGAGTTGTTGAATTTGCTTGCAACCTCCAACTAGCATATTTTTTTCTTGGATTATTAATTGGACCAATTGCAGAAAATATTTTCTGCAGAAGATTAATTGATATGATGAGTACTCTATTTCTGCTGTCATCTTATAATAAGTGGCGAAAGGTTTCGACATTTGTTATTTCTTCAAGGACCACACGATCTCTTGAACAACCAGGTCTCTCTCTCTCTCTCTCTCTCTCTCTCTCTCTCTCTTTCTCTCTCTCTCTCTCACACACACACACACACTCAGAGTTACATGCTGTCAAGGTTTCAAATACTATATAAATATGTTCTCTTTACTCTACTTGCATGGGTGAGACTATGTGCAAGGCAAATCCCAAAATATACTCCGTTTCACCCAGTTATGACATTGTCCAAAGCCTGCAATCTTTTCTTTCACTCCACTTTTAGAAAACCTGATGTTTGGTAACCTAGATACTTCATCCCATATGTCACTACCATCCAAGCGTGGTGGTGGCAACCCAAGCTCAACCCTACCTGCTATAAAGTTATTTTTGTTCTTTCTATAAGGATGATTAAGTGGCAAGAACTGACGATGACAATCGAAAAAAGATGGTTTTCCACCACACTCGAGTGTGAATGACTTACTATTACCCATGCAATAAGGACAAGACAACTTCCCATGCGTGCTCTAACCAGATAACATCCCGTAGGCAGGAAAGTCGTTAACGGTCCACATAAGTGCAGCCTTCATTTTAAAATTCTCCTTCTTTGATACATCATAAGTATCAACTCCATCTTGCCACAAGTCAATCAACTCATCTATCAATGGACGCAAATACACATCAATGTTCTTACCGGCTCTTAGGACCAGGAATCGCAAAGTCAAGAACATGTACTCGCTTCATGGCCATCCATGGTGGTAAATTATAAGGAGTAACAATCACCGGCCAACAAGAATAAGGCTTACTCGAGTTACTAAAGGGATCAAAACCATCTGAGGCGCAGAGCCCGACATTTCGAGGATCGCATAAAAATCGGGTAAGTATTATCGAAATGCTTCCATGCCTCACCATCCGACGGATGGGTAAGCACACCCTTTCACGAGGACATTCTTTGTGCCACCGCATATGCTTTGCGTCGTTGTTGACATATATAGCCTTTGGAGCCGAGGTGCAAGAGGTAAGTAACGCAATACCTTAAAAGGTATGTTTTTATGCTTTGTACTACCCTTTTGCTTGGTTTATACCGCGGTGGCCACACTGGACATTCCTTTAAACCTTCCATTGACTTGTAGTACAACATACAATCATTTGGACATGCATCTATCTTTTGTAAACCAAGCCCAAGCTTTGTGACAATCTTCTTTGTCTCATAGAATGTTTTTGGAATTTTTGCACCCTCTGGCAACATTCTACCAACAGTGGACATGAAATTATCAAAGGCATTCTCACTCATGTTAGACTCTGACTTATGAGTTAGTAGTTGAGCAGCCGCAGACAACCTCGTGTAAGTTTTACCTCCCTCATATAATTCCTCACGCCCTGCTTCGAGAAGATCAAAAAACTTTTGTGCGTCTGCATTTGGTAACTGTTCCTCCCAATTAAAATCAGGGCCTGCCATATCCATAACCATATCAATATAAGGATTTGATTGCTCTTCAATACCCATTGGTTCATCGTTTGGAAACACAGGTTGTTGACTTGATGTTGATTGTTGTCTAAGGGTTGATATGTCCTCCTTCTCTCTCCTTGCGAAGCCCAGATTGTGTAACGAGGCTTGAATCCCTTTTTATATAAGTGTAATTTAAGTATCTCTTGAGTTTGGAACTTCTTATTCTTACAAATGTAACAGGACATCGTATTTTGTCCCCGGACATACATTCAGATGGTCAAGTGCAAAACCTACAAATTGTCGTACACCCTCTACAAACTCGATCTAATACCCAAGCCGCCATCCTCAAGCCGACGATACATCCAACTCCGATCGTTAGACATCTTGTAAAATTCAAAATACATGAACTGAAATTAGATACATTTGTAAGATAAATTCAGTGCTATGTGCAAACAACCAATTAGAAATATTTTGATAGCAATCAATAATCAAAGGTGATCCAATCTTAGTCAATGCAAAACTGATTTAATTTATCTTCTATATTTCTATTTTACTTATTTATTGTAAAAATCTACAAAAAGTTGATATCAACTCCTTTCTAGGAAAAAATGATATAAACAATTAAAAAAATACTATATATATGTAAAATATATAGAATTTAGAATTTCGTCAAATAGGTACATTGGGGAAAGGTAATAATCTTATCAGAACTATATACTCGTTTTTTAAAAGAGTCCATGGTTTGAAAGGAACACTTTTTGAGGATAACTTGATTTACCATAAGTACCCTTATTCATAAGAACATAAGTACTTTTTGAGGATAACTAGAAGATAACTTGAGGGTATTAAAGGAAAACTATTTGGAGTCAAGTACTTTCTTAAAACCCGTGTAAAGTCAATAGGGGACACTTATTTTGGGATGGAGAGTGTACATTACATCTCTAGAAATTTATCATATACTTTTTCTGAACTCACTAGTGTAATTCAAGTTCAACCAATACCACATGACAGGTGAATCTAAGAGACTCGTGCCCGTTTTGGTCTTTACTCTACTCTAGAACAAAGTTGTCCACTCCTAGTCGATCTCATGAGCTCATTACAAGGATGCACCAACAAGTTCGAAGCGTATAAATCTATAAACTGGGACTAAAACACAAGCAACCCAGTTTTGGAGCAAACAACTTAGTAGAAAAGTTATATAACAAATTCAGAAATTAAAATGACAAAAATATAACTAAGGGATTTGTCAATTAGATTGATGATTCGCATGCGAACAAAACCAAGAAAATGGTCCCGTTGCATTGACAAAAGCAAGAATAGATTTGGAGATATAGCTATGCATTCCATAAATTTAATATATTAAGCCTAGATGCAAATCAAAATATGAAACACAAACCTTGTTGCTGTAAGATAATAACCTAACAAGGTTTGCGGCAACCTTGACAGTTACAGCCGGCCCGTTGTATCCTACACGAAAGGGGACATGTCGCAAATAAGAATTTTGCCAAAGGGGCTACTCATTTTGCAAGAAAAGAAAGATTACAAGAAGAAACAAGACAACCAACAAGGAAATAAAGGCAAGGGGCTTCACTACTCTGAACTAAATGGCCTAAAAGTCAACTTCCTCAATCTTTGCAAGCAACTAAGAAAGGGGCACTCAATTTAGGATGGAGGGAGGATCTGTATGTCAACAAAATCTATGGTTTCACATGAGTAGCAAATCAACACCGAAGGATATCATGACCCAAATACATGAATTTTCAATGGGCAACTAGAGTAGATTAAGCAAAATCATCAAGGGAAAGAAGTAAAGAGCACCAAACCACATGGAAATTAAAATTACTTCGAGACAAGTAAATTTTTTCCCGTAGAGTAACTCGCCAAGTGTTATGTCACTTTCTCGCTACCACCTTGCAAGCTCATATCTAATTCAACATTTACCTTCGCCGCATTAAAAGCATAGAAGTGTCTAAACAGTTCATGACCATATGTTCGAATATTTCGAACATCACTACTCCACCGACTTATTCACAATTAACCTAGATTGTGCATAGCTAAATTTCAAGAACCGAATTATCGCCTTTTATCTCGTGTCATGCGGTTAATGAAATCAAATGTAATAAAGTTCTAAGCATATCATATCTCCAACAAAGTGAACCCAAAAAATTAAAAAAATAAATAAAATTTTCCTTGATTTCTAAGAGTATTAAGTATACACGCAAGGAAAAAAAACATAGATATTTTGCACAATTAGATTATTATCATATGAATTTATTCATTATACAATACACATATACAAACACACACAAAAACAATTTACACAGCAACAAAGGTAAAACTTGACATATTATTCTAATTAATAAGAATAATAGGAGGATGATTTGCAACTCCAAAGGGGCTACTCATTTTTGAACTAAAACTGGGAGTCATTTAGTTCAGAGTAGTGATGCAATTTATTTGTTTTACCAAAAGTGTCGATGTATCTTGTCTTATGCTAATCCTATGAAATCGAGAAGGAGCTAGAATTGCAGGGGCTTCAAGGATTATTGGGGTTGATTTGATTTCTAACAGATTTGAGCAAGGTAAAAACAAGATTTCTGCTGGATTTGGAAACTTTTACTTATTGTGACTAAAAGAGGTCCAAAACTAATGAAATCCTTCCTAATTATGTTATACAGCAAAGAAGTTTGGGGTGACAGAGTTTGTGAACCCAAAGGACTATGAAATACCAGTTCAAGAGGTTGGTTTCTATCCTAGGCCCTAGCTAGCTTGCTTTTTCACCTTCTTTTTTATGTATGCAGTGAGCAATTCAGTGAGCAATTCAATACGTTGTAACTTTGGCATTTCATTTTATAGTGCAATGCTACAATCGAGATCCAATTGGAAACATCATCTCGTATAACTGCACCAAAACCATGACATTGCTGCTGTTTGAAAAGCGCGGCATCTCATCGCATTTCAAAAATAGCAGGAGGCTTGAGCCAAAACATCGCTTCACGTCCACTATTTCTTAATGAATTGAGGTGGCACCAAATGATAATGTTTCACAATATACTAGGAGTGGTGGAGGCAAAGATTACATGTAGGAATAACTTGTTTTCAAGACCAAAAGACAGATCAATCTCTTTATAGCACAGTATTCTTAAGGAGAACATATTACTACAAACTTGCATCTTTATCGAAGTTAATTACATAACTACCGCTAACTGGGATGCTATGGCCCCTATTCTCTCTGTTTTAGTTTCGATTTTCTGCTTTCTAAGCTATATATGCGTACGTTGTGAAGATTAGGACGATGGAATGTTTTGTGAACAGAGGAAGTAGTTAGGGCTTCAGTAACACTGAGTTCTGAAATTGATACTTGAAGTACCCAGAAATCTTATTATACTCGACGATGAATTTTTCTTTCCAACTACTTTATACAGGTGATTGCAAAGATGACAGATGGAGGAGTGGACTGATGCATCTTCAGCGAGTTGAGAAATAATTTCAACATCAAAGTTGCTAATGCTTAATCTTAATATTTTTAAAACAGAAAATAAAATGCTACTCCAATAGAGATTTTATCTCACATCACATCAAGCATGTTGCTCTCCAATCTTAGAGATTAAAGTCCCAAAAATATGAACAGAACAGAATAGAACAGAACAGCTAGCTAGGGCCTAGGAATCATGATCAAAACAAACATGGCAAACTTCATACTGGGGATTCCTATACGAGGGTTCTGAGAGCTTGGGTGGGGTGGGGACTAAAACTCCCAAAAGAAAAAGCAATCACGATCCAGTGAAATTCATAAGCAATAAACTCAAAAAAGTCTAATAATGATGATATAATCGGACCTAATTTTTTCGCAATTCTCTTTGCTAGGGCAGACACAGTTATAGGTAGAGAGAGAGAATACCTTGTTTGTCGGAGAGAGGAGGTGATGAACTTGGAACTCAGGCTGGAACTTGAGAGTGATCGGAAGGCGCCGCTGGAGAGAAGAGAGATACAGAGCGACCGAAATACGATGAATTGGGGGCAACTATGAATTTGAGGATTTTTAGTGTAGGGTTTTAGCCGCGGAGATTAAGTATATACCAATGTCGCCGTTTTAGTCGCGCGCGGTTTGTCAATTTTAAAAAATAAAAAATTAATTATTAAAGATTGCAACGAAATTAGAATCGGAACATTGTAACGGAATATTTTCCGTTTCAAAAGTGGTTACAATTCTTGGCGCCATTCTTCCCGCCAACAGTTCCTCGAAAAGAAGCGACCGAACCGATTTTCGTGGCAAAGTCGTTACAAATTAATTATGTTATAAATCCGTTGCAATTTCTGTTGCACATCTTTCCCGTTGAAACTGATTTCAATTCCGTTGCAATTTTCCGTTTCAGTTGCCCTGTTTTCTTGTAGTGTTTATCCACAATTTAAGATTTGATGGCTTATTTTGTATTTCATATTTTTTCTATATCAAAAATATTGTAATGCAAGCAAAATATATAGAGATTGAGGGTAAAAAATGGAATGAGTTCACCTTAAAACATTATAAAGGGGCCCATTACTAACTTTTCAGAAATATGAGGCCCAGATAATAATTTGTCAGAAGTTGAAGGACCAGACAGCAAACTTCTAAGATTTGAGGGACCTGATTATCATTTTCAAAAATTTAGGGGCCATTATGCCATTAACTAGAACTGGAGGGACTTAATTGTAATTTATAAATACTTGAAGGGCTTGTCTGTAATTTCCCAAATCTGTAGGGGCCTTTTTTAATTTTTAGAAGTTTAGGGGCTTTTTTTATAATTTACAAAAGTTCAGGAACCTCTCAACAATTTCCAGACTCTCAGTGGACACGTGGCGCGGAGACACGTCAGATCCACATCCCCGGCGTGTAGAAGAGCGGTGGCCTCGATTTTTTCGTGTGTCAACTCCGATGGCCTCGATTTTTTCGTGGTCGTCTTAGTCTCTTCAAGTCGCATCCAATGGTGCTATTTATTTTTTGTTCCGATGCCGGACTGTTGCGCTTTTGCCTTGCCGATGTTCTGCAGGCGTTTTTAGCCAAGTACCGCCGCCAGCGATCTTTGGGTGGCGCGTGTGGGAGCTTGGCACCTCCGTTGGCCATGATTTTTGTGCCATTGTGTTCGTTTGGGTGAGACGAATCTGATGGTGGTGTTCGTTTTCAGCCCTAAGCTCTTCTTCTTTGACCCAGCTCGTACAGCTCGATGAAAAAAATCTATGCTCCTTACCTCTTCTCCAAGCTGTTGTCTTGATATACAAAATTTCTTTTTTGAAATCCTCCATGGCGTGTGTTCTTTTTTCGTTTTTCGGCAACGGAACCAACTGATCATGCCAAAAAATAAGCGTACAAGGGGTACCGAATCTGTGCTCGGATCATGGATTGCTGAAGAAGCTTTTCGTTATTTTCGTTGTCACGGACGGTAGGATATCTGGCTATGTGTTATCTGCAAAAGTGAGCAACCGTGAGAGGACGGGGAGTTTCACCGCCAAAACTCTCCGGTGTAATAATCAGTACCTCAGAGAAAGTATAAGTGTGTGGAAGGAGAGAGAGAAGAGAGTCCCTTAGGTCATCCAGGGGACCCCTATTTATAGGGGTTTGTTACTACCTGAGTAGGCTGGGCTTATCCTTTGTATATTGGCTTGGCCCATATATCTTTGAGTGTACCTTTTTGGGAGTATACTTTTGGAGGTATATATTTATACTCATCAGTACTTAAAGAGTATCAAATTTCTTACACCAAATGATGTGGCAGCTGATGTAATGTATTAATTATAATTTTTAATTTTATTTTTTGTATCACATCAGCTGACACATTATTTAATACTCTTTAGGTACCCATAGCATTACTTTCTAGAAAAACTTATTAGAGCCGGTACTTGATTACCCCCTTTAGTTGATACTCCTGCCGTTCTAAATAAATTGTTTATTTGAGGAATTAAACTTTTTAAAATAATAATTTTACTTGTTTATAAGTTTTTAAAATTGTACTAAAAATATTGGAGTAATATTTTTAGAAGAATACTCTTTTGAGATAAACCAAAAACGAAAGAAAGACCTTTTTTTTTTTTTTTTTCTGTGGAAGGAGGGAGTATTTGACTTAGAATTGTCGGTGATTACTTTTCCGCTAATGGTATTAAACTGTGATAAACTTGAAAGAAAAAAGTACGGAAACCCTGTCCGTATTACCAAACATTGTACGATTCTTTTGTCCTGATTCATGACTACAAGTCCCTCACGGACATGTTTTTTCTTCAGTTCATCACCTTTTTCCATTCTTAGAATTACGGTACAGAGACCGACTAATTTGAATCAGAAAGGCTGCACGCTCTGCTGTCATTCACTGCATTATCTATATATATATATATATATATATATATATTAATTTTAAAAAATCTAATTATTAAAAGATATATAAATAATATTAAAATTAGTCATAATTACAAAAATATTTTAGCATAGTTAATATGTTTGTACTATACGTGAAGGATAAAATTAAAAGTTTTATGAAGATTATAAGCATAATTTTTTAAAGTAAACTGTTTGAGTGGAACATCTAAAAATAGTATAGTAAAATTTAGAGAAACAAAGGCGATACCCTGTTAAATTTTATATAAAGTAGAAAAGCAAAGGAGGGGGACAATCAGCCTTACCCGTAAAGGGGGAACAGTGGAGCCTAACCTCAAAAACAAATACAAGGGCTTTAAGCCATGCAATAAAATTAAAAACAAAAAAAGAACAGAAAGAACTAGTGACGGCGAATATAGAGAGTTTCCTAAATATCTAGCAAAATATAATCTCTAATGGTGGAGGGGAGGTCACGAAAGGAAGAGAACTGATAATCAGATTGATCTACACATCCCAAATTTGTTAACTTGTCAGCAACACTGTTAGCCTGACGGTAGCAATAACGAAATTGAAAGTGCATAGTCCTTTGGATGGCAAAAATTTGGTGAACGAGGGGAGGTTTGGATGGCAAAAATCCGTTAATGATATTAATCGGTGATAAACTTGAAAGAAAAAAGTAGTGTTCTAAAAATTGCTAGCCGGGTGCTAGGCGCCAGAGCAGAGCCTAGCGCCTAGGGGCCTAGTCGGGATCTAGGTGGGGCCTAGAAATCGAGACATAATTACATATTAGGTCCATACAAAACCTGCTGTAATAATAGTAAATAGCTAAATATGACCAAATAAACTAAAAGTAATGATTACATTATAAGATTAAAAGTTAAAATTAAAAATTGAAATCAAATTCTCTATAATTTTAAAATGGAGGAAAGAAGGGAATACTTTAATAATTTGAGGGGGGAGGGAAAATACTTAAGGAAATATTTTAATAACTTGAGGAGGAAGGGGAAATACTTTAATAACTTGACGGGGGAGGTTGTCATTTTGAAAAGTGAATTAAAACCCTAAAACTAAAAGCGACCGCCGCCCTCTCTCAATTCACAAAATTCACAAAATCTCTCTCTCTCTCTCTCTCTCTCTCTCTCTCTCTCTCTCTCTCTCACTAAGAGACAAACGATGGGATTTTGACGCCGACAACAATCTCTCTCTCTCTCTCTCTCTCTCTCTCTCTCTCTCTCTTCTTTCTCTCGCTGTCTTTCTCTCACTCTTGCTCTCTCTTAATTTCTCTCACTCTCACTCTCTCTTTCACCTCTTCATCGGCGTATCGCCTCCTTTCCCACAGTAATCAATTTAGCCATTTCGACTATTTCTAATCTGTGGATCTCAGTCACGTTGACTACCCCTCATCCGACGCCGAACTTATCGAAGCCCTAGCTATCCAGAAGATTAAGGACGTCATTCATCGCATCGTCGTGCGTCGCTCTGCCCCTGATTGACTCCCCTTCCTCCCAGGTTCCTCATACTGGGTCTCTCCTCGACGAAATGCGTACGACATTGTTCAAATCGGCTGAACGTTAGGCGGCGCCTAGGATGACTAAGTGATAATTTTTTATTGTGGTAATTTCTTGTCCAATTTGACTCTAGTTGTAGTATTTGAAGGGCGTGCAGAGCCTAATCATGACGTTTGGGGAGCCTAACGCTAGGCTGACGCCTAGGCTAATTTTTCGAAAGCGGGCAAAAAGTAAGAAACCTCTCCGTATTACTAAACATTGTACGATTCTTTTGTCCTGATTCATGACTACAATTCCCTTTCCGGATGTCTTTAAATTTTATTCCACTTTTTATCTCCATTAAATCTCCGTATTACTAAACATTGTACGATTCTTTTGTCCTGATTCATGACTACAATTCCCTTTCCGATGTCTTTTAATTTTTTATTCCACTTTTTATCTTCATTAAATCTCCACCGTACATATTTTTTTATAAAAATTATAAAAAGGAACTTGTAGTCTCAACCATACGGAGTGTGACAGGGAGGCAAGAGTCATGCCCGACATGTTCTTTCTTCCGTTCATCACCTTTTTCCATTTTTAGAATACGGTACGGAGACCGACTAATTTGAATCAGAAAGGCTGCACGCTCTTCTGTCATTCAATATATATATATATATATATATATATATATATATATATATATATAGAGGAGTATTTAATTGTTATTTTTTTATTTAACCATTAATGGTTATTCTCATTATCAACCATTGGATCAAAAATTAAAGATTGAGATTTAATTGACTCACCTCCTGTATTCAATGGTTACTTCAAAAATATAATCATCAATAGTTACTATTATAACAACTATTGGATTGAAAATCAATGGCTAAGATTTACTGGTTAGTTGGAAAATGTAATTAATACAAGTAGGTGAGTCAATTAATACAAGTAGTTGAGTCATTTAATACAATTAATCTTAGCCATTAATTTTCAATTCAATGACTGTTATAATAGTAACTATTGATGATTATATTTTTGAAGTAACCATTGAATACTCTCTCATATATATATATATATATATATATATATAAATTCATTGTTTGGTCGCCCCTCTTTTAGAATTTATATAGGGTAAGACTAATTCAAATGCATGACAAATTGAGAATTAGAGAGAGAGAGAGAGAGAGACTTATAGTTCTTCTAGATGAAACCAAAATTCATATGTTTTTATCTTAATGACAGCACACACACCTAGATCAAGAAAATGAAATGCAAATTAAGGAGCTCTTGAAGGAAACAACAGCTCAAATCTAACTCAATCAATGCATGAGTTCCAAAAGAAAATTATCAAATGATGTTTCCAGATGAAGCGATAGATTTCAAACAAAAATACTAACCATCGAAATAATAGAGTATAGGGGTACGAAGCATACACCTTTTCATCAAGTGCAATGAAATATTGAAATCAACGCTAATCAATTTTTTAAGTATTTTTGTTTAATAGATACTCTTTCCGTCCCTAAATTATTATCTTGTTTTTCTTTTATATCCGTCTCTAAACAATTATTTTGTTTAAAAGTTTTTTTTTAGGATAATATTTTTACCATTTTACTCTTATTTTTTCTTTTTAGTTTAATTATAGGTCACATGCAAATGAGTTTTAAAAGAAACTACACACAATACCTATATTAATAATTAAGTCAATTATTTTTTTTAATTTGTGTGTCGGGTTAAATAAGACAATAATTTAAAGACGGAGGTAGTATTATAAATGAGGCAAAACGTAGACTATTATTTTATTGTCCTTTCTCGCTTTCTTCAATTGTTTTAAAAAGACCGCGTGCTCTTGAAGATTTGTCATTGCTTGCTTGAGGCCATGATTTTCACTAAATCCTGTGCGAGCAAATGGTATCAAATGACACGAAAGGTGAGAATTTACACATTCATACATATGATGAGACTTTACACATTCATACATGATGAGACTTTACACATTCACACATGATGAGTTTTAAAAACAGGAGTTTATACATATTTCTACATTTAATAGTTTCATTGAACCATTTAGACTTTTCATAAATTCATTAACTACATAGACATGTTTTATTCTACACCCTGTTAGAAATAATATAATTACGGGATTGAAAATACCAAGTAAATTCGTAACTGTGTAAAACTTGGCTGATGAGCGAGACTTTGCTGATGAAGCTTTGCCGACGGAAGATTGCTGATACGACGTTTGCTGATAGAGGACTGCTGATAGGACGTTTGCTGATGGAGGATTGCTTAAAGAATCGAGGCCTCTGCTTGGACAGTTTCCTTGAAACAGATTCGCCCTTCACTGTGTTAGTCCTTGGAGGTTTGTTAGTGCGTGTCTGTCTCTTAGGATACAACGGAACAACCGAATTAACCTTATCACTTAGGATTCCGGCAAACTGAACGGGTGTTTGGACTTTATCACCAATGACACAGGAGGCCAAAGGAAGATGATGAACAAGATGCAAAATGCAGAAGGAGATATCTCCAGAAAATTTCGTGTGTGTAGAATGTAGAAGGGAGCTGCTTTATATAGGCTATCAAGAGAAACTTTTTGATTTACGCAATTAATCAATACCGTTTTAATCAGCCTATTAACTCAAAAAATTAAGGCAGACTTGATTTGGGATTACAAGAGTTACAACTCTCCAATCAATTGATATTAATGGCGATATTTAACAAGAAAAATTAACAAAACGTGAGCTAAACTAAATGGCTCAATTTGGTCCGACATTTGTGTCCGCAAGACGCGCTTACACATAAGTCCAGTGGCCCAAAGCTCGACTAACCCAAGATTTGCACCACCCTGCGGGCGTGCGTGAGAGAGAGCTTCTATTTTATACAAGCTTACTCCTTACCAAAAGGGTACTTATATATAAACTAGCCAAGTCTTTGTTAATTTTTCAATGTGGAACAAACCTACTTCCAACACCATACTATAAGCCTTATTATATTATTCATCTAAACTCCAATTTGGACAGATAAATATACCATTTCGATGTTCACACGAAGTAAATCATATTTTCACACTCATCTTTGTCATTCGACAAACGAACCTGATCACGCCAAAAAAGGATTGGGTATCGTGTCTGGTCCACGTGTGTAGTCTAGGTAGGATTCCGGCTTACGTTGGAGGGATAGTCCTTGAAAACTGCTTGAAACCTATGATCAACAAAGAACACCGTAAGGGGTGCTGGGTTGTCCCAGCAATAACCCTCAGGCGTGAGAATTAGCGATACTTCGTAGGAGCGGTAAAGCTAAGAAAGTATGTAAGCAAGTATGTATGCGTGTGTACCTTATGAGGCCTGTTGAGGGTGCTATTTATAGGGAGGTAAGTCATAATCCTTATAAGTTTCGGACTAGGAGTGATTCCCGTGTCTTTCGGATTACGTTTCCTCATACGCTTAGGACTGATATGTAAAGAATTATAGCAGGACTCTTCCCAGGGGTAATGCGACTTCGTATAGGACACTGCTTTGCCGAGCTGGAGGGACTATGCCGAAGTCGGTCTGAATGCTTCCAGGTCGCTCGATGCCATCAAGGTCGGCCTGGCATACGCCAGGTCGCTTGATGTTGGCGAGGTCGACCTGGGACATCCCCAGGTCGCACTGTGGGCCCCTGTGTCAGCATGCTGAAAGAGTACTGGTGAAGCGGGCGACCTGTCATAGAGTAACTTTTAGGTCGTCATGATCGAGGGGACGTATGCCACCTTGATGCTTGTCCAGCTGGAGAGTCGTAATGCACGCCACGTGTCCAGCTGAAGGCTGAGGTCGTTCAGTAGCCCCCTACTTCTCAAGGAGAGGATTTATCCTCGAGGTGGGAAGTAACAGATGCATTGTACCGAGCCGATTAGTTCTCACGAAGCTTCTAGATTCCAGCTCGACTGTGTACTTTTTCTTGGGAAACGTGCGCATTTAATGTGTGCGGCGATTACAGGCTGTCAGACGGTACGTCTTTTCAAATTCAAAAATTGGCGGTTGACGTTTTGCTTCAAAACGACGTCGCATGAGGGTCCGCGTGTTTTTTACATGGGTCGACCCGGTCCCTTCGGGTTCTCTATATAAACGCGAGCCCACTGTTCATTTTCATTTTTACCAAAACCTCTCAAATACTCCAGTGATTTAGGCGATTTCAGGCGTCCCTTCCGTTCTAGAAAAGCTCAGATTCCAGCCTTTTCCTTGCACTTCCTTGCCTTTCCAAGACTCTAGGTTAGTATTCCTTGAGCTTTTCTCCATTTTTCACCTGTTGATTTCTGTTTCCTTTGCCTGTTTCTGTTTTGCCGGTGATTTAGCCGGATTCTGGGTTAGGGTTCCGGCCATTTTGAAATTATATAAGTCCGTCAGTAGTGATCCTCCTCGTAGTATATACCCAGGTCGACCTGCCTTAGTCGATCAGTCTAGGTCGTAGCTTCTAGGCCGATTTGTCTTCCTTCCACAACCATTCTCCCCGTTAGTTCATCCTCCTCGTGTTCCTTTTCTGAGAACATGAGGATCAAACGTGCAAACGAGGGCCCCATGTTTGCCAGGCCGCAAAAAGGCCGTGCCATTTATATAACCGAGGAGGGCGACTGGAGAGTTGTCCTTCCTAGTGAAGCAAAAAATCTGTTGACTGCCTGGGGTGCCAATCTAGACGGCCTGGTCGTCCCTCCTGACGATCCTTACAAGGTCGACGACATCCCCTTTGGCACCTCGATGAGGATCATCGAGAAATACGATGTTGCCATGTCGGGGCTCTTATACTTGTATTTTGATGAGAATAGGGTGGCTAGTAAGGTCGCGGGACCTTTTAAGGCTACTACTTCGGCGGCGTCGACCTTGTTCCTTGACGCCAGCCATGTGTTGCGGGCACCTCGGAGTAAGAAGAGGAAGGCTAGAGCTAACATTGATGCTGGTGGTGCTGCGAAGCGTGCTTTCCGTGATTGGAGGAACAAGATGACCCTTCCCGATCTGGATACATGGCTTTCGAAGTATCCATGCAACCCAGATGACTACCGAGGTCACGTTCCCGATCCCGAGCTTGGCCTGGATGATTTAAGAGCCATGCGAAGCCGGGTGGGCTTCTATTTAAGTTTCTTCGAGCTGGGCCTCCGATTTCCTTTGGACCCTTTTATCTGTGAGTTTCTGGATGTGACCTCGACTGTTCCCCTTGACCTTTCCTGGAATACTATGAGGATCCTCATCTGCTTTGCCGCGATTACGCGCATTTTAGGATTCGAGCCGACCTTGACACTTTTTTGTCATTATTTCCACCTCGACTGCAATAACAATCGCCTCCAAGCCAAAAGCCAGAATTACAGGGTGAAGTTATTTTCTGACCCTCATAGCAAAGTTTCGGGCTGGGCTGACAAGGTTATCTTGGTTGAGAGTAAGCTGGGGTGGAACGTTGCGGTGCCAACAGAGGAGCCCTACACCCTGGTTCATCATGCTGACCTGGATGAATATGACAGGTTGGTAAAACAAGCCTTGGAAGCTCCCCTTGCTGTACGGGGAAACACACAAGTTCGGTGTTACGACTGGAAGAGGATAGTTCAAGATGAAAATCTCCTCGTCGTTATCGGTCTGTCCCCTCTTAAAGTTAACGGCCTGGAGCCGATGTGTACCTTTCCCCTTTTCGAAAGTTTTCTGGAGTGGATTCTCCATAAAGACCTTGTGCTCCACCGGCATTTCCCTGGCTGCCATAGAGACCCGGAGAGGGGTTGCATCCACAAACGAGTTGTTTAAAAGTATATCTTTTGCTTAATATTGTCTGCTTCATTTACAGTCATATTTTGCAAGTATCTTGACATTTCTTCAATTTTTGCAGAGATGGAAGATGTTGATACGATGAGGAAGAGGAGCTCGGCTAAGCGAGCTCAAGCTAAATCGGATAGGTCGGAGCAGCTTGGTCGGGCTCGCGTTGCCGCGACCTTGGCTGGGTCCGCCGGGGTGCTCCCAACCATTATGTTGTCTGCTGATAAGGGCAAGGAGAAATTGCCCAGCTCGAGGGCGTCTGAAAAGCGGTCCAAGACCACCTCGGATTATGGTTCGAGGAAGAAATTAAGGGTCGAGGAGCCTATTTCAACCGCGGCGCCTGCAGGTCCCCTTATCCTTGCCAGGCTTGAATCCCCGGATGTGATCAACAAAGAACACCGTAATGAGCATCAGGCTGAGGTTGTTGCTATTGCTCCTGATGCTGCTGATGTTGCTCCTGATGCTGCTGCTGTTGCTCCTGATGCTGCTGCTGGTGCTCGAGCATCTCCTGTAAGGAGTGTTCGCCGCGTTACCAGCCCTTCTCCTGAGCCGAAGTCCCCTCCGAGCAGCTCGGCTACTCCTCCTACTCTTCCTCAGGTCGATCCCGTCATGAGCCCTGCCACCTTTCAACTTGAAAAGGGCAAGAAGGTAGTGCTCGACATTGCCGATGAGACTCTGGAGGAGACTTTTAATGAGTGTTCTCCTGCTCGTCTAGCCGGTCACCTCGGGATCGATCTCACCCGTGTAAGTAAGATCTGTATGGGTTTGTTCTTGAAACTTTGGGATTTTTTTCGAGCTGATCAAAGTTGTTTGATTTTGTAGTTTGCTGCTGCGATCAAGTCATATGCCAACAGGCTTGCGCAGTCTCGCAGGGATAGACGCGAGTTCCTCGCGCATATATCTGTACTCGAGCAGGAGAAATTGGAGGTCGTGAAGAAGTCCGACCTTGATCTTGCTCATGTCGCCGAGCTCGAAACTGCCGTTGCGAAAGCTCAAGATGATATAAAGTTGAGTCAGGACCTGGCAGCGAGCAAGGTTGAGGAGCTGAACCGAGCTAGCGAGGAGACTGCCCAGCTGAGGGTCGAGCTTGCTTCTGCTGATGCTGATCGGGCCAGGCTTCGTTCTGACCTAAAGACCTCTCAAGGTGATGTTCTGACTGCTCGAGAAGAGCTTGTGAAAACAAAGTTGAGCCTTGAGGGGAGAATTGGTGAGTTGGAGAGGCAGCTGGCTGAAGCGAGGAAGGTGCCTAGCCCGGGTGCTGCTGTTGCTGAGTACAAGAAGACTTCATCCTACCTGGATAAACTTTTTTCATATTACGACAAGGGTAAGGCACAGATCTTGCGCGTTACAGCGGCCTGCGGCACTCCTCTTCGAGATCTGGTCAAGTGGGGGGATGCTGAATTGAAAGGAGACCTGGCTCGGCGAGGGCACGAGCTTGTGCCTTACCAGCCTGAAGAGCTAGAATTAATCGGCAGGAAAGATGCCGAGCTGGGTCATAAGCCCTGGGTGCCTCCCCCTATTTTTGACAACAATGTGCCCTTCCTGCTTGATGCCATGGCAGGGGGACGAGGTCGACTTTGATGGTGATTTTAAGCTTGAAGAATTTGAAGGCACCAAGTCGAACCAAGATGAGCACGCCCGTTCTGTCCATGAGGCTGAGAGCCGTGCTAACACTTAGACCCCGCTGCGTCGGGTTAGATCTGGCAGCTTGTGCCGTGTAATTTTATTTTTGGCCCTCTCGGGTTTTGTAAATAACTTAAATCTTTTAATGAATATAATCATGATTGTTTTGTTCAGTATGTTTTGCTTAGCATTTTGCACAAGTGTTTGTCATGATTTTCTTATCGTGGTAAGAGTTGGGCGACCTCGTCGTGGCGAGGTGCTTTTTTAACTTACGATTTTCTTCAGCGTGGTGAAGAACAGGTCGTAATGTGACCTCGTCGTGGTGAGGTGCATTTTGTACTTACGATCTTCTTCAGCGTGGTGAAGAACAGGTCGTAATGTGACCTCGTCGTGGCGAGGAGCATTTTGTATTTACGATCTTCTTCAGCGTGGTGAAGAGCAGGTCGTAATGTGACCTCGTCGTGGCGAGGAGCATTTTGTATTTACGATCTTCTTCAGCGTGGTGAAGAGCAGGTCGTAATGTGACCTCGTCGTGGCGAGGAGCATTTTGTACTTACGATCTTCTTCAGCGTGGTGAAGAGCAGGTCGTAAGGTGACCTCGTCGTGGCGAGGTGCCTTTTAACAAAAGTTGAAGATAAATTTGAAAAAATTCTTCTTTTATTGATAAAATCTGGAACGTCATTACATCAGTGATAGTACTTTTTCAAGTGATCTGCATGCCAAGGATTTCTAAGTGGTGTGCCATCCTGTTCAGCGAGCCGATAAGTCCCTTCTTTAACTATGTCTGTTACTCTGAATGGTCCTTCCCAATTTGGAGATAGTTTGTTTCTTCCAGCGCTTCTGCCTGTTACTTCGATCTTCCTGAGTACCCAGTCTCCGACGTTGAAGAATCTTGTTCTAACTCGTTTGTCGTGGTGAGCTTTGGCGAGCTGCTTGTAGTTGATCATCCTGAGTCTTGCCTCCAGCCTTCTTTCTTCCAGATAGTCGAGGTCGAGCCCCCGAGCTGTTGTGTTGTCTAGCTCGTTGAAATGGGATACCCTTAGTGTTGGTAAGGCCATTTCTACAGGGGCCATTGCCTCTGATCCGTATGCCAACGTGAAGGGTGTCTCCCTGGTTGAGCCTCTGACTGAGGTGCGTATTCCCCATAATACAATGGGCAGCTCGTCGAAAAGCCATCTACCTTTCTTCTCATCCAGATTTCTCTTTAAGGCATGGAGGATCTTCTTGTTCCCTGCTTCGGCCTGGCCGTTTCCTTGGGGGGTGAGCAACTGAGGACTTCTAATGTCTGATATTCATCTGATCGCATCTCTGAGTAAACTTAGTGGAGAACTGGGTGCCGTGGTCGGACACAATGGCTCGAGGTAGACCAAATCGGCACCAGATGTAATCATGTATGAAGCTGATTGCCTTCTCCTCGGTTATGGTAGCCAGCGGTTTTGCTTCTATCCATTTTGTGAAGTAATCTACTGCCACTATTACGAACTCGCAGCCTCCCCTGGCCTTTGGGAAGGGTCCTATGAGGTCAACTCCCACCATATTAACTGTGGAACTGATGGCAATCTTGGGATATTAGCAAACCTTTGACACTTGTCGCACTTCTGCACATAGGACTCTGCATCTTTTCGTAAGGTCAGCCAGTAGTAGCCGTGGAAGAGAATCCTGTCTGATAACGACCTCGCGCCTGGATGACCTCTACATACTCCTTCATGGACTTCAGCAAGGAGGTCCTCTACTGTCTCTAGTCGGACACATCTGAGTAATGGCTTGGTGAATGATCTCCTGTACAGTATTCCAGCAATTACTGTGTAGCGAGCTGCTCTCTTCCTTATTAGCTGGGCCAGGTCTTTTTCTTCAGGTAATGTGCCGTGCTCGATGTAATCTTGTATGTCATCTATCCAGCATCTTTCTGTCGAGTTGATGGGCATGGCTTCCTCCCTATTGACTGATGGTGACTCGAGGGTTTCCAACCATACGTCTTGAGGGAGGTCGCTGATGTCTGATGATGCGATCTTGGATAGGTGATCGGCTCGCGCGTTCTCTGTTCTGTCTACCTGCTTTAGCTCCCAGTATTCAAATTTTTCCAGCAGGTGCTTTGCCAGCCGCAGTATTTTGACAATGTGGGGTGGTTAGCCCCATACTCCCCCCAAACTTGCTTCACGACGAGCTGGGAGTCGCTGAAGATGACGACCTGGCAAGCCCCTAATTCTAACGCGAGCTCGAGTTCGGCGATCAGGGCTTCATATTCGGCCTGATTGTTGGAGGCCTGGAAACTGAAGCGTAGAGCTTTGCTGAATTCCCCCTTCAGGTGAGTGCAGGGATAAGCCCGCGCCACTGCCTGTTTTGCTAGACGAGCCGTCAACATAGAGTGTCCAATGGTACAATGGTCGAGGACCTGATGAGCTGGCCGTTTTGAGCTGCTTGTTGAAGATGTCAGCTCGGTCAACGTGGTGGCCGGGCTTTGATCTTGCTTGACAAACGATGTTTCAGCGATGAAGTCCGCAAGTACTTGGGCTTTGATTGCCTTGCGTTGCTCGTATGTGATGTCGTATCCTGAGAGCTCGACGGACCATTTTAACATTCTTCCAGCCACGTCTGGTTTATGAAGTATTTGCCTGAGTGGGAGGTCGGTGTAAACCGTCAAAGCATGGGCCTGAAAGTACTGGGTGAGCTTTCTTGCTGCTATGATCAGGGTTAGCACCACTTTCTCCACGTTTAGATATCTTGTTTCCACATCTGTGAGCGCATGGGAGACATAGTATATTGGTCTCTGGACAGCGTCTCTCTCACTGAGTAAGACCGCTGCAACGGCTGTGTCTGAGGTAGCGAGGTAGATGTAAAGGTGTTCTCCTGGTACCGGGCTGGTTAATAATGGCGGGCTGCCCAGATAAGTATTCAGCTCGGCAAAGGCCTTGTCGTAGTCTTCATTCCAGGCGAACTTCTTGCTCCCTCGTAATGTTTTGAAGAATGGAAGGCTTCTTTCCGCTGACTTCACTATGAATCTTCCCAGTGATGTGATCCTTCCGTTCAACTGTTGTACTTCTTTTACCGAGCTGGGAGCTTTCATGTCGACCAGGGCTTGAATCTTCTCCGGGTTGGCCTCTATACCCTTCTCGTTCACCATGTATCCCAGGAATTTGCCTGCCTTTACTCCAAAGGCACATTTGGCTGGATTAAGCTTCATCTTGTTTTTCCTCAGATTTGAGAAGGTCTCGTTCAGGTCGTCGACGTGGTTGGCTTGCTTCGTCTTGATGACCATGTCGTCGATGTAGGCTTCCACGTTTCTTCTGAGCTGGTCTCCAAAGACCTTGTTTACCATCCGTTGATAGGTGGCCCCTGCATTTTTAAGCCCGAAAGGCATCATCTTGTAGCAATAGATGGCGCCTGATGCTCGGAAGGCTGTCAGTGCCTGGTCGGCTAATCACATGGATATCTGATGCTACCCCGAGTATGCGTCGATGAAGCTGAGTATTTTATGGCCTGCGATTGCGTCTACAAGCTGATCTATCCTCGGTAATGGGTACCAGTCTTTGGGGCAGGCTTTGTTCAGGTCGGTGAAGTCGACGCACATCCTCCACTTTCCATTGGTCTTCTTGACCATTACCACGTTCGCGATCCAGGTCGGATAGAAGATTTCTTCAATAATTCCTGCTTTTAGCAGCTTGTCGACCTCCTCCTTGATCACTGCCTGCTTTTCTGGGGAGAATACTCTAGGTCGTTGTTGGACAGGAGTTATGGTTGGATCAACATTCAGTTTATGCACAGCGACCTCCTCGCTAATTCCTTCCATGTCTTCTGTCCTCCATGCAAATACATCTTTGTTCTCCCTAAGGAATGCAATTATTGCTTCCCTTTCCTCTTTATCAATTTCCAGCCCGACCTTTACTTTCTGCTCGGGGAAGTCGAAGTTGATGACTACCGTGTCGAGGTCTTCATGAGGCTGGATTTCTGGTTGATCCCTTGGATCTAAACTCTCTACCGTGGCGATTTTCGGTGGTTTCTTCGTGTCGTCATTGGCAACCTGGCATGAGTCGGTCTGCTCGGTGACCGGGATTGGCACGTCGGGCAGGTCGTCATTCGGGTTTTCTTCATGATGTGAGGTAGGGAGGTTGTTTCGCTTGAGCGTTTGGGCGACCGGGGCGAGTCGGCATGTTCGGCATCCGATCTGGATGCGTCGGGCATGTCGTCGTTCTCGTCTGCCTTTTTATGCGGACTGGGAGGGCCAGCCCGCGTTAATTGCTATGCTTGTTCGTCAAGGGGGTTCAGCTCAGAGCGTTCTTTGATTATGATTGACTTCAGCCGCTTGTCATCGAGGTCCCTTAGAGGCACCTCTTCGTGGACTGTAGTCATCTTTCGCTTTCCCTTGAGCCGAGCTTCCTCGGCCTTCTTCTCTTTGAGGAGGTGATTCAGAGTGCTTATAGGGTCATTCCTCACCTCTTCGATCCCCTTGTCTATGGGAAATTTGATCCTTTGGTGGGCTGGAGAAATTACCATTTCGAACTTTGTTTGGGTTGGGAGCCCCAGAATGGCATTATATGGAGAGGGGATGTCAAGGACCAGGAAGGTGATGACCTCGTTGCGGGAGTTGTCCTTGGAACCGAGGACTACGTTGAGGTCGACTGTGCCCTTGACAGCGACCTTGTGCCCTATGAAGCCTTCCAGCTTGATTCCACTCGGGGTCAAGTGTGAGCTTCCCAATCCGATTTCCTGGAAGCATTTGTAGAAAAGGATGTCCTTCCCAGCTCCTGTGTCGATCAGTACTCTTTTCACTCTCCCTCTGCCAATTTTGGCCTCAATGGTCAGGGCATGTCCCTTGGCGGCGGGGTTAAAGGCCAGCTCGCTAGAAAGGAAGGTGATCCCTTTCTCTCCTCGAATTTGTGGCGGGCTGACAGTATGGTTGAGGCTGTTGATTGCAGTCTTCAGCTTTGTGATGCTCGACCATTCCTCCATGATGGTGTTGACCATAACCTCGTCTTCGTCAGTATTTGCCCTCGGGGCCTCTCGCGGCCTTTCCCTGTCGCCGCCTCCTCGTTGTTCGTATCTTTTGAGCTCCCCTCTATCAATCAGCTTTTGGATTGCCTTTTTGAGCTGAATGCAGGCCTCAGGGCACACCTTTTGTTGGGGTTGCGAGGATATAGAGTTTCTCGCTGAGGTTTAGGTCGGCCAATCCTGTTTTCTTCAAGCAACACGTTCATGATATGTTCCCTGGTGGCGTTTAAGGGGGTGTAGAATTCCTCTTTCTTGGCCCATTTTTTCCCCTTGTTTTTGCCCTGTCCGTTGCTGTGTCCTTCTTTCCGATCCCCGGACTTGTCTTCCTTCTGTTTTTGTGTCCCGGAGGGTTTCTGGTCCTCCTTTTCCTGATCTGCCAGTGTCCTCTCGACATTCCCTATGTTCTGCGCAGCAGTGTACATCTCCGCGCTGGTAGTAGGGGGCCGCATACCGATTTCAGACAGGAGTTTGGCAGATCGGCATCCCGCTTGGAAGAATGCCATTATGGTTTTGTCGGGGACATTCAGCAGCTTTTCTGCGACGTGCTTGAATCTGTCGAGGTAGCTTTCCAGTGTCTCTCCAGGCCGCTGCTTGATGCCGCAAAGGTCAGATTCCTTTTTGGGGAGGTCGCCTGCTGAGGAGTATTTTTTCAAGAATGCTTTTTTCAGGTCACACCAGTCTCTAATGGAACCCTTTTCTAGCTCTTCGAACCAGTTGAGGACGACCTCTTCGAACGTGCTGACAAACACAATGCACCATAGATCCAGGTCTCTGGTGCATACCCCCATCTTTGCCTCGAAGCTCGACACATGGCTTCGAGCATTCATGTTTCCTGCATAGCTTTTCAGGGACGGTAGCTTCAATCGATGGTTTGGAGGGGTATCCCTAATTCTTCTGCAAAAAGCTGCCGTTACGCTCCCTGATGGTTTCCCTTCTTTCCCTCTTTCAAGGGCTTCCGGACGCTCTTTCATTTTGTGTAGCACCTCGTCTACCAGGTCGCTACTCCTACCCCTTCTCTTAGATCGGCGATCGTGGTCGGCGATCTTGGAGTATTTGTACGAGGATGCCTCGCTGGTGGAGGTACTGTGTTGGATGGACTTGCGCTTCGACCTGTGGCTGAGGCTCTCGTGCGTCCTTTTAGGTCGCTCCTCGTCGCACTCCATTCGGTAGGATCTGTAAGATTTTGCCGGGCTGGGGATTCTAGCTCGGCCTCCCATCCTAGAATGCACACTTCCCCTAGGGCGCTCGTTGTCCGGGGTTCCCAAGCGATCTTTCACGTTGGGTTTCTGGTGGTACTCCACTCTTCGCCCGAGCCGGCTTTTGACACTTCGTCTGGGAGTGTCGTCCCTTGTCCCCCCATGATGACTGTCAGCCCGCAAACCCTTGGGCTCACTCCTGTCAGGTCGACCATCGTGGTGATCGTTGCGAGATGGGTGTGAGCTCGGGGCTGGTAGCTGGGTCGTTTGGGCGGCGAGCTTGCGTGATAGCTCGTATTCGCGTTTTTTAGCTCTCTTTGCTTCTCCAAGAAAACTTTCTCCCTCCTTATGTGTTCCAACTCGGCGAGATCGATCTCCTGTTGAGTAGGAGGCATCCTACTGTCCATTATGATGAGGTCGTCCCTGTCTCCTGGGCCTTCGCCATTTGAGGAAGGTGGAGTGGGAGTCCGACCATCACGAGCTGTCGAGTTCGGTCCTTTAGTTGTCGGGGCTGCCTTCTTTCCCACGGCTTTTCTCCTCATCGCCCTGGCTAGCTTCTGAGCTCGTGTATTCTGGTGAAGGGGAAGCCCTGATGAGGGCATAGCAGGTGATTCTTTTTCAGCTTGCCCAGGAGGGTTGCCAGCAAGCGGAGCGGCGACAGGCAAGCCTGGGGTTGTTGCTGGAGCGGCAGACTTAGAGACTTGCTTGGAGGTAGCCATGTTTGATCACAGAAATAATCAATTCCCGGCAACGGAACCTAACTGAACACGCCAAAAAAGGATTGGGTATCGTGTCTGGTCCACGTGTGTAGTCTAGGTAGGATTCCGGCTACGTTGCGTAGATAGGTTAGGTCCAAGGTTGCTCTATATAGGCTAGAAGGGGGGGTTGAATAGCCTATGTCCAATTTTTGAAATTGATTCAAAAATCTTACTTCACTAGGGTTTTAAAAATTTTGCAGGCGGAAGTCTTGTGAAGCACAGACAAGTTGAGAATGGCCGATCTTGGCAGACAAGATCGCAGCTTCTAATGATTGGAAATCTGGAAATTTAAAGCAACACAATCAAATCACAATCACACAAAAGAGACAGAATATTTAATATGGTTCACACTTATAAATAAGTGCTACGTCCACAACCAAAGTGGTCAACTTTGGATTTGAAAATCGTGTACTAAGTTTTTCCACTAGATATTTTACAAACTAAATCTCTAATGGATTGTGTACAAAAATTTTGTTGACCAAGTGTTTGTGTGGGAGAATTGATATCAATAAGATACAATTCTCGTGAGCTATGAAAAGCTAGGTGTTGCAATCAATGAAGAGCTTTAATGGACTGATCGTCTTAGAGTGAAGCTCTTCAAAGAAGGAAGTACAGATAGGACGTTTAAGCTTTTAATGCACTTGAAGAAGATGAAGAAGATTCAGAGTTGTAGTTGTTGAAGTGTATTGAATGCAGCAATGGAGTCTCCTTTTATATGCAGGAGGAAGCTTGGAGCCGTTGGTGGTCTTCTAATTTGAATTTAAGAGCAATTAATGCTCTAATCTGGTTGTTGACTCCCGATAGGCCGGCCCGTAGCTTGCGCTCTGTCTCCTGACACTTTGCTAAAAATAGGCGGTCTGTGCTTGCAGGAGGAATGTCCTTTTCTGAGTGTATGCCAAGAATGGAAACCTTCATTGAATGTGATTTGCAGGTTAACGTTGCATGAAAGTCTCAAATCAGGACATGTCTTCGGCAGTTCTATCGACGTTCTTGGGTTCTTCAACATTGCCGATGAGGCTTGGCTTGGATGAGCTTGTCCGATATCTTGAAGAACTCGCTTATGCATACTTTGCCTATGTATAGAGGACGTCCGATGTCCTATAGGCTATCTTCTTCAAGGCAATATACAATAAGCAACCCTAAGCTATTCAAGCTATGCCTAAGTACAAGTTGCCACACTAACGACACGCAGCCCATTAGTCACCTTGACTTAGACTTAGGTTATGGATTCAAGCAAATCTAGGCTAAGATGCAACAATCTCCTCCTATTTGCTTGAGTCCATGACCCTACGAATACAATATCAGCTGACCATGTTCAAGTCTAGTAATAACATGCTTGTAAGATTGATATATTAAATAAGCATGCCCTAGATGAACTTACATAAAGGTCATTGTATTCAAGAATTACAAAGTGTTTACAAACAGGAAATTAAGCATCGACACTTGTAATGAAGCTGAATTTAAAGACATGCAGATAGGCGTAATAGGCAATATAGGACATGTCTTTAAACCAAGGGTTTAAATTTCATGCAATCACATAATAAGCAGCTCATAATAAACATGAAAGTTTTAAAACATAGACATTGTTAATTAAACAAGTTGTTTAATTACAAAGTTTAGCAAAAAGATTATACAAAATATTATCGGCCGGTTCGAGAGGATGACCTAGATGATGCACGACCTTTGCCTTTGCCTGATGAAGATTGCCCATAGCTTCTTGATGCCCATTTAGAGTCAACAGCAGCCTTAAGTCTTGCAATCTCTTCTTTGTCGCCGCTAGCTCTTCTTTAGTATCGCCAATTCGTAGGAGAGCTCTTTGTTCTTCCGCTTGAGCAGCATTATGCTCAATGAGCTTAGTCTCGATCATTGTTGAGTCGAGCCATCTCCTCCTTCATGGACGCAAGCGAGGCATCAATGAAGCCGAGGCGATCCTCGCATATTTGCGCTCCTTGCGATAGAAAGCCAAGTGCTTGGTCGTGAGATTACGCGTCGCCGCACGGAGGAGTGGACAGAGCGATTGGCCCGGCGTTGGGAGTGAAGCACAAGCTTGTAGCCGCTTCAACCATGTCGACGACCTGCATCATCTTAGTGGCGAGGTTGTCCCAGCTTGGTTTCGAAGATGGCGAGGTCTTGGAGGAAGAGGCCGAGATCCGGCCGGCAAGGGCACTTGGCTGGCGAGATGGATCGTAGGCAGCATCAAAAGCGGCCTTTGCACCCTTTGAAATCTCCATCACTTGGGTCATGCACACCGCACATGGGTGATGTGAGACCGATCTGCAGAGAGTTGGTGCAGGGCCTTGGTCGTCAACAGAGATGACCTCAAAATCTTTCAAAAATTTATGTACACCTCGCAGATAGGTATCGACGAGTCGATGACTCGCCGGAGGAGAGGATGGTCCCGCGAGGGGGAAGGATGGTCGTGGCTTGGGTAGGGAGGGTGGAGGATGGCCGGGGAGAGAGGGATTGGCTGGAGGAAGATGGAGAATGGTGGTGGAGGAAATAACATATAGAGGGTGAAGGAAGGCTAGGAAAACGCGAGGAACAGGAAGAGCCTTTCTATGTAGATGACATAGGAAAGGGGTGAATGAAGAAGGGAGGAGGAGAAAAGAAAGGGGAAAGGCTAGGAGAAAGGAAGAGAATAGGGATGAGAGGGTTGAAGCCAAGGTAAGTGGTGACTACATCAATGAAGTGTAGACCACAGGGTGAAGAAGGATGGAAGGATGGCAGATAATGGTGAAGACTGGGGGTTTAGGCAGAGAGAGGAAGGGGGAGATGTCCGATTTGGTTGGAAGGGGAAGGCCTAGGTCCTTATGGATTGCAACCCATTGGTTGAAGATCATAAGATCTTGAACCGCTGAGTTGTGGGAGAAAAAGAGTTGTGACCAGGCAGGAGGAAGAGGGTCATAGTAGGCACCCCATTGAAAGATGATTTCACCGCACATAGGCCGACAGGAAATCTCTTGGGGTAGTCAAGGGTGGCTAAGAAAGGGTCGAGTCGGCATGGTTGGGTTTAGGCCCGCTGTCTCGAAGGACACAGAGCTCGCACCTCGGGTGTAGGTGGTTATAGGGATTGGTTTTGAGGCGTTTGGGAGTAGGCAGGTCAGAAGAGGGAGAGATAGGGCGTTTGGAGGATGGTGGTTGAGAAGAGGTGGCAGGTGAGATATATGGCTCTTGTGTGGTGGTTGTTTGGATGGGAGCAGATGGAGGAGGTGAGGAAGCAGGTGAGGTGGTAGTGGTAGTAGGCATAGGTGGTGAAGGTGGAGGAGAAGTGGTTGGATCAGCAGTCCCTGAGAAGTGCACCTGCTTCTTGGCACTCTTCTTATAACGTTTGCCATGTTTGGACTTAGTAGGAGTGGAAGAGGCAGAAGCAGGTGGTGGAGATGATTTGGTGGGAACTGTGGAGGAACAACATGGAGAAACGGGTGGAGACAAATTGTGGCCTGTGGAGGAAGAAGTGATGAGACCTTAGGAAGGCCAAATGATTCGTCTGTGGGTAGGAGGGTTTGTTTGGTTTTGGGGTTTGGAGAGGTCACCGGTTGGAAGGATGATGTGTCCTTCTCAACACCGCCTTTGAGCGGTGCTTCCCGGATTGCTTGAGTTTGGGAGTGAGAGAGGAGAGTGTTTAGGCTTTTGGATGGAGGCTCAACAGCTCATATGGATCATGGTCCAGCCTGCTGAGGTCAAAATGTTCAGGTAGCTCAGCCCCAATGGGTGTAGGCTCCTCCTCCTCAGCAGGTAACCCAGCGGCAGAGTAGGTGACCTTCCTCTTACCCTTGCTGGCTTGGGTAGAGGGGCCACCAAGAGCAAGAAGAAGCAAAGCAAAGAAGAAGAAGCAAAGCAGCAGCAGCCTCACCGCGTTGGTTGTCCTTTGGCCATATCATCCCGATAGCGGGTGATGTTGTTGACCGTGAAGACGTAGGTGTTGGACACCTTGATGAGGTCGTCGCAGCGACCAGCTCATCAATCTCCTCATAACGTCGGAGGATGACATTAATAACCCTTACAAAGGGCCTCTTCATGGAAGGGTGAGCTTGGACTTCAAAGAACGCCCGGGATAGCATTGAGAAGATGATTTTGGCCCGCTTGAGTTGCTTGCGAAGGACCACGCCTTTGGTCCACATCACCGGGGAGGTGAAGATGTCCCTCGAGCCATTTTTGAATAAGATGCTCTTGTCGAGCGATGGCCGATATGATAGGGTTTTCGGGAAGAGGTTCCTGGACATCTCAGAGAACCTCTCTGGTTGGGCAGATCCCCTCATCATTTCCCAAGCAAGTGCCGATTCGGCATCGGTCAAGTCCAATTTGCCTTCAACAGGCAGTCCAAGGATTTCTCCAACATCCTTGTAGGTCAACTTGATGTAGTGGCCTCTGATGTAGCCCTTGATATAGCTTAAGTTGATCGGCTCGAGGCATTAGCCGGAGGAGGAGGCGTAATCATCCTTGTATAAAACTCTCGCCTAGATGATTGTCGTAGTGGGTGTCGTTGAGTTGGAACAAGGGAAGAAGGCCACACTCAGCCAAATCTTTTAGAAGGGCATCACCAGCAGATGTGCTAATGATGGAGTCTCTGTCGATTGTCATCCCAGGGTGATAACTTGACCTGGGAAGGGTCCTGATTGGGAGCTCAGCAGCCAATGCAGCCCTGGTTGGCTTAGCAGAGGCGGAGGATGAAGTGGTGGCAGCAGCCTTTGAGGATTTAGACTTTCCCTACATGATCGGCAGATGTGAGAACAGCATATATAGAAATCGGCAGATATGCAAGAAACAGCAGATAATCATGCAATCGGCAGATAATAACATAAACAGGTACTATTCAGATCAAAACCCAAAATATAGACAATTTAAAGCATAATATAAGAACAGTTCATCATCTGGGTTTTCAAATATCGACTGAGTTTGTCAGATTCAAGCAAACAAACTGATATAAATTGAAAACATAGTACCACAGGAATCTCTACAACACATTTTACACCCAAAAAGCATGATTCAAGCAACAATCGCAAGATAGCACAGTTCATCAATGGCGGACAGGTTTAAAAACTTAAATTAGGTCAAAACAAGATCCTAAAATTGGATTTGAATGACTCAAGAAGGTGTAGAAATCCTTACCATTGATGATTTTAAGCTTGAAAACTTGAGAATTTGTAGGTTTAAGAAGATTTGAATCGATTGTAGATTCAAGGTTGAGAGGTTTTTGAAAGTTTGAAAATGGCGGTTGTAGAGAAGTGAAGAGTCACCGTACATTTGTCCTTTTATACCTCCGACAGCCAATAAATGACATTTGATAAAATTTGAAGTCCGCATTTATTACCCGATGAGTCACCGTACGTATGGCGCGCTTAAGTCTCGCTTATTTCATCAAGGTCCGCCTATTTTATCAAAGTCTCGCCTATTTTATGAGGACCGCCGATATGAATATAGATCTGCCTAGTTTATAAAATGACTTAAAGAATTTGCAAGAAAGGTTAAGGATTGAGGTCAAGCATACCAAGCTCTCCTCTTAAATAAGCAAACCTGGTTGAATCAAGTGGTTTTGTGAAGATGTCTCGCTACCCGATTCTCTCAGGCACATATTGCATGCCGATGTTACCTTTTTCAACATGATCTTTAAGAAAGTGATATCTCACATCAATGTGCTTTGTTTTGGAGTGCATGACAGATTTTGAGAGATCGAGATTGCCGATGTGTTGTCACACATTATAGGACAATCATCGCTTTGATCTCATAGTCAACTAGTTGCCGTTTGATCCACAAAGAATTGTGAAGCAGCCTACCGCCAGCCTATGTATTCTCGCTTGTTGAAGTTGAAACAGAGGTTTGCTTCTGGCCCATGAGACAAGTCTATTTCCTAAGAATTGACATGTCCCACTTGTGCTTTTCCTGTCAACTTTACATGCAGCAAAATCAGATCGAATAGCCTATAAGATTAAAAGATGAATCTCTAGGATACCGATTCCCAAATTGGGAGTATCTATCGATATCCGATGATTCTTTGACCGCTTGTAGGTGAGACTCCTTTGGATCAGCTTGAAACCTAGCACAAACACAAACAAAGAAACATGATATCGCCTACTAGCGCTAAGTATAAAAGTGAACCAATCATGCCTCAGAGAGTCATGTCCACTTTCTTGCCCTTCTCATCTTTGTCAAGATGGCGCTTAGTAGCCATAGGAGTCAAGTCGTTTGCATTCTCAAGACCAAATTTCTTGATAACATCCTTTGCATATTTGGCTTGATTGATGAAGATACCATTTGAACTTTGTTGAATTTGAAGACCAAGGAAAAAGTTGAGCTCTCCCATCATGCTCATCTCAAATTTACTCGCATAAGCTTTTCAAACCTTTTGCAAAGATTTTCATTAGTAGAACCAAAGATAATATCATCAACATATATTTGAACAAGTAAGGAATGACCTTTATGCTTCATAATGAAAAGAGTAGTGTCAATTTGACCTCTTACAAAGCCTTGAGATATCAAGAACTTTGAAAGGGTCTCATACCAGTGCTCTTGGAGCTTGTTTAAGTCCATAAAGGGCTTTCCTCAGCTTGTAGACATCTTCTCTCCTTGAACAGCCTATGAACCCAGTGGTTGCTCAACATAGACTTCTTCTTGAAGTTCTCCATTCGAAATGCACTCTTTACATCCATTTGATAAACTTTGAAGTCTTTGTAAGAGGCATAGGCCAAGAATAACTGATAGCCTCTAATCTTGCAACAGAGCAAATGTCTCATCATAGTCAATACCCTCCTCCCGTCTATATCCTTGGGCTACCGCCTTGCCTTGTTTCTTGTAATGTTGCCGTTTTCATCCATTTTGTTTCGAAAACCCACTTTGTGCCAATAACGCTTGTCCTTTAGGCCTAGGGACTAGTGACCGACTTGGCATCCGTCAAATTGGTTTAGCTCTTCTTGCATAGCTTCCACCCACTTGGATCTTCCAGAGCTTCATCAATCTTTTGGGTTCAATGTTAGATACAAATGCAGAGAATACATGCATTCATTCCTTGAAGCTTGTCTAGTTTGAACACCAAAGATTAAGATCTCCAATGATTTGAGTGATAGGATGATCTTTTACTTCCCTAACTTCGCAGTTGAACTTGTCCTATTGCATCGGCAGAGTTGGATTCTTGAGAAGTAGAAGTAACAAGCTTGGTTTTCTAAAGGGTAGGTTAATTCCAAGGTAGGTTGTATGACTTCGGTGTGGAAGGCAAAGGGGATTCAGGTTTTCGAGTGTTCATTTGTTGGTTCGTTTGAGGATTCTAACAGTTGACTCTTGGAAGATCTTGTGAAGAAGGAGGATCACAGATCCGGATTAGGCCGTTCGCACTGCCTCATATTCATCGAATCATTAGTAACCTTAGGAGCCAAATGTGGCCCAATGAAATCAAATTCATCAAAAGAAACATGTACGATTCAACAACTTTAAGTGAAGTTTTATTGTAAACTCGTATGCTTTTGAAAACTTGGCATATCCTTAAAAATTCCTTCATCACTTTTGGATTCAAACTTACCTCTATGTTCTCTACCATTGTAAAGAACATAGCATTTACAACCAAATATTTTAAAGAATCCAATGTTGGGAGTTTCGCTCTCCATATTTCATATGGAGTTTTGTTATGAAATTTATTTATGATGGACCTGTTTTGTGTGAAGCAGCAAGTTCACGCCTTCCGCCCGTAAATACATAGGCGCTTGGCTTCAAAGAATCATTGTCTTTCCCGCTTCAATGAGAGTTCTGTTCTTCCTTTCAAAGAACTCCATTTTGTTGAGGTGTGCCAACCGCAGAGAAATTGTGACCAATTCCATGGTCATCACAATATTTGGCCACACCATTGTTCTTGAACTCGCTCCATTGTCCGATCCGACATCGAGATATCATCCAGCCTTCGAGTCCGTAGTCTTCAAGAGTTCAAGAATGATGTCATATGCTTCATCTTTGAGGACATCATTTCTACCCAAGTAAATCTTGAGTAATCATCAACTACCACAAGAGTATACTTGCCGCCACCAAGACTTGTAGTAGTTACAGTCCAAACAGATCCATGTGCAAGAGCCGTAGAGGTCCGGTTGTTGATAGGCAAGGCTTGCTTTTGAAGGAAGATTTATGTAGTTTGCCCAGCTTGACATGCTCGCAGACCGTGTGATTCACTGATATTTTAGGCAAACCAACAACTAGATTGTCTTTTGATAGCTTCTCCGTATTTGAAATTGAGATGACTAAGCCTTTTATGCCACAACCACTGTTGTCGCTGATGACCTAGCAACCAAGCAAAGATTTGATTTTCTTCCAACAAAGATTTAGGTCAACAAAGATAGACATTCCCTTTTCGAATCCCGTCAGATAGTTGAACATGTCTCATTGTCCTTTATGAGACATTGACTAGAGGAAAACCGACATGTTAGACCTTTATCACGTAATTGTGATATGCTTAGCAGATTGTGCTTTAAACCTTCAACTAGAGAGACTTTGTTGATGGAGAGATTGCCTCGATTATACTTCCATAACCAATGGTCTTCCCTTTGAGTTATCTCCAAATATGACCGAGGGACCCTTTGCTTCAACAATGCTTGAGAGAAGATTTGGATCACCACCATATGCTTTGAGCATCCACCGCCTAGATACCATAGATCTTTCTCTTCTTCATTGACACCATAAAGCATTCCCGAAATATAGACATTTAAGAATATGGTCCCCTTTTATTTTTGGGTCCTCAAGGTTAGCAACCTTTGGGATCCACACTGTTTAACCTTTGGAGGAGTAAATCCTCTAGATTTAGGTGTGAATCTCGAAGGCATTCATGAATCTCATGACCATGGCATTTGCAGAAAGAGCATTTGTGAAATCCTTCAACATGAGTAATGATTTCTTTTGAGGCTTCTTAATATCGCCAGCCTTTGAATGATCTTTCGCGATAATTGGCCTATAGGACTTAGGCCGATAATGCCTTTTCTTGTTGATGTTAGGTTTACCATAGGTAGACCTCTTATCAAAAGATTTTGTATTTACAGCACATGTCCTTTAAGCTTTTTATCTCAATTCACTTCTTTTACCCTTTTATAGGCAAGGTGTTGGGATCAGCAGCCTTGCCTTTGACAAATTTAATAGGTTTGAGCCGAGAATTCCTAGACTTGCTATTAGTCATCCCCGTTTTCTTAGGGTGACTAATGGCAGTTTTAGTTGCTCGACTCACTATTAGCAGAGTCATTGCCGGCGATTGCTTTCTTTGGACTTGTCTTTTGTGTTCTTGGGATAAACAAAAGGAACTTTGTTAAAGCCAAGTCCTTGCCTTTGGGAGACCGCTGGTCATAAGAAACTTCTACAACCAATTCTTCAAAGAATCACTTCGATGTCTCATCCTTTTGAGAACTAGAAGAACTACCTACTTTGAACTCACTTTGGAAACCAATGCCGCTTTGTCATCTAAAGTTTTCGGTTTGAGAGAATGGCATCAAAGTTTCCTTTAGAGTTATTCCAAGTATTGACAACCTTTTGAAGGTCATCTTTCTAATTTATCTTCTTGATGTGTTCAAGTAGGAAATCCACTTTTTCGGTCAAAGCTTTGTTCTCTTTTTGCAATTTGATACTTTCACTTTGTCGTCTATCAAGATCTTTGATCTTAGACATCAAGGTTGATTTCTCGAGCCTAGTTCATGCTTCTTGGCTAATTTCACATAGGCGCTTTGAATTTTGAAAACTCTTCCAAAGATGTCTTTGTTAGCTTTGATGAGCTCTCCTTTGATGGTTCATTGAGCTCATCATCATCATCATGTCATCTTGTTGAAATGGTAGTGACCTCACCGAATCATGTGGTGACTCCGGCCATAAGGCATATGTTGGCTTCTTCAAAGAAAGTCACAAGAGTCATCCTCATCGTTGTCGTTGTCACACCATGTAGGCAGATTGCTTTCATCAATGTCTTCACCACCATCCCTTTTTGTTTTTGAAATTTAGTTTCGGACGTTTCTTATAAAATTCATATTTTGGCTTTGGACATTTAGAGGCAAAATGGCCTGGTTTCCTACAGCTTAAAACAAACTAGCTCATTATCCTTTTGATGGTCTCCGATTTATAAGGAGCGAATTTTTGGTTGAGCAGCTTGTTTTATAAGGAACGGCAGCTTTGTGAGAAGACCGCCTATGTGATGATGGTTTATTAAACCTTTTGAAACGTTGATATTTCTTTACAAACATAGCAAAGGCTTCGTCGAAAGAATATCATCATCTTCACCGGAAGTAGAAGGTGTTTCATCGTGTTTTGAACAGAAGGTTCAAGAGACATGGCCGGTAAGGACAAGTTTTTAAAACTCTTTTCCATTTCTTGAGCTTGTTGGATCTCAAGCTCATAAACCGAAAGACTAGCATAAAGGTTTCTAAGAGTCAATTTGTTTAAATCTTTTGACTCTTTCATGGCGTGATTTTAACATGCCATAGACCGCCTAGTGCATTTAGAAATCTCATGTTTATTTCTTTCTTTTCATACTTCTTTCCTAATGAATAGCAAGAGTTGACTACCTCATAGAATCTGTCATAGGCACTTCGCAGAGACTCTTTGGGATCCTTTTGAAGGAGTCAAACTTCGGATGCAGTATATAATTTGTTGTTCTTTGTCTCGCCATCACCTTCAAGATATTCAAGGATGGCTTCCCACATCTCCTTTGCCGTGTCCAAGTTGATAATCACCGATAAGTACTTATATCAACACACTGGTAATGATGTTGATGGCCTTTCCATCCGAGCATCATTCTTTCGTCTTCATCATCCCACTCTTCTTCCGCTTTGGTACTTCAGTGCAGCAGCTTGGATCTACCGCGCCGTGTATTAGGCTTCATTGGAATTCGGGTCCATCTCGTGACACATTTCCACAAACGTTTATCAATTGAATTCATATGTCTTTTGACTTTATCTTTCCAGATGTCAAAGTGAACTTCATCCAAGACAGACAATGGTTCACGTTTGAGGTTTCCAACATTTGGTGAGCAGCCATGATCTTTAATCTCTCAAGAGGTTAATCTAAAACTAGTTTTCAAAGAGTTAAGCTCGATACCAATTGTTAGGTCCAAGGTTGCTCTATATAGGCTAGAAGGGGGTTGAATAGCCTATGTCCAATTTTTGAAATTGATTCAAAAATCTTACTTCACTAGGGTTTTAAAAATTTTGCAAAGCGGAAGTCTTGTGAAGCACAGACAAGTTGAGAATGGCCGATCTTGGCAGACAAGATCGCAGCTTAACATTGGAAATCTGAAATTTAAAGCAACACAATCAAATCACAATCACACAAAAGAGACAGAATATTTAATATGGTTCACACTTATAAATAAGTGCTACGTCCACAACCAAAGTGGTCAACTTTGGATTTGAAAATCGTGTACTAAGTTTTTCCACTAGATATTTTACAAACTAAATCTCTAATGGATTGTGTACAAAAATTTTGTTGACCAAGTGTTTGTGTGGGAGAATTGATATCAATAAGATACAATTCTCGTGAGCTATGAAAAGCTAGGTGTTGCAATCAATGAAGAGCTTTAATGGACTGATCGTCTTAGAGTGAAGCTCTTCAAAGAAGGAAGTACGATAGGACGTTTAAGCTTTTAATGCACTTGAAGAAGATGAAGAAGATTCGAGTTGTAGTTGTTGAAGTATATTGAATGCAGAATGGAGTCTCCTTTTATATGCAGGAGGAAGCTTGGAGCCGTTGGTGGTCTTCTAATTTGAATTTAAGAGCAATTAATGCTCTAATCTGTTGTTGACTCGATAGGCCGGCCCGTAGCTTGCGCTCCGTCTCCCGACACTTTGCTAAAAATAGGCGGTCTGCTTGCAGGAGGAATGTCCTTTTCGAGTGTATGCCAAGAATGGAAACCTTCATTGAATGTGATTTGTTAACGTTGCATGAAAGTCTCAAATCGGACATGTCTTCAGCTTCTTATCGGACGTTCTTGGGTCTTCAACATTGCCGATGAGGCTTGGCTTGGATGAACTTGTCCGATATCTTGAAGAACTCGCTGCATACTTGCCTATGTATAGAGGACGTCCGATGTCCTATAGGCTATCTTCTTCAAGGCAATATACAATAAGCAACCCTAAGCTATTCAAGCTATGCCTAAGTACAAGTTGCCACACTAATGTACACGCAGCCCATTAGTCACCTTGACTTAGACTTAGGTTATGGATTCAAGCAAATCTAGGCTAAAATACAACAGATAGTCCTTGAAAACTGCTTGAAACCTGTGATCAACAAAGAACACCGTAAGGGGTGCTGGGTTGTCCCAGCAATAATCCTCAGGCGTGAGAATTAGCGATACTTCGTAGGAGCGGTAAAGCTAAGAAAGTATGTAAGCAAGTATGAATGCGTGTGTACCTTATGAGGCCTGTTGAGGGTGCTTTTTATAGGGAGGTAAGTCATAATCCTTATAAGTTTCGGACTAGGAGTGATTCCCGTGTCTTTCGGATTACGTTTCCTCATACGCTTAGGACTGATATGTAAAGAATTATAGCAGGACTCTTCCCAGGGGTAATGCGACTTCGTATAGGACACTGCTTTGCCGAGCTGGAGGGACTATGCCGAAGTCGGTCTGAATGCTTCCAGGTCGCCCGATGCCATCAAGGTCGGCCTGGCATACGCCAGGTCGCTTGATGTTGGCGAGGTCGACCTGGGACATCCCCAGGTCGCACTGTGGGCCCCTGTGTCAGCATGCTGAAAGAGTACTGGTGAAGCGGGCGACCTGTCATAGAGTAACTTTTAGGTCGTCATGATCGAGGTGGACGTATGCCACCTTGATGCTTGTCCAGCTGGAGAGTCGTAATGCACGCCACGTGTCCAATGAATGCTGAGGTCGTTCAGAACCACTAAAAAAATTTGTGCCACTAGTTTGCACAATTTCTTTCACATTTACACACTTTTTCAACAATCCCCCACATGAAGGAAATTGACGAATTTTGTGATGAAGTCCAGCAGTTGAAACCTGCACAGGATACACTACTGGAAAATACGTAATTACTGTCGGAGAAATCCGACAGTAATTCAAGGATTCTGACAGTAATTATAGATTTACTGTCGGAACTGCTCCGACAGTAAACCTTCGACGGTAATTTATCTCCGACAGTAATCCGACAGTAATTACTGACGGAGCTCTGACAGTAATTTCCGACAGTGACATAGTAACAGACATTAACATTTCGTTAGTTTACTGTTTGATTACCGTTAATTTTTTGACGGAAATCCGGCAGAAAATTACCGGCGTTGTTATTTTTAACTTTGAATTACTGTCGGAGCTCCGACAGTAATTATTAATAAAAATAAATTTTAAAATTTTAAAATTGGTTTTTTTTTTCCACATGATATAGCATTTATATATACACAATCACACACACACACACACACACGTAACAATAAACTATAATTTACAACTAAAACATAAAATTAAATTAAAATTAATTTATATACAATTTAAAAAATATTACAGTACCAAAATAATGTGGCTACTGTAGTTTATCCTTGATTCAGCAATCATTTACATAAAATAATCGTATATGCACTGTTATGAGTCAAACATACGATTTTTCTTTTTTTTCCTTTCATGGGGAGTAAGGTTCCACAATCGTCTCCGCCGGTCTCTATAAGTTCCATGACTAAACACATTTTGTGCTAGCCAGAGATGGCCAAGCAAAACCGAATCAGGTGCCACTTAATTGCTTTATTGAGTTCAATTGCCCGTCCAATTGCCTGTCAAGACTTTGAGAATTCAAACAATGTTGCAAGCCAAACAATCTTTAAGTCTCTAGATGATCACATATTCTGGTCTGCTGGAAGATGAAAGCATGCCTATAAAGACAAAGGGTTCCGCAGAAATAAAAATCACTTAGAGAAACACCAACCTCAAGCTAAAACCACAAGTAACGGCGATGACTAGTACTTCTTAAAAATTCTTATTTGATAATTTATATTCATTGATTTGATAATTTTAACTAAATTATTTTCGTACCAATGTTATCTTTCTGTGTGAGGTGCACCAAAAAGATATCATATTCCTTCCCTCTCTTTTTTACTGTTTACCACATATGTGAGGTGTAACAGACACTGTATCACAGATCCAAACAGTAAGCAACAATGTCTCCCTGTTTTTCTACTTTTCAGAGATCTACTTTAGCCAAATTGTGCATAAGGGTGAAACACACTGCTACACCCATAACCCCCCAAATGCAAGTTGCAGATTTCAAATTGTTACCAAAGTTGTCGAGTTATAACATATTAATCATAAAAACAGGGTATGTTGGCGACAACAAAAAAAAAAAAAAAAATACCAGAGCAGAATAAGACATAAGAATTTAAGTTAAGTTGTGAAGGACACCAACCTTTCTTCCTCATGAGGTCGTTTGCTCCCTTTTTTCTCATGAGCAACACCATTTGGAATGCCCTTCACAATTTAAAGAAGGCAAAGTACTCAACATATCAAATACCTATGATAACTTAAATGACAAAGCTCTTTATTACAACAAGAACAAAATGAGCTTTACCTGGTCCTCTTTCCATTGATTGTCGTAGAAGTAATTTTTGTTGTTCGTTTGTCAAGGAAGGTAAAAGTCATTGTGAGTTTTGTATCTTAAAAGTAAGGGTTGGAACTGAAGTTCTGAAGAAAATGAGACCACCAAATAAATAATATTTTTGAAGAAAAAATGCTAATTCATAAATGGCCCGACAGATCTACTCATTGTGAACCAAAAACAGACCAAATTAATATTAATCGACGTCACTTCCACAAAGCCTCAATAGATTAAAGAAGAAACAAACAAAAATTGCAGGCCATATTTTAAATTAAGTAGGTGACAGAGAGAAGGCTTACAAACATAATCGAGTAACGTGACTTCACATCTTTAAAATCTTCCACTTCAAGAGATGATTAATACAACATGGTTGACAAAAAAAGAAAGGAAGCTTGAATTTTGATAAAGATAAACAAATCAGGATAGACTACTCACAGCAGTTTACCAGAAATCAAGAATGGATTTTATGATCTCACTTCTCTTTTAGTACACAAGCTTGTGAACCTCGTTATACTTCTGCTCCACTACCAAGACCTTGTCACTTGCTTCTTCATTGATCTGGAACCCAAAAGGCAAAAAAGGACAATGGAAGCATTATTACATCAATTTAAAAAGTAAAACTTACATCTGTATAATAATCTATACACATATACATATGTGTGTGTGTGTGTGTGTGTAAGAATAAAGAAAAAAATATTTTGTTCAAAATATTTCTGTATAATAATCTTTTGTACAGTCGCACCACTTCAGAATAGTCTTCCACTCACATGACACCAGAATCACCAATCAAAACAAGCTAGAGCTTAATGGTATCAAAAGTATATAATTATCAAAACTATCTTCCAGTGTTGGACAAGAATGTTCCTAGTTATTCACACCTATAAGAAATTTGACAAAAAATGAATCAAGTCGCATCCAAGGTATGACGAAATCTAAGTACGTGATACTTGGAAAACATAGTTTCTGTAAACCTTTTCACTAATGAAATTTGATTGTAACTGCATTAGGATTATAGGGAAACAAAATTGGACATTAAATTATGACTCTACGAAATCTCTGCGATAATCAAGTATTTATTAATTATTAAACATTTTTCATATTTTTTAATATACAATTAAAATTACAGACAAATAAAACATAAATTAACAGAAAATAATTTTTTGTTTTAAAATACAGAATAAATCCACACTACACAAAATACAGAAATTAAATTATTTTTACACCCACATTAACAAAAAACCAAAATAAAATACACATTTATACAGAAAAACAGAAAATTCATAAATATACACATTTATATTGAATAAATTCACAAAAAAAAATAAAATAAATACACAAAAAAAAAAAAAAAAACTGAAACATACATATATAAGCAAAAAAAAAGAAACGTACATTTTTATACAAAATTTTAAACAATACATAAATTAAATACAAAATAAAAAAATTGAATAAATACATACCTAGGGAGAGAGAGAGAGGGTGGCAGCTGAGGGAGAGAGAGAAAGAGAACGGAGGAGACAGTGGCGCGGTGGGGTGGTGCATGGAGAGAGAGAGAAGAGAGAGCTAGAGAGAGAGAGAGAGAGAGAGAGAGAGAGAGAGAGAGAGAGAGAGAGAGAGAGAGAGATTTCTGGATTGAGAAGGGGGCGTTGTTTGATTTGGGGATTTTATTTTAAATTACTGTCGGAGCATTACTGTCGGAGCTCCGTCAGTAAATCTCACTTAAATTATTGTCAGAGAGTCTCAAATTACTGTCGGATATCCGACAGTAATATTGACAGCCAATTTTCTGGTATTGAAAAGGATATATTCGAAGAATATTCTTGAATTACTGTCGGAATAATTCCTGTCGGATATATTCCGACAGTAATTATTATCCCGCTAAAAAATGAAAATTACTGTCGGATATCCGACAGTAATTTGAGACCCTCCGTCAGTAATTACTGACGAAAATAATCCGATAGTAATTACTCCGAAAGTAATTAGCGTGTTTCTAGTAGTGATAGTTAGGTGTTGCCCTTTGAACCTTCTCTTGTGAAAGTATATTTACTTTACTGGCTGATAAGTAGACGTGATGTCTTTGAACTGTTCTGCCTTTTATGTAAACGATCACATATTTCACACAGGTATCTTCCTAACACAATTTAGTTCTCATAGTTATGTTCATTCATGGCCTTGAACATACGTCTGTTTCTGCAAGAGGTTCTAAGAATTGAGCATCACATAATTCATAAGAATCATTAAAAGTCATTTGCTTATCCTCTTATCCACGGTCATTACTATTAACGGAATGGGCGAGTGATGCTACGGGTCTTTTTAAATTATGTTTTCCCAATAACCTAGATCTTGGGATCTCCAGTCAGCTAGGTTAGGTTTCCATTGTATCAACTCATATTTCCAAAGACTTAAGTCCCATTCCCTTTGATGATTTCGCAACTAGCTCTCTATTTAACTATTTGGTTAACAAATTCTCTAAATTATCCTTTCATTTCATATAGTCAATAGAGATAGTACCACTTGAGAGTAGTTGTCTAATGGTATTATGTCTTCAACGTATGTGTCTGGACTTACCATTATACATATTGCTCTGTGCCATGCCAATTGCTGATTGACTATCACAATGTATGTAAATTGCTGGCACGAGCTTTGTCCATCATGAAAGATCCACATTTCTTTCTTTGGCTTATCAAATGAATATGTTTTCTGATGATTATACATGTTTTACATCTACATCTGATAACTATCATAATACTAATGATTGTAGTTGGTTTTTTTTACAAGAAGAAATTTATTCCTCAATCCAATCAAGTGCCAAAGAAGAATCAAGACAGAACAAAGAGGAATTAGACATAATATGCTTAATGGGAAATGATAATAGTGATTCAGACAGCTCATGTTGGGAATATGCCTACATAAATGTATAATACTCGTTTACATATATTCTCGTATTTATTTGATTTGATTGTAACCATTACTTAGTCTTAGTTTAGAGTGACAAGATGGTCTGTGTACCGGATAGTCTGTGACAACTCTAGTTTAGGACTTAGGATATACATTACCATGCCATGCTCATGATAACCTAGAAACTGCTCATAAGTGATAAAGATCGGGCAATCTCGAGCAATGCACTAAATATGGTCACCAAAGAATTGATGGTACAAAGTTTGCTGATACAAACGATTGTTGTTCAAGAAGTCTAGAAGTCAGATACACTAAAGAGGTATTATAAAGATAACATCTTGAAAGAAATCTTCCCAGGTATTTTGATATGACCTACCGACGACTTCAAACGTTACAATCTTGGTATTTGCACCTTCATTTATCACTCGTTAGACTTCTCACTTCTCAAATGAAATGGGTTAGTTATCGAAGAAAATCTATCACCCCCTCATCAATATCACTCAAAGACGGAAGAACGCACTACATGAAAAATCCAAAGATCTTCCAAGATATTCCTTCTCACAGATATTAAAATTATACTCTTGACCTATAGACGTATGAAATAGTGTACCTAGCTACACTTTACGAATTAACTCCAACGGTTGAGAATCATCACTATCTACAACGATGAGCTACTCATTTCAGCCTATATAAGAAACCTTCCCTCACAAGAACAAAAAAAGAGAGGAGAAAAATAGCGAACGAGAAGAGATGTACGAAGAAGAAAGTTCTTGTGTGGAAGACTGATCTGAAAATCCATAAGTGCTCAAGATAAACATTTAGTCTAGAACTCACTTCTTGACTTAAGTCTTTCACTTCTTCGAAAGTCTTAGTATCTGTGCCTTAAGCAACATCTTCTTAACAAGAGATTAAGGACAAAAAGTCATCGGTTGGAGTGCAACAAAAGAGAGAAGATGTCAAAGGATGAGCATAAATATAGTTTCCACATCTAACTCATAATGGAAGGCTTATATCTTGTTGCAATGTTTGTAATGAGTTTGATGTAATTAAGTCATGGCTAGTTAAGGATCTATCCTCATGCTCTCCAGGATTTTATAGCTTGGAGAAATTAGAAAAATCTCTTTTCACCTCTTGCATCGATCAATAAAATAAAGGATTAGATTGTCTGATTCACTTTCAACATTCTCATTAATGTTCAAATTGAATTTTAGACTTTCGATCCTAGGTTTTGATTGATCCTATCACACTTCTTTACATATCTTTAGCTACATATAACTCTCTTAAGTTATATGCCTATGAAGCTCATGGGGTTGGTGTGATAGTTCTGTCCATTTCTTTCTCTTTCCTATAGTTTTCTAGGATTAGAGTGTGTTAGGTTGATGTACTAAGCATGTCTGCTGTTTGGTAGACCACGATGAATTTAATATAAAACACTTCGTCTATTCAACCTGTAGTATTCTATTCCTTACATTGTTTTATCTTGTTAACAAACTTGTAAACTTTACTCTAGCATCTCTTGAATATATTCGTTGATTCTATTTACTTTGTGTTGACTGTATTTGCAATCTTATTCATATGTTATATCTACTAATGTATTGCTTGCTTATTATTCTCTACCAGCTATGTATATAACTACGTATTCCTTAAAACTTTCGCTTCGCATATAACTGCTGTTGGTATACTTTGTGTTCTTTAGCAGTATTTACTCGTTTCGTGGAATACACACTTTTGTCTTAAAGTTTCGAAAAAATTTCAATTTGGGTATGATAGGCTATTTACCCCCCTTATAGCCTATGAGCTGAGCTTATGCATTATGTCTAAAGGGCCCATAGGACCTAACAATTAATATCAGAGCATACTCTAATTTCTAAATTTCCAAGACTAACATCTTGAGAGTTGATCCATAGCTCAGCGTTGAGATTATTGACAAAATGTTTACTGCTTCAAACATTTTTTGTACATAAAAGAAGTCTTGAAAACATGTTTAACTATTCTCAAGAGGCAATGTGTGAGAAAGTGTCATGACTTTGTTATCTTGCTTTAAAGAAATCTTCTCTAATATAAAGAATGATTCATTCAATTGTTATTAGAAAGAAAGTATTTAAGTATACATGCTTATTTTGCTTAAAGGTTGTTAAAAGGATAGTTGTACAAATTTTTCTATATGTATGGACTATTTGGACTTATTTTTGTTAAATCTTGTTTTCCCTCAATTCTTTTTGTATAAGAATATTTCACTAAATTGGTTGATATAATTCTCTAAAAATGTCATTGGGCAAATCTTTCCCAAATGCGTTGCCGACACTTAGTTGAAGATATAAAGGACACCAATTTATACTTAGCAAGACTATGTAAATATCTTTCTATTCGTATTGACTTTTCGATTCCAAGGCTCCAAAGACTCCACCACAATATCAACGATGCCTATATATTTCCTCCGAAACAATCTTCAACGATAACGGTATTGTAATACCTTGGATCCTTCTATGATTGCCATCTTTACTTTAACACATTGTTATCATGTTAAACATAATTTTTAGGCTTGACTGAGTAACATGTTGATTGATTAGCACAATGATTTTTTGTTCCATTTCATGGTTGCACATATTGTTAAATTGGTTATGCTTTGAATTGTGATAAATCCTTGTAGTCATTTGTGGTTGTAAAGCATTGCATTCATAGCCATGTTATATGTGGTTTTGGATGAGTTTCAAATGTGTTTTAAACTTGGTTTGAGGTTAGGGCCATTTTATGGTGACTTAGGATCACTTTAGAAATATTTTTAGACACTTTTGGAGGAGTCTAGGTCACGCCCTAGTGAGCACCTTACTGGGATTTTAAGAAAAAATAGACCAAAAGTTCAGCCAGCCGCTTGTTGTAGCATACAGAAGCCGCGCCTTAGCGCGCCCCTCAATGACAGTAATACGTGATTTTGTTAATTGTTGACTTGTTGACCCATTTCCTTGGCCATCCTTGAGCCACATCCCCAAGGCTTTTAGACTTGCTAAGACATCTCCTTTAGACCATAAGAGAGACCCAAATACTTTCCATTTCACATCTTTTTCCAAGGGTTTTAGAGAGAGAGTCTGTGTAGAGCTTTGGTGAGATTAGTGTGTGTAATTTCATTTCTCCAAGATACAACAATCCGATTGACGATCTGAGAGCACCGTTATGTTGGGATTGAGTTGGAGAACAACTTGGAATGCTTTGATTGTGTTTTTTGTGGCTTGATTTTTGGTTCTATGTAAGTTACTAAACCCCCTTTTTTTATGCTTTAAGCTTTAATGCATGTTAGCTTTAAATAGACATGTTAACCATGCAAGAATTGAGATTTACAAGTCTAAATGCTATGTTGATATGAGTAACTTGTGTTTGTGCTATTTTCTTGGAATTGATGATGTTGTATGTGTAGAGATTGTAATATCAACCGTAGAATTTGGTTATAAAGACAATTTGGGACTTTAGATGGATAATTTTGCATATAGCAATTATGCCCATTTTTTATGAATGGTAGTAAAGACTTAAAAGAAGTTGATTTTAGGGAAGAATAAAATACACTAAGAAGTATGTTAAATCCCTACGAGATTTAGAGTTCGTTTAGTTGAAATTCCTAATTTTTAAACTATTAGGAATATGCCTGCACAACATTTGCTATATATGTTTGCAAATTCCAAACCGTGATTTACTTGTCACCATTATAACACATATTCACACAAGTGGCTAATGTGGTTGCGTAGGTTAGCGTGACAACTCGTTTAATACTGCATAGGTCATTAGAGTAGGAAAGTTTTTGTACATATCCGAGTCTATGTCCTACTAATTAATGATGACTACCTAAAAGGATTAGCTCTACAAATTCTAGCACCAGCAGACATCTCACTAAGGCAGTTACTCTTATGAGCAGACTTTACAGCCCATACATAACGGTTCAGTTCTTCTATGAATCTACTATAAGAGGCTGCTAAAGTCAAAGTGGTAGATAAATATGATTCTCCAACTGCCATGTATACGAAGATATTTGCAAAAGTCTTCTTTTGGCAAAATTACTTTATAACTTGAAGATTCACACAAATATCCAATCTCTCACTCTTATCCGTTGAATATTTCCTCTTCCATGCTTGATCCAGCAGTCTTCAAGACAAATCAAAAGGACAAGCTACAGTGCACTGAAAACAATAGGTCTGAATGTCAAGTCATATCCAACGACAGCCTGTTTCCTCTGGACAACCTGTCTCATCTAATTTCACGATATCAGAAGAACTTTGGTGGTAAAATGGCAGCAAGCTGCAATGTCATTGATCGTGTAGTAAAATCGCCTTTGTTTAAGACTTTCAGAACCATATCTTTCAATTTTCTGATTTCACCTTTGTTTATAAGTTCAGCATCGTTGGTATCAACCATAGATGGGCCTGGGAATTGTCCTACTGGAGGAGCTGGATAAGGTGGTTCATAGCTATCAAATGGATAGATTGGTTTAGTCGAAGGCTGGGGGTTGTAACTATATTTGGGTTTAAGTGTGGGCTATCCTGAATTGGGTTAGTCATGTAGAATAGAAATGTATTTAAATTTGGGAAAGAAATATTGGTAGGTGGAGATGTGATGTGAGTTGTAGGAGGTGTGGTAGTGTATGTGATTGGGATTGTGGTAGTCTGAGACTGGTGATAGATGTTTGGATTGAAATTTGGCGAGGGGGAATGTGTTTGGGTAAGATGGATAAGTGTGTGGATATGGGAAATATGGATATGGAGAGTAGTCATGTGGGTATGTGAAGTAGGTGTTTGGATTGGGTAGACTCACATTTGAATGTGATGGGTCAACAGGTCCTATAGAGATAGGTAAAGTCCTATGGCTAGCCCCTTGATTTTGAATAAGGGCTGAAAATCTAGCTATCATGGTTTTCATGTTCTGATCCATCCACTGTTGCATTGCTAGGGTTGGAGTGTACCATAGAGCCCTTGTGTTATGTCCCGCAGAATTATTCCTTTCCTGATCAGCCATCTGATTCAAACACAAACTTTCTGTTCTTGACTCTGAATTCAAACGTGAAACTCTTGTCAGCCTCCCAGTACTAGTCCTCTTCCAATTCAAGGCCTAATTTCTGAAAGGTTAGGGTATGGGTAAAATTTAGGTTCTGAAAGTGTTTTTCGGTACAGCACAATTTGTTGTTCCTCTTTTCTGTTGAGACACAACTCACTCTAAGATGGTTGGACAAGACATAATGCTTTGTTTTGACTTATGAACCGTTCCTAGAACAGTGGATTCTCACCAGAATATAGGACCTTCGTATTCCACCTATATTTCGACACCCCAAGATTGGATAGATCTCAAGTGAAGGGTCTATATTCTCTTCAGGATCCACCATCCGAATTGTCTAGGCACATGTCATTCACTCCTTTGTTAATCTTGTGCATGAGGACTTTGCTTTGTCGACCTGTTGATCACAATGATTCTTTTTTGGGAGGGTATGACACTTTTTTTCTTTTGATCTCTTTGGTGTTTATTTCTCAACATGTTTTTGCTGTGATCAAACAGACTCTTTTATCGGTCAACGACTATTTTTTTATTTGATTTGATTTGATTTCTTTTGTCTTTATGCACAGAAATGACAAATTATGTTTGTGACAATAAGAACCAACCGGTCTTTGAACTGTGTAATACCCGGGATTTAATTATGGCTTATGTGCTTACTTTGTTGCAAGTTAACATGTTATCAAAAGTTTTTAGATTTCTTGAGTAACATGTTAGATTAATCATGCCTTGACTCTTGATACATTTCCTAGTTCATGTAACATCTACCTTACAATGAATTGTTGTTATATCTCTTGTAAATTTCCATGTTAATTGTGTGTTGCTTGTCTAGCATGGTTTTAGGACTTTTCGGAGACCTTTAATTAGTGTACTGACTTCACCTAAGTGTTAGAACCACCTTGAAACTATTTGACATCATTTTGGAGTCTTTTTAGAGCACATTTTTAGAATTTGGTGCATTAGGGGCAAATGAGAGCACCCAAAAGGTAGAAAGTTTGGTTTGTAAATTCGACAGGCTAAGCGAGCGCCCAGGCGAGTCCCTAGGAGGGGGCCTAGGCGGCCACCCCGTTCAGAGAATGGTGAAGCTCTATTTTGTTAATTTTTCAAAATTGGACAATTTCACCCCTTGACCCAACTTAAATGAACCAAGGACCCTTGGACCAGCCTATTACTCTCCCTAAACCTCTAAGGAGACTTAGAAACACTTCACTTCTTCACTTTGTTCATCCATGGAAACTTGAGTGTTAGTGTGAGAGACAAAGGTGAGATTAGTGTGTGTGACTCTTGTTCTCTCAATCCAACCATTGGATCTTCCATGCAAGACCACCAAAGTGTTGCTAAGGACTAGGAGACTTCATTACAAGGCTTTGATTTTGATTTCATTGGTTTGATTTCTCCATTTGAGGTAAGTTATTAAACCCCCCTTTGTATGCTTAAGAATTGCTACATACTTGTAATAGATTGTACATGCATGACTTGTTTACTTGGTGATTTCATGTTTAAATGATATGTTGAGATGTATAACTTGTTCATATGTTATGTGTTGTGTTTGGATGATTATGCATGTTGAAATTGAGTGTTCCCATGGTAATGAACTCAAGAACAAGTTAAGGACTTTAAATGGGAAATCTTGTATATAGCAATTATACCCAAATTTTGAGAAGTGTAGTAATGACTCTAAGAAGTGGATTTTCAGTTAGAATAACAATTATCGAACAACATGTTAAAATTCTACGAAAATTAGAGTTCGTTTGATATGGATTTTGGTCCTCCGAGTAATTGATACTGGTAAATTAGAGACTTAAAATTTTAGCTCTAAAGTGGTTGTTTAAGTGCATAAACAATATGTTTGATGTTGATTCTTGGTAGAATAATATAATCTACATGATATGTATCAAGTTCACTACTTTTGAACTTGATGGTTATTTGCATAAGATGAGTATTATACCAATTTGTGCATTGCATTGGGTCCAGCTATCATTTGTTGTTTAATCAAGGTGGGATGACCTATAGTCTTTACAAATCAGTGTTTGTGATCGCTATAAGTCGTCGTAACAGAAGTTCACACGCCCTTTCTCTGTTGGCCACAGTTGAGAAGTAGCCCCACTATTGTAGCAATATGCATGACTTTGTCTTGCTAAGTAGGTCTGATTGATTTTCAGACTCACCGATACTTTTCGCATGAGTATCGGAACACGTTGGTTATTTTGTGTATTGCAGGAGGAGAACAAAGATGGAGAGAGAGAAATGATATCCTTTATAACGTGGTTTATTTATGAGCACTTATGTGTATATCAAGGTGCTATGTGAAATATGTGACTTGTATATCAATGATGATGATATATGTTCAGTTGTGGTATATAGATGCTATTACCATGTTAAGTTTATCACTTGAGCATTATGCCATGTCACGTAGTTGCATTTAGTAATTTATTGAGTTTTGACTCACCCCGTTTGTTGTTTTTATGTTTTTCCTTAGATCCGAGCCAGCCTAGCGGTTCCCGGTGAGGTCGGTTAGACTCCGTTTAGCTCAAAGGTTGTACTTTGGTCTAGTGGCTCTTAGAGCTTGTTGTTGTTTAACAATATTTCTTTTGGTAAGAACGACGGTTGTGTAAAGTTATGTAAACTTTACTTAGGGAGTATTTGTTAGTGTTGTAAACATTATAATCTTTTGGTAGCCGACATATATATGTCGTGCTTGTGTATATTAACTTGTGGTTTTAATAGTTGGGTTCCGGCTGTAGTGTGCCGAAGACTTGTTTTGTATTATTTCAGGTTTTAAATGATTGTGGTTTTGGTGTAAGTACGGGTGGTTACGCCACGTGCTTTTCTTGTTGGTTGTGTCGTTGTGTTGTTTTGGCGAACCGACCTTGGAATTTTGTATAGAGATCCATGGTCAGGGCGTCACAGTTGGTATCAGAGCAATAGTTTTTATTATCACCGAATAGGTTCCATGGCCTAGGTGGGTAGGGTGTTATTGTTGAGATCTTAACGTCGAGTGTTGTGTGTAGGTTAAGATGGTACAAACTAGGCACGGAGCAAGTACGAGTAGAATTGGTACGAGTGCAGGTGGAAACAAGGAAAGAGATGAGAATGTTAATACTCAGCATAATGTTCCCCCCGAACTAAACCGATTAATCAGAATGAGGTCATGATGAATATGTGTGGAAGAATGATGGACTTTATGAACGAGATGACTCAGCGGATTAACGGAGGAGCAGCACCACAACCGGAGGTTAGAGTACCACAGCCGAAAATTATAGCACCACAGTCAGAGGTGAGAAACAAAAATAATGCCACCACTCTTGAACGATTCTTGAAGATGAAACCTCATGTATTTCTTAGAGAACCAAATGCAATGAAGGCTGAATTATGGATTGAACATATAATCAAGATATTTGCGGCTTTGGGTTGTAATGACGACGAGAAATTGACTTTAATGATTTTCAAGCTAGAGGAAGCAACAAAATATTGGTGGCAAGTGTTACAGGGAAGCTGGGACTTACAAGGAAAACCGTACAATTGGCCTAATTTCGTGAGAGAGTTTAAAGCACAGTATGTCCCAGAGGTGGTTCGTGAACAAAGAGAACGTGAATTCTATGACTTGGAGCAGGGCAATATGACAGTGGCTCAGTATTCAGCCAAGTTCATAGAATTGGCTTGTTACTATAGTCACTTGGTTCCTAATGAAGCAAGGAAGGCACAGAAGTTTGTAAAAGGATTGAAGACCGAGTACCGGAAACAGTTACTTTCATTACAGATTGCCAATTGCCGTAGCGCTGTGGATCGCACTTATGCGATAGAAGGGGACATTGAAGAACATAAAGAAAGAGGAAATATGGGTAATTCACAACAATCTTCACAATATTATGGGTGAGTACAGAATTCTGGTAACAGTGGTGACTACACCAATAATAACAACCACAGAGGGAATCGGAATAGATCACAGTTTGAGGGGAAACCATGACAACAATCTGGTAGACAAAGTAATAATGTTACTCATGATCAGGGTCAACGAAGTGATTTATTGGTATGTAACTATTGTTCAAAGTATGAACATTCTGAGGATAGTTGCCGGTTCAAGCAGGGGTACAAGGCCGGGCAATGCTACAATTGTGGAGAGATGGGTCATAGAAAAGTCGATTGTCCCAAGTTGAGGGGTAGTCAGTCTGGGAGTGTCAATCAACAATCGAGCGAGACCAAGAGAGATAGTGATGGTAGACCTAAGGTGCAGGGTTGAGTGTTTGCACTTGATCAACGCGGAGTGCAGAGTCTACATCTGTGTTAGGAGGTAGTCTCTGTATTTTTGGTTGTAGGGCAAGAGTTCTTATAGATCATGGTTCATGCATTCATATGTTACATTGTGTGGTTGGAAACTAGTGTATTATGTTTCCCAAGTTTGATCTTGTGATTGGGGGAGATACCCCGATAATGGAGTGAATTGCTGTTATTGATATGTTGAGCTTGCGGTTGGACAGTAAGTAATCACATGCTGCATGGTAGTTGTGTTGTTTTGCTCATGCATGACTTTAATGTGTAAGAAATGGTAATATACTAGTCGATAATTATACGTTGTATGTCAACTTTATGGCTATGCTTAGACATGATATTTGAGAGATACATGATATAGATTGTTAACGTGTGCTTAAGATGCATTGGTTGTGTAACATCATTAGGTGATTACATTCTTCCCTATGACGAATATGATTGGGTTGTGTTGATATGATTGTTATTAGCATACTTATCATTTCTATTCAGAAAGCTAGTATGCTGTTACCATATGATCATGTTGGGTATTTCTGTTCATGTTAGGGGTGTGAGTGAAACTACACCAGTGTTAGGGGATTTCTCTACTTTTTGTGAGTGTCCAGAGATATCCACTACAAATTATTATATGTCACCTGAATGGGGAATTGAGCATGTATTGAGTTGATACCAGGGAATCAAAGAACCTAGAGGATCACCATGAATTGGATTCGCGATTGATGGGCTTCTTAAACCATATGTGTAAGTCATACTTGGAGTGTTTTGTAAAGGTATCATTGATGATATCTATATTTACTGTCAGTCTTAATGCAACGTGAATTGTAAAGGAAGAATTGGATTGTGACCTTAAACTGAATAGAAAGCGATAGCTTCTGCATCGAGGAAACTAATACGGTATAAGTGGGATTAATCTTTTCACTGACTTGAATTTTTTTGCGTTAGTATTGACATTACTTGAGTCGGAACACCACTAATATGAAGCTAAGTTCGCGTTATGTACAGATCCAAATATTCAAAGTTTTCATTTTCACAATATGAGCAGAATATGAGACATTGTCGATAAGCGGAAAGACTTAAAGATCTTAACTATGTACCAATTTTAACAAGGTTATCTTGTTATATAAAGATTGTTATGCATTATAAACTATGATGGATTAATTAACCAAGTGACTATGTACTACCAATGATGAGGACATGCACATCAAATGAATCAACACCCTTGCAAGAAATGAGATATCAGAGAACTACACTGAACACAGTGAGTAGTGTGATCGGTAAAGAATCCAAGAATTACTTTGAGTATACATATCTTACCTGTAAATCTTCTTTCAATTTGAGAAATGGTTATGACATTTGGGGAATACTAAAACATGTATGATGGATTTCAAAGAATATTTACTCACCACAACGATTGTCATCGGAGTGTTGAAACAATGATTGATACAGACTATGTGGGAAAACAGAACAACTTATCACTACACGGTAGTGAAGTCGGGGAAGCCAAGCTTTAAGACCTTACGATGATTCAATACCCGGTTGAACAAATGTGAAGTCTACTTGCGAATGATTACTAAACAATTATAAATCGGTGGAAAACAATTACATTATTGTGATAGATATTATTGAGAATTGTCTCCTCGAAGTGTATTCATGGAATGGTTCGATGAGATACTTGTAGGAGACTTCGTGCAACCGAGAATATAATTTGAGTAACATTGTGTAACTATATGGGAAATATCCTTAGTTCGTTGATGATTTCGAACTGAATTTAGGGACTAAATTCTTTTAAGCGGGAGAGAATGTAATACCCGGGATTTAATTATGGCTTATATGATTACTTTGTTTCAAGTTAACATGTTATCATAAGTGTTTAGATTTCTTGACTAACATGTTAGATTAATCATGCCTTGACTCTTGATACATTTTCTAGTTCATGTAACATCTACCTTACAATGAATTGTAATTATAACTCTTGTAAATTTCCATGTTAATTGTGTGTAGCTTGTCTAGCATGGTTTTAGGACTTTTCGGAGACCTTTAATTAGTGTATTGACTTCACCTAAGTGTTAGAACCACCTTGGGACTATTTGACATCATTTTGGAGTCTTTTTAGAGCACATTTCGAGAATTTGTTGGATCAGGGGCAAGGGCGAGCGGCCAAAAGGCAGAAAGTCTAGTTTGTAAATCCGGCAGGCTGAGCGGGCACCCAGGTGAACGCCTAGGCGGGGGACCTAGGCGGCCGCCCCGTTCCCAGAATGGTGAAGCTCTATTTTGTTGATTTTTTAAAATTGGACCATTTCATCCCTTGACCAATTTAAACGAACCAAGGACCCTTGGACTAGCCTATTACTCTCCCTAAACCTCTAATCAGACTTAGAAACACTTCACTTCTTCACTTTGTTCATCCATGGAAACTTGAGTGTTAGTGTGAGAGACAAAGGTAAGATTAGTGTGTGTGACTCTTGTTCTCTCAATCCAACCATTGGATCTTCCATGCAAGACCACTAAAGTGTTGCTAAGGACTAGGAGACTTCATTACACGGCTTTGATTTTGATTTCATTGGTTTGATTTCTCCATTTGATGTAAGTTATTAAACCCCCCTTTGTATGCTTAAGAATTGCTGCATACTTGTAATAGATTGTACATGCATGACTTGTTTACTTGGTGATTTCATGTTTAAATGATATGTTGAGATATATAACATGTTCATATGTTATGTGTTGTGTTTGGATGATGTTGCATGTTGAAATTGAGTGTTCAACCATGGTAATGAACTCAAGAACAAGTTAGGGACTTTATATGGAAAATCTTGCATATAGCAATTATACCCAAATTTTGAGAAGTGTAGTAATGACTCTAAGAAGTGGATTTTCAGTTAGAATAACAATTATCAAACAACATGTTAAAATCCTATGAATATTAGAGTTCGTTTGATATGGATTTTGGTTCTCCGACTAATTGATATTTGTAAATTAGAGACTTGAAATTTTAGCTCTAAAGTGGTTGTTTAAGTGCATAAACAATATGTTTGATGTTGATTATTGGTAGAATAATATAATCTATATGATATGTATCAAGTTCACTACTTTTGAACTTGATGGTTATTTGCATAAGATGAGTATTATACCAACTTGTGCATTGCATTGAGTGCAGCTGACATTTGTTGTTTAATCAAGGTGGGATGACCTATTGTCTTTACAAATCAATCTTTGTGATCGCTATAAGTCACCGTATCGGAAGTTCACACACCCCTCCTCTATTGGCCACAGTTGAGAAGTAGCCCCACTATTGTAGTAATACGCATGACTTTGGCTTGCTAAGTAGGTCTGATAGATTTTTAGACTCACCGATACATCTCGCACTTCAGGACACGTTGGTTGTTTTGTGCATCGCAGGAGCAGCACAAAGATGGAGAAAGAGATATGATATCCTTTATAATGTGGTTTATTTATGAGCACTTATGTGTATATCAAGGTGCTATGTGAGATATGTGACTTGTATATCAATGATGATGATATATGTTCAGTTGTGGTATATAGATGCTATTACCATGTTATGTTTATCACTTGAGCACTATGTCATGTCACGTAGTTGCATTTAGTAACTTATTGAGTTTCGACTCACCCCGTTTGATGTTTTTATGCTTTTCCTTAGATCCGAGCCAGCCTAGCGGTTCCCGGTGAGGTCGGTGAGACTCCGTTTAGCTCAAAGGTTATATTTTGGTCTAGTGCCTCTTAGAGCTTGTTGTTGTTTTACAGTATTTCTTTTGGTACGGACGACGGTTGTGTAAAGTTATGTAAACTTTACTTAGGGAGTATTTGTTAATGTTGTAAAATTTATATTCTTTTGGTAGCCGACATATGCATGTCGTGCTTGTGTATATTAAATTGTGGTTTTAATAGTTGGGTTTCGGCTGTAGTGTCGCCGAAGACTTGTTTTGTATTTCAGGTTTTAAATTATTATGGTTTTGGTGTAAGTATGGGTGGTTACGCCACGTGCTTTTCTTGTTGGTTATGTCACTGTAGGAATATGCCTGAAAATCAGCTGATATATATGTATGCATATTCCAACACATGATTTGCTTGTTCCCATTACAACGCATGTTTCACAAGTGGCTAAAAGGGCCGTCGGTTAGTGTGGCAGCTTGTTGAAACAATGCATAGGTCATTAGACTAGGAAGTCTTTGTACATATCCGAGTCTTTGTCCTACCGAATGATGACAAACCTTCATATGAATCAAGCTCTTCAAATTACCGGTGACGTGACCATCGGCAGATGTCTCACTAGCGACATTTCCCTTCGGCTATGACTACCTAATAGCCATCTCTACATCGAGTTCTATATTGGCGAGATTCTCGTATCCGCCAAAACACTTCATCGAGCAACCGCAGAGAAGCTATTTATTCAAGAGGAACATCGTGACCATCGGCGGTTTCTACATCGCCAGCTCAATAATGGATCTCGAATCGGCCAAATCCTCATCGAACAAACCGCCAGAAACGTAAGATCACGAGATACATCGGTCGTTACTCAACGCACTTCAAGCCAAAATAGATCCGTTACAAGATCTGTCTGACAAATCCAAGATACGCATCGATGTCTGCGCCTTCACGTTTATCCAATGGACATTTCCTCTTCTGAATAGTGTTCGCGGTCTTCAAAGCTTCATTTCCAGAAAAGGCCAAGCACAGGACGCCGCACTCCCCAAAGCTATGATACGTCCAAATCGGCCGACGCATCCAGCTAAGCTCGACACGTCCAACTATGTCCACTGTGTCACGGACTATCTTCAAGACTTAAACCTAACGAAGGTCTTTGTCCAACAAATCCAAAGATGTACTCTGCTACATCACGAGATTCAGATCTCCAACGGGCTTAAAACCTATTCAATACACCAACGGTCATCTCTTCTTCTCCAGCTATATAAGAAGACTCTCATCCTCATTTCCACAGAGAGAGCACGAGCACAAGTATATACAAACTGTGTATGCTTATGCTTGAGAAAGGTTGTGGTATTGATCTTCATTTCTTCAATCCAGAACCACTCCTTCAGAGTGAGAAATCACAAGTGTAAGAACAAACACTTTGTGAAAGAGAGAGAAAAGAAAATCCAAAAGCTGAGAAGCTCTGCTTGATCAACAATCTTGTTGTTGATTTGAGTTCTTCTTCCTTCGAAGAACTCAGTCTCTTCAGTGGCATCAACTCCATTATCCAGTAAAGAGACCAAGTATCTTTTAGATCGTTGAAGCCAGATCAAGCTTGAAGATGTCCGATGAAGAGCCAGAACTTACAAATCCAGATTGCATTCATATCGGCAGACTTATACTACATTATAAGCTGTGTCGATTGTGCAATAAGGTGTCATCATTGTTGGTCGAGTGCTTAGCACTCAGTTGTTCAAATATTTGCTATTTGAACAACTCCTAATATTCTCTTCTCACAACAAATATATCGAGTTGAAACTACAGGAAGATAACTTAATAAATATTAAGTACATCTTCTAATGTATTTTCGATATATTTAATTTCGCTTTCTTCATTTCTCCTTCTTTTTCCTAAGGAGATTGCTAGGTTAGAGAGTCTAGGTTGATGTACTAAGCATGTTTGCCTTTGAGCAAACCTCTGCTGAATTTTAATATAATATATATGTTTGTTACATTCAGCCTTGATTTCTCTTTCTTGTATAATTTGTCTTATCTTGTGCAATCTGTTTAAGGAAAGCAAATGATGCATCTAACACAGATTATAGTCAACTGTTAAGCTCTCTTTCATATCAAACCTTTACAGTTACTTTAATCTAAATTGTTTGACTTATGCTGTTTATTCTTCCGCTGCCAAATCTTATTCTCATCAGCTAAGTTCAACATATATCTTCCAACCGCATGTTTCATATCTCGATCCTAGATGACCATGATCTACATCTCGATTTAAGATGTCCGATCACTCTATCTTCGCTAATCGCCGAATGAGGAAGATAACATATCTATTAATCATTTCATCTACTCTCAATTTTAAATGTTAAAATTGGATGAAAATTTTAATACATTATGTATAGGCTATTCACCCCCTCTAGCCTATACACCGAGCAACCCTTGGACCTAACAATTGGTATCAAAGCGGTACTCAGTAAACTTTATTTCGGCTTAATAACCCGAGAGTTTAGATCCCGCCGCTCGATTAGATGCATAGTCAAAAGGAGTCTTTTCAAAATCTTTTATCCACAAAAACCTTTTGACCGAGAAACCCGAAAGCCTTTTGAAAACCATCTTCAAATCGAAATAAATTTTGTTTTCAAAAACATGTGAGAAAGAGTATTGTGATGACAATGTGATCACTATAAGAAAATTTATCATATATCGAATTACATTGATATTGTGAAGAGAAGTATTATAGTGGAGGTTGACTTGCTAAGGATTATGCATGTTTCATAAATCTATTCTTAAATCTTGGTATCTTCTTTAGCAAATGGGTTAAACTCATATTTGATAGATGAATTACTTAGAATCACTTCCAAAAACATGCTCTCTTGACATAAGGCTAACGATTGTTCCAATCCAACACCTTCTCAAGAAAACTTTTTATAAAAGTTTAGAGCAGAGGAAATAAGAAGAGTTTCAAAGGAAATTCAAAGGAAATCAAAGATATGTCATCTCCAAAATCACCGAGATTGTAAGTTCTTGGCCTAAGGACATCAATGATGAATTGTCTCCTTCAATGAAAAGCCTCACCGAGTAAGAATACACTCAAAGAACCTATGCTCAATATTAGAACCGGTGCTTCAACAACTATGAGCGACGAGTTCAAAGAGTTTAATGAGGAAGTAACCCCACTCCTAATCTCTTAACACTTTGGGTTACACTTATAAGCCGTATTTTGAATAATTATTCTTTTGTCATGCTTATTAAGTCTCATTTGTATTATTGGATTACTAGAGCTATCTTTAGCTCATAAATGTTGCTAATTTTCTCTATGAGTACTTTAGGCAGAACTCATATGACGTAAAAGGTCAAACATGCAACACCTCTCTCCATCGGAGATAGTAACATGGCCGCGATTCATGAAGGATCGATCACTCATGAGAATTCACTCATGTCCTTCACTCACTCAAGGTCAAAATCCTCACCGCTGGACTTTATAACTATGAAGTGAAAAATCACGATAAGTCCAAAGGAGTTGATAAAGACTCTCTCTCATGCCTATACAAAACAAAGTTAGCTATTTGCTTTCTAATGACTCGTGCTCATGTCTCGCGAACTAATATGCTCATACATATCATCGACAATAATGCATAATAACCGTCATACTTTTTTATTAATATATATTGATTGTATGATTTGTTTTATGCAAATGGTTTTTCAAAAACAAATCAGCATTTTTCCTATCACCGGTTTCAAATGTTTTTCGAAAACCCCGGCTTGGTAATTTCCATATCTAACCAACACTTCATAAGCTCGCTTTATGTGCTGACTTATAGGAGTAAAAATCCTTTAATGACCTACTCTCTCAAGTTAATTAAAGGTGGAGGCACACTTTTCGAAGTTTGACCGCTTCGATTAAAGTTAAGACTATTTTCAAAATCTTGGAAAACGACAAGACAACAACATCAATCCTTACCAAGAATCTTGAGAATATCTAGACTTCACACCTATCCCAGGCGTGATCGAAGGACAACTCAACAAGAATGCTTCATTATTGAGTATCCTTCGCCTAACCTCCGTGAGTATAAGTAGAGCTCCTTCTTCATTCAATCTCTACTATGACAAAACTCACAAACCGCCTATAGATTACACTAGTTACAAATCGATGATTCAAAATCTCACAAATGTTACTAAATCCAAGTCCTAAGATTGGATCAAGTCGATTCCTCAACAACTGGGTATGATTTCTTCACAATCATTCGAGTTGTTTCGATTTTATTTCGTTACTTCACAAAGCTGATCTAAATTTCTCTCAAAAATATATTTTCAATATCGTACGTAAACCGTGAAAATCATTTCCAAAATCTTTTTCAATACACTTCCAAACATGAGAGAAATTGCATCAAGTCTTGTATATCGAAATCATTAATTATGGTTCCACAGCTTGTTGAGAAAACAATTGATAAAAAGATCTTCTTTTGTCTCGTCGACAATCATAAAAGTTTGTCAAGCATGATTTATATGCCGCAAACCATGATCGTCGAACACTTAAGAACTCTTTTAGTCAATTAGTTTTAAAAGTAAGATAGAAAACCATCAATTAATGCCAAAAAAGTGATTTCATTCTCTCTTCTAACTTTTAGCTATCAATCTCATTGATACTCTAAAATGTCTACAGATGAATCACTGGAAAATCAATTAGCACATACTCATTCCACTTTTGGAAGTCTCGCTTGCATACTTGAACTTCACGAAAAGATCCTGAAAGAAATGTCAAATGTTTGGAAAACATTTAACATATTGCCATGTGCAACAAGTCTTCGGTTATATGTAGGTACGCCGACCATCACCTCAAAGATGGGCGATGAATAATTTCTGCTGAATTAAGTAGCTAATATGGAATTGACAAAGATGACGAACCGCTAACAACGATCATTAGTCCCCGTAAATATCAAAGGGGATTCATGGGCCAAGCAAGACATCTTTGACGGCTATCACCCTTCGGTGCTCTCATAATGACCCGAAGAAGTGAAGATGTTCGCCTCCCCGAGAGTTGGAGGAGATCAAAAGAACACGGCCATCTTCTTATCATCCAACTCCTTCTAAATCCTTGACCGATGACTCCTCATCTAATGTCTAGGATTAGGACCTATAGGACACAAATTTGTAACATGTATTTCTTTCGTAAATTGAATCATTATGTATCTTTCTCATGTAATCTAGTCACTCAAAAATCCAGTTGTATTGTTCTTGTAATCACCGATCCTTGCAACATACGTGTAAAACTACTTGGATTATTGAATACAAGCTCGCAACTTTTTCATGCTTATCTACTTGTCTCTGCGCCCGCACCATTTGCATCATATACATCATTTGCATGTGCAAATATCGTTCGTATGTACTTGCAATTGAGATTGTTATACACTTTTTAGTGTATGAAAATGTGTTAGAAGTTTCATTAGCATTACACTTGAATTGGTATGTTATTTGTTTACTTTGGTTTTGGGACCTCTCGAGGCCTTTACTTAATGTTCTAGCTTCACTTAAGTGTTAGAACCATCATGGAACCTTTGAGCAACATTTTGGGACTTTTCTAGACCACATTTTATGATTTTAGAGTACACTGGAAGTTGGGCGAGCGCCTGGGCGCGCGCGCATTTGGCAGAAAGTCGAGCTTGGCAATTCTGGAGGCTGGGCGAGCGCCTAGGCTGGCGCCTAGGCGGCCGCCTAGGCGGCCGCGCCTCTTCCAGATTGTTTGCTCTGTTTTTCCTGCTTTGTAAAAACGTGACTGTTTTGCCCCTTTGACCCAACTAGACGTACCTTGACTGTTTGACCACCATTTTTACACCTAAAACACTGAGTAAACATCTCACAAACATCATCCCTTCCATTTCTTTCATCCATGGTGTGAAAGAGAGCTAGTGTGAGAGACATAGTGTGAGATTAGTGTGTGTTTTCACTTCCCTCCTCATCCAACCATAGATTCTTGCATGCAACACCACCATTGAGTTGCTTAAGGCTTGGGGAATCCATTGCTAAGCTTGGATTGTGAATTCATTGGGTGGATTATCTTGTAGAAGTAAGCTACTATCCCTTGTTCTTCCCCTATTATGAGTTGTATCATATGTTAGACTTGTTATTTGGTGATACATGTTAGAAATTATGAAATTTGAGTACATTTGACTATGTTGACTTTCCAAATTCGTGGTTGACTTTTTGGTTGTATTTAAAGACTCATGTTTACATGTTTGAATTGTGAAATATGGGTAGTAATTGTTAAGTTTACGGTATGATTAATTCGCGTAAACTCGAACTCATTAGAAACCGAAAATGACTCTAACGGAGTTCGTTAGGATTTCATAATCAATGAGACCACGTGTGTGATTTGGGAATACTTGAATGATTCGAGTGATTCGTTAGAAAACTTGGTTACACCAATTGTGTGTTTGATATTACGTAAATTGTCGTAATTATTGTAAGTTGGTTATTTGTGGTGTGAGATTATTATAACTCACTTGTGACATTCATTTTATTGTCAATTGTTGTTGTTGTGGTATACTCCCTACTTTGGAGTATGACCTTTATATTTAAATGTCGAGTAAACATCTACTTGTGCATTTAGTTAAGTCCATGGCATATTTGTTGGCGGTGTATTGACGCTCGATTATTGCGTGAGCCGGGGCTACGTAATAGTTGAAGGCCAATACATCGGGCCTCGCCCTACCGTTGGCCGCGGTAGGGGTATAGCGCCATTTGTTGTACGGAATAAACGCAACCATGGTAAGCTATATCCGTGGTAGATTCTTGGGTTGTAGGGACCGAGATCACCCGTCGACGTGAATACGTAAAATGGTTCACATGTGTTGTTCTTGGTTATTGGTTCTTGTTCGAGCACGTCAACAACGGCTCTTCATTGGTATATTATTGGTTTCTTGTTCGAGCACGTCAACAACGGCTCTTCATTGGTATATTATTGGTTGGTTGGTTGGAAGTGTTGGTTTGGTCGGAGGTGTACCTCGACACCGTATCCCTTTTAATGTGTTTACTTATAGTCCTTATGTGCTTCCTATATGAACGAATGTTGGTCATGGTTTCCAACCGGTATGGGACGGTTGGCGATCGTCGAGCCTCTCTCGTGTAGTATGGGGTTGTTTGGTTATGTGCGATACATGTTATTCCTGTTTATTATTGAATTGATATTATTATAACATGAATACTTGTTATATTTATTGTCTTGCATCTAGCATGCCATATTGTTGCATTAGTAGCTTATTGAGTTTTCAACTCACCCCGTTTGTTTTCATTTGTTTTCCTTAGATCAAGCGCCGGCGAGGAATCCTTAGTGTGCGAGTTCGGGTTCGTTGGGCGACTTCTTTTGGTAGTGCACCTTGTGCCTAAGTGTTTTATTTTGGTGAGGCCGAGGGTGTACTTGTTACTTAAACAATGTATTTGTTGGGTAGTAGTCTTGATTGTTATTTGTTGTATTATTTTGTTGTGCCGGCATGGTTGCCGTGTAGTTGTATATATAGTTGCTAACTTTAATTCCGCGTACTCTGATGTGATTATATATGTACCGAGCATGTTAGCTCGAGTTTGTTGTTGCTAGCTAGCGTGTTGTTTCTCCGGCTTGTTACGCCGTCGAGGTTTAGTGTTGTTTAAAAAGGTTTTTGTTGTTTAAAGAAAACTTGCACGTGCATTACAGGGTTTTCTCACGCAATATTCTCGCGGCTCGAACGGGGTTCACATCGGATCTCGGGTCGGGTCGCGACAGCTGGTATCGAGAATAAGTTAGCTAGCCGAGAGAGGATCTTTGGCTTAGGAGGGTTGGTCGTGTGTTTAAGTCGTTAACGTCGAGTGTTTATTGCAGGTGATTCATCATGGTTGAGACTAGACACGGCATTAATATCGAGGATGGTGGCTCGAGTGGAGCCGGAATCCCGTGAACAGGTAATACTCCACCGCCCACACACCTAGAGTTCAACCTACGGGACAGCCGGGTACGCTGAGATGCCGCTTAATCGAATGAGGGAATAGTGAATATGATGCAGGATTCATGCGTCAATGATGGAGATGAACAGCGAGAATATAGAGCTACGGCAGCAATGACAGGTTTGGGACAAGCAGAGGAGGCAGGGTAGCCCAACCAGGGGCAACGGGGATTATGACCGGAGACTAGGAGGTTTTTGAAAATGAAGCCAAAGAGCTATGACGGGAGCCGGATCCGATGAAGGCGGAGAGATGGATAGAGTCGATTGAGAAGATCTTTGCGATTGATTATCGACGGTGACAAGGTTAAATTTGCAGCTTTTAAGTTAGAGGATGCCGCGAACATTGGTGGCGAGTACTTGAGGCGAGTTGGGTACAGGAAGGTGTAGAGAGAACTTGGGAACTATTTCGACGGTTCAGAACCATTTTGTCCCCGACGTGGTACAGGCGAAGAAGGAAGTAGAGTTTCGAGTCTTGACCAGGATCGTTGACAGGGGACAGATTCTGCGAGGTTTACGGCATTGGCACGGTATTGTTCGCACTTGATTCCGACGAAGAAAAGAAAGTATATCGATTTGTAAAGGGGTTGAGGACGGAGTATAGGAAGCAAGTACCGCTTGATCCGCCGAGTTACCAAAGTGCGGTGGATAAAGCATACAAGATTGAACATGACATCGAGGAGCACCGGGGTAAGCCGGGTAGCAGAGATGGGAATCAGCAATCTTCACAGCAAAACTGGAAGAGGCAGAACACAGGTGGGACTCCTAACAAAGGCAAGAATGTGGTTAGACCAGCAGGCCAAACGGGACAGCAACCGGGAGGCCAAGGACAGCGTGAGTCGAGGTTTACTTGTAATTTCTGCAAGAAGGCTGGGCACTCAGAGGAGAGGTGTTGGTTGAAACAAGGGAGATGCTTGTTGTGTGGTGATGACAGACATTTCCAAAAGGACTTCGAGGAATAAGGGTTTACCTCAGGGTGGTGCACAAACGAACACGGGGGTGAAGAGGAACAACGACGGTCGACCGAGGGTTCAGGGTCGAGTGTTTGCTTTAGATCAGAGGGGTGTTCCCGACGCACCCAACGTGATAGGAGGTACTTTATTTGTCTCGAGAGAGCGAGCCCGAGTCCTTATAGATCCAGGGTCATCACACTCCTATGTTGCATCTCACTTTGCATGCCACTTGCATACTATGCCCGAATTGTTGTCTTATGTGTTAGAGGTGTCTACTCCGATGGGAGAGTGCCTAGTTGCTTCGATGTTCATCGTGCATGCGAAGTTATTGATGATCATGTTTTGCTTGCGGATTTGGTAGTGTTGCCAATCCGTGATTTTGATGTTATTTTGGGCATGGATTGGTTGCACACTCATCATGCCATAGTTGATTGTCGTAAGAAAACTGTCACCTTTGAATTGCCTCATATGCTTCCATTTATGTTTGAGGGTGATAAATGCATGGGTGGTGTTCGTATGATATCGGCTTTGAAAGCCCGAAAGTTGTTGTCACATGGGTGCACCGGTATTTAGCATGTGTGGTTGATAAATCTAAGAAGGTTGTTATGTTGGAGGATGTTCCAATTGTGCGGGAATTTCCGGATGTGTTTTCTTCGGAGTATGACTTGCCTCCGGATAGAGAGTTGGAATTTTGTGTGGAATTGTTGCCGGTACCGCTCCGATGTCAAAGGCACCGTATCGTATGGCACCGGTTGAAGGAGTTAAAGGTACAGTTGGAGGAGTTGTTGAATCGGGGTTTCATTAGGCCGAGTGTATCGCCGTGGGGTGCACCGGTTTTGTTTGTGAGAAAGAAAGATGGGTCCTTGAGATTGTGTATTGACTACCGGGAGCTGAATCAGGTGACTATTAAGAACAAATACCCCTTGCCACACATTGATGATCTGTTTGACCAACTACAGGGCTCAGTGGTGTATTCGAAATTTGATCTTCGAAGTGGTTACCATCAACTGAAAGTTAGGGCGGAGGATATACCAAAGACGGCATTTCGAACTCGATACGGGCATTTCGAGTTTGTTGTGATGCCATTTGGGTTGACAAATGCACCGGTGTTCATGGATTTGATGAATAGGATATTTCGCCTTATCTAGACTGTTTCGTGGTGGTGTTTATTGATGATATTCTTGTGTACTCCAAATCCCGGGAGGAGCACGAGAAACATTTGAGGATTGTGTTGTCGGTGTTAAGGAAAAGAAGTTGTATGCAAAATTCAGCAAGTGTGCATTTTGGCTAGAGGAGGTCTCGTTTCTAGGCCATGTAGTTTCGGGAGATGGTATTTCGGTAGATCCGCTTAAGGTCGAGCGGTGGTGAAATGGAAGAGACCCGAGTCGGTAACGGAGATTCGAAGCTTCTTGGGCTTGGCGGGTTATTATCGGAGGTTTATTGAGGGTTTTCAAAGATTGCGACTCCAATGACTAACTTGACCCAAAAGAATAAACTTTTGTATGGGATGACAAATGCGAGGCGAGTTTCCAAGAACGAAGAAGAGGTTGACCACGGCTCCGATCTTGGCACTACCGAATGGACAGGATGGGTTGGTGATATACGGTGATGCATCGAAAGAGGGATTGGGTTGTGTTTTGATGCAAAACGGGAGAGTAATTGCATATGCTTCTCGGAAGTTGACCTCGTTTGAACAAAATTATCCTACCCACGACATTGAGTTGGCTGCGATCATCTTTGCTCTACACAAGTGGAAACACTATCTCTACGGGGCCAAGTTTGAAGTGTTCACCGACCACAAAAGCCTCAAGTACATATTTTCCCAAAAGGAGTTGAACAACCGACAACGGAAATGGATTGAGAAGCTTAAGGACCACGATTGCACTATCTTGTACCACCCGGGGAAAGCAAACGTGGTAGCGGATGCGCTTAGCCGAAGGGCGTACATGTCTTGCTTAATGACCCGTGAATGGAAGATGCTTGAGGATATTCGAGATTGGAGTCCGAGTAGATCGAGACGGGGAGTGATTTTTGCGAACCTTCGGGCTACGCCGGCATTGATTCAAAGGATTAAAAGAACACAAGAGGACGACCCGGAGTTGAAGGCGTTGATTGATGGGTTGAATGAAGAAAAAACGAAAGATTTTGCGAAGAACAATGATGGGATCCTTGTGTTTCGGAACAGAATTTGTGTACCGGCGATAGATGAGGTGAAGAGACAAGTGTTAGAGGAGGCTCACAAGTCTAGATACACGATTCATCCGGGGAGTACTAAGATGTATAGAGACTTGAAGAGAAATTTTGGTGGAGTGGTATGAAGAGAGAGGTGGCGGAGTTCGTGTCGAGATGCTTGACTTGTCAACGTGTAAAAGCGGAACATCAACGACCGGCGTTTGTTACAACCATTGGAGATTCCGGAGTGGAAATGGGAGAATATAGCGATGGATTTTGTGACGGGTTGCCAAAGACTCGTAAGGGTCATGATGCGGTGGGTGATTATTGACAGTTGACCAAATCGGCACATTTCCTTCCGATTGCGATGACTTACTCGATGGATAGACTTGCTACCTTGTACATACAGGAGATCGTGAGGTTACATGGGGTACCGATTAGTATAGTGTCGGATCGAGATCCACGGTTCACATCGCGGTTTTGGCGGTCACTACAGGATGCTTTGGGTACGGTTAACGCTTAGTACGGCTTTTCACCCACAGACGGACGGACAATCGGAGAGGACTATACAAATACTTGAGGACATGTTGCGAGCTTGTTCGATGGATTTCAAGGGAGCTTGGGATTCACACATACCATTGATAGAGTTCGCGTACAACAACACCGACCGACCATTGAGATGGCTCCTTATGAAGCATTGTATGGGAGAAAGTGTCGCTCTCCAATTTGTTGGGATGAAGTCGGCGAAGCAAAGATATGGGGTCCCGACATGGTGCACGAGTCGGTTGAGAGTGTGAAGCTCATTCGGGAAAGATTGAGGACGGCTCGAGTCGGCAAAAGAGCTATGCGGATCATCGACGGAGAGACCTTGAATTCGAAGTGGGTGATCATGTGTTTGTGAAGGTTTCGCCACGGATTGGAGTCAAGAGGTTTGGTAAGAAGGGAAAATTGACACCAAGGTTCATTGGTCCATTTGAGATTTTAGAAAGGGTTGGGAAGTTGGCCTATAGACTTGCCCTACCACCATCGATGTCGGGCGTTCATGCGGTGTTCCACGTGTCCATGTTGAGGAGGTACTTGTCGGATGCATCGCACATTTTGGAGTATGAGCCGGTAGATTTGACACCCGATCTATCCTATATTGAGCAGCCCGTGAGGATACTCGACACCAAAGAACAAGTGTTGAGGTCGAAGTCCATTCCCTTGTGAAAGTCTTGTGGAGAAGTCATAACATCGAGGAGGCCACTTGGGAGTTAGAACATGAGATGCGAGAAAAGTACCCTTCTTTGTTTGTTGAGTTTGGTAAGTAAATTCGTGGACGAATTTATTCTAAGGGGGTGAGGGTGTAACGCCCGCACCATTTGCATCATATACATCATTTGCATTTGTTCTATGCTACGACTTATGTTTTAACATCGTCATTTCATGTGCAAATATCGTTCGTATGTACTTGCAATTGAGATTGTTATACACTTTTTAAGTGTATGAAAATGTGTTAGAAGTTTCATTAGCATTACACTTGAATTGGTATGTTATTTGTTTACTTTGGTTTTGGGACCTCTCGGAGGCCTTTACTTAATGTTCTAGCTTCACTTAAGTGTTAGAACCATCATGGAACCTTTGAGCAACATTTTGGGACTTTTCTAGACCACATTTTATGATTTTAGAGTACACTGGAAGTTGGGCGGCGCACGGGCGCGCGCATTTGCGAAAAGTCGAGCTTGGCAATTCGGAGGCCGGGTGAGCGCCTGGGCGGCGCCTAGGCGCCGCCTAGGCGGCCGCGCCTCTTCCGATTGTTTGCTCTTTTCTGCTTTGTAAAACGTGACTGTTTTGCCCCTTTGACCCAACTAGACGTACCTTGTTTGACCACCATTTTTACACCTAAAACACGAGTAAACATCTCACAAACATCATCCCTTCCATTTCTTTCATCCATGGTGTGAAAGAGAGCTAGTGTGAGAGACATAGTGTGAGATTAGTGTGTGTTTTCACTTCCTCCTCATCCAACCATAGATTCTTGCATGCAACACCACCATTGAGTTGCTTAAGGCTTGGGAATCCATTGCTAAGCTTGGATTGTGAATTCATTGGGTGGATTATCTTGTAGAAGTAAGCTACTATCCCTTGTTCTTCCCCTATTATGAGTTGTATCATATGTTAGACTTGTTATTTGGTGATACATGTTAGAAATTATGAAATTTGAGTACATTTGACTATGTTGACTTTCCAAATTCGTGGTTGACTTTTGGTTGTATTTAAAGACTCATGTTTACATGTTTGAATTGTGAAATATGGGTAGTAATTGTTAAGTTTACGGTATGATTAATTCGCGTAAACTCGAACTCATTAGAAACCGAAAATGACTCTAACGGAGTTCGTTAGGATTTCATAATCAATGAGACCACGTGTGTGATTTGGGAATACTTGAATGATTCGAGTGATTCGTTAGAAAACTTGGTTACACCAATTGTGTGTTTGATATTACGTAAATTGTCGTAATTATTGTAAGTTGGTTATTTGTGGTGTGAGATTATTATAACTCACTTGTGACATTCATTTTATTGTCAATTGTTGTTGTTGTGGTATACTCCTACTTTGGAGTATGACCTTTTATATTTAAATGTCGAGTAAACATCTACTTGTGCATTTAGTTAAGTCCATGGCATATTTGTTGGCGGTGTATTGACGCTCGATTATTGCGTGAGCCGGGGCTACGTAATAGTTGAAGGCCAATACATCGGGCCTCGCCCTACCGTTGGCCGCGGTAGGGGTATAGCGCCATTTGTTGTACGGAATAAACGCAACCATGGTAAGCTATATCCGTGGTAGATTCTTGGGTTGTAGGGACCGAGATCACCCGTCGACGTGAATACAGAAAATGGTTCACATGTGTTGTTCTTGGTTATTGGTTCTTGTTCGAGCACGTCAACAACGGCTCTTCATTGGTATATTATTGGTTTCTTGTTCGAGCACGTCAACAACGGCTCTTCATTGGTATATTATTGGTTGGTTGGTTGGAAGTGTTGGTTTGGTCGGAGGTGTACCTCGACACCGTATCCCTTTTAATGTGTTTACTTATAGTCCTTATGTGCTTCCTATATGAACGAATGTTGGTCATGGTTTCCAACCGGTATGGGACGGTTGGCGATCGTCGAGCCTCTCTCGTAGTATGGGGTTGTTTGGTTATGTGCGATACATGTTATTCTGTTTATTATTGAATTGATATTATTATAACATGAATACTTGTTATATTTATTGTCTTGCATCTAGCATGCCATATTGTTGCATTAGTAGCTTATTGAGTTTTCAACTCACCCCGTTTGTTTTCATTTGTTTTCCTTAGATCAAGCGCCGGCGAGGAATCCTTAGTGTGCGAGTTCGGTTTCGTTGGGCGACTTCTTTTGGTAGTGCACCTTGTGCCTAAGTGTTTTATTTTGGTGAGGCCGGGTGTACTTGTTACTTAAACAATGTATTTGTTGGGTAGTAGTCTTGATTGTTATTTGTTGTATTATTTTGTTGTGCCGGCATGGTTGCCGTGTAGTTGTATATATAGTTGCTTAACTTTAATTCCGCGTACTCGATGTGATTATATATGTACCGAGCATGTTAGCTCGAGTTTGTTGTTGCTAGCTAGCGTGTTGTTTCTCCGGCTTGTTACGCCGTCGAGGTTTAGTGTTGTTTAAAAGGTTTTTGTTGTTTAAAGAAAACTTGCACGTGCATTACAGGGTTTTCTCATGACTTTGCATTCCTTTAAATGGAATTTTTGAGATGCTATTTCGTGTTTTCCGCATTGTCTCGCGGCTCGAACGGGTTCACATCGGATCTCGGGTCGGGTCGCGACAGTTGCATTCCTTTGATAGCATGAACTAATGTGTTTTAAGTGTGTTGATCAAACTTATTATTCTTTATTATCTCCATAGTCTTGGTGATTAAAAGAATTGTTCTTAATGAAATGATCACTCTACCGAGACACAAACTCTGCTGACATCCCATCAGCAAACCATTCTTGAACAAACTGCTACATCAAGTTATGGTCTCCTACTCTTGCTTAACTTTCATCCTTAGACTCCACGATAATTGCCTTTCAGAATTTAATCATTTCACAATGAGTAAATTCAAGTTATAAAACCTATAGTCTCTTAACAAATAGGCGGGCAGTTTCATGACCTTCATGTCAACCTATCAAGGAATCTGCTATTACTCAATCTCTATCCTTCATGATTAAAAGATCAAGATTATTAGTAAATCGCTTTGAACAACGGTGTCTGCTGAATCAAATCTTTCAAGACAATACAACAGCACTTTGTGTTCTTAGTAATGACAACTACTAAATCTTGTGTACCCTATAAGATTGAAGTTATAAAGGCGTGATTAGTTGTTCCCATTATAATGGCTCAACAGCTAATTGGTATACAGATTGAATTCATAACACTCTGCTACACCTTATCATGTGGCTCTTAGTCTAAAAGGATGTTGTTGAAAATCTCTAGTAACTCGACCTATCCTCAAGATAGTCAGACATTCAAGAATTCTTGGGAAGACTAATATTTTCAAATATTAAGTCCTTCCTCAGGAGTGAACAGCCGATATGACCCCTGCTGTATATAGGCTACGTCTCACTCTCTTCAGAACAATTCTGTCCTGAGATCTCTTCTTTTGATGTAGATGACCTAGATCTGTTGGACAGAAAGAAGAACGGACATCACTTCAGGTACACATTCAATATCTCACATACTTGATCTATTTAATATTCTTACTAAGCTTTATTAATCTTAAATAGATTGATGTCCATTATAAATAGAGTCTATTCAATTGGTATCAGCTGTCCTTACCTTAGGCGATATTAAACACACGCCAATAATAGACATAACAATTGGTATCGGTTCCTACTTTAGCAAATACCTAATACAACCTGATAGTGTCTACATTCATTAAAAGACTCATCAAATCTCTCAAAATTGGTATCAGACTTCAAGATTGGTATCAGACAATCTTAAGACACACTTCTCTAAAAACTCCCATGTGTCATGTACAACCATACCATATGGCTTGGACAAGTTGTTTTGTCCCCAACTCGTCCTTAAACAAACCTAAGCTGTTCTACTCTAGACTAATTTACTCAAACAATTCGTTTGAAGCAAAACAACACTCATATTATCTCTAAAAGCGCCTATGTCATTGTCATAAAACACTCATTGTTGTACCCATTAATATCACAATAAAGGCAATCAAATTAATCGGTCACAAATTAATTTTAAACTTCTTGTTTGAAAATAATATGTGTATACATATCTTCTAGGCGCCTATGTATTAATTACACTAAGCATGATGACATAATCCCAAAATCAGAACTTCATTACTATGTCATTAAATGCACTCACTTCTCTAAGCCCCCAAAATGTCTTTTCCCATTCCTCTAATCAAGAAACCTCTTCATCTTCTCAAAAATTCAAAAAGGTGTATAAAATTGGTATCAATCTCAAACCATGGCACGACTTGAGTACATCAAAATTTTCCACCATTACGTCATTTGCATCATGTGTTCACCAAATCTTCCCATCCTCCTCATCGACCCATTTCCCACACTGAATGGCGTCAACGTATGATGGTTCTCCTTGCCACTCCTCCACCAGTAATTCAACGACCTCGTCGAATCTCTCGTCGTGTAAGGAATCGTCTTCGAGACCCAAGGAACAGTGTATCCAATTTCATCCCTTGGATTCCCACAAGAGACATTACCGCTGCTACTGCACCTGCTCCCATCGCCTCAAATGCTCACCTCGAGCAAACCTCATCTCAAGAGGAGCTTCAACCAGCAAACACCCATTCTGTGTCAAACTCGGCGGTCAATATTCCTCCGATTAAAATCAGGACCTTCATCCTCTAATTCCACCTCATTAGGATGACTAGCTAGGTCTCTGTTTTATCAAACTAATCTTCTTTTGCTATATTAATGATAAATACGTAATGTGTCTTATGTACGCTGTTTATGTACATTTGCTACTTTCTTATAAGTCATGTATTCAAAATTTGTCTGGTACATACTCGTTCATGCTGTAGTTCACTCTCTTGATGAAATTCAGCAATACCTCATGGGCGATCTCATATCTCATGTTTTAGATGTATATCTCATGCATCCAACAAAAGTCAGCATAAGACTCAACCATACTTGCTTGTTTTAACTTGATATACCTTAAGGAGGAGACTATTTTGAATGCTTTACTACTTAACAATTGATATCACTGCTTAACAGTTTATCCTATTTGCCACTCCTATTACAAAATAAAGCTTGTCTCACTACATTCTTGTAAAATCTCCTTACAAGCAATGGAAACACAATTCCTCACCTCGATATCCTATTCTGTAAGTCCTATACATGAAAATTGTGCATTATACGCTATCTGCACACTAAGAATCTGCAAATATGACGAGTGACTGTATTTACTCGATACGGTCTATATTCTGCGAAGTACATCTAGCTAAATCAATTCGGCATTTCTCAAATGACAGTGTTTAACAAAACCAAACTTCCTACTCTCTACCTGTCACAACTCATAATTCATTTGATCACTATCAATCTATCTTTAACTTGTGGCCATTAAGGAGGAGAGATTGTAATAAGGAAGTAATGGCCCCAAGTGATTATGAAGTTGTGATAAGGAAGTTAGGCCCCAAGAAATTGTAGTAGGATTAACACTATTGAGAACAATATTCATTAAGGAGGAGAGATTGTGAAGTTGTAATGCCCCCAAAGTGTGAACTATTAAGGAGGAGAGATAGACAACTATTAAGGAGGAGAGATAGACAACTATTAAGGAGGAGAGATAGACAACTTGTAAGATTGTGTATCTACCCATACAGCAAAATACTATATGACTATTATAGTACGACTAGATGAAGATGCTTAATCAATTCGATTAAGAACTAGATAACCATTACTTATACTTTCTACTTCTTGCTTGAGCAATATTCTTGAGATCATCCGATGCAAGAATCACACTCTTAAGGCAATATTATCATTTGCCTAACAACCATTTCAGTTATTGCTTTGTATTTGTTCTTTCATTTATTGAGTCGTAAATACTTAGCAAATAGGTGACTATACATACGCTATCGCTTGTAAGTTCAACCTAGGGCATGCCTTGATATAAAATGAATATTTAGTAGTGGCATGTTATTACTAAGGATTGAACAAGCGCTTTAAAGAGCTATATGTATAAGTCAATTGTAGTAATGGTCCCAAGCAAATAGGAGGAGATTATTAGGAATATGCACGAAAATCAGTGATATATATGTATGCATATTCCAACACGGTGATTTGCTTGTTCCCATTACAACGCATGTTTCACAAGTGGCTAAAAGGGTGCGTGCCGGTTAGTGTGGCGGCTTGTTGAAACAATGCATAGGTCATTAGACTAGGAAGTCTTTGTACATATCCGAGTCTTTGTCCTACCGAATGATGACAAACCTTCATATGAATCAAGCTCTTCAAATTACTAGGCGACGTGACCATCGGCGGATGTCTCACTAGCGACATTTCCCTTCGGCTATGACTACCTAATAGCCATCTCTACATCGCGGTTCTATATTGGCGATTCTCGTATCCGCCAAAACACTTCATCAGCAAGCAGAGAAGCTATTTATTCAAGAGGAACATCGTGACCATCGGGTTTCTACATCGGCGGTTCTATAATGGCGGATCTCGGAATCGGCCAAATCCTCATCGAACAAGCTAGAAACGTAAGATCACGAGATACATCGGTCGTTACTCAACGCACTTCAAGCCAAAATAGATCCGTTACAAGATCTGTCGACAAATCCAAGATACGCATCGATGTCGCACCTTCACGTTTATCCAATGGACATTTCCTCTTGAATAGTGTTCGCGGTCTTCAAAGCTTCATTTCGAGAAAAGGCCAAGCACGGGCGCGCACTCCAGGTCAAAGCTATGAACGTCCAAATCAGTCAGACTGCATCCAGGCTAAGCTCGACACGTCCAACTATGTCCAGCCTGTGTCACGGACTATCTTCAAGACTTAAACCTAACTGAAGGTCTTTGCCCAACAAATCCAAAGATGTACTCTGCTACATCACGAGATTCAGATCTCCAACGGGCTTAAAACCTATTCAATACACCAACGGTCATCTCTTCTTCTCCAGCTATATAAGAAGACTCTCATCCTCATTTCCACGAGAGAGCACGAGCACAAGTATATACAAACTGTGTATGCTTATGCTTGAGAAAGGTTGTGGTATTGATCTTCATTTCTTCAATCCAGAACCACTCCTTCAGAGTGAGAAATCACAAGTGTAAGAACAAACACTTTGTGAAAGAGAGAGAAAAGAAAATCCCAAAGCTGAGAAGCTCTGCTTGATCAACAATCTTGTTGTTGATTTGAGTTCTTCTTCCTTCGAAGAACTCAGTCTCTTCAGTGGCATCAACTCCATTATCCAGTAAAGAGACCAAGTATCTTTTAGATCGTTGAAGCCAGATCAAGCTTGAAGATGTCCGATGAAGAGCCGAACTTACAAATCAGTTGCATTCATATCGGCAGACTTATACTACATTATAAGCTGTGTCGATTGTGCAATAAGGTGTCATCATTGTTGGTCGAGTGCTTAGCACTCAGTTGTTCAAATATTTGCTATTTGAACAACTCCTAATATTCTCTTCTCACAACAAATATATCGAGTTGAAACTACAGGAAGATAACTTAATAAATATTAAGTACATCTTCTAATGTATTTTCGATATATTTAATTTCGCTTTCTTCATTTCTCCTTCTTTTTCCTAAGGAGATTGCTAGGTTAGAGAGTCTAGGTTGATGTACTAAGCATGTTTGCCTTTGAGCAAACCTCTGCTGAATTTTAATATAATATATATGTTTGTTACATTCAGCCTTGATTTCTCTTTCTTGTATAATTTGTCTTATCTTGTGCAATCTGTTTAAGGAAAGCAAATGATGCATCTAACACAGATTATAGTCAACTGTTAAGCTCTCTTTCATATCAAACCTTTACAGTTACTTTAATCTAAATTGTTTGACTTATCTTTGTTTATTCTTCATTTGCCAAATCTTATTCTCATCGCCTAAGTTCAACATATATCTTCCAACTGCATGTTTCATATCTGCTGATCCTAGATGACCATGATCTACATCTGCGATTTAAGATGTCCGATCACTCTATCTTGACTAATCGGTCGAATGAGGAAGATAACATATACGTATTAACCATTTCATCTACTCTCAATTTTAAATGTTAAAATTGGATGAAATTTTAATACATTATGTATAGGCTATTCACCCCCTCTAGCCTATACAGAGCAACCCTTGGACCTAACAGTATGGGTGGTTACGCCACGTGCTTTTCTTGTTGGTTATGTCACTGTGTTGTTTTAGCGAACTGACCTTGAGATTTCGTATACAGATTCGGGGTCGGGGCATCACAAAGTGTCCTAGAAATCTACATAAATTATGCGTGGCTATATAGGGTTAGAATGGTTTACTTCCTGGAGGACGATCAGTAATCACCTGGAAAGGGATAGTATCAGCTGGAGGAATGTTGGGCGCATATGACTCACCCAGTTTCACTCTAACGTGGCTATACCAGGATTTGAAGCTTGGCAACAGTTCAGAATAAATTAGTGCGTGTGTTTGCACCGTATCTAAGAAACTCTTTTTACAATTATATGTAAACGAAAGTGACAGATATATACAAAATAAGAAGGACATATGTCCATTTTTTTCTGATTCATGTGATGTGGATCGTGTTTTGTTAGCAGTTGAATTTAGCAGGAAAGGCATATACACAGATCGAGGGTTTGAAGACCCGAGGAAAGAGAGGAAAAGAAATAGGAAAAATGAGAATTCTATCATATTTCTAATTATTACATTTGTGTCCTATTTTCCAAAATGAAAAAGACATATATGAAATAATAAATGTACAAATGAATAATTGTCATCAGTGCCCGAATAAATGTACAAACAATAAATAAATGAATTTGTACCTACAGGGGTTAGTATAAACAGAGTATGTACATAATCAAATAATTACATACCGAAAATGTATACACATAATATTTATATGCTACAAATAAACAAATAACACTTTAATCATGTTATATAAAATAAAACAGATTCGCGATATTTAAATATGTGAGCATGCAATCATGTATAAAAAATGAGTCTAGCTTTCTTTTTTATTTTTTAAAAACAAATGTCCCCAGTAGAGTCGCCACTGTGAGCGCCCCGATCTGCAGATCCCATTTTGGGCCTTTTCGCTCTGGACTCTCGAAATAAAATGTAATAAATGTAGACAACATATTTATATAAAAAAATACAGAGTTAAGACCCTCGTTCCTAAAGTAAACGAGAGAAAAATTGAGAATCTGGGTTCTGGGGCTAAGTTATGACTTGGGAAGGTTTTACGCACCCAACTAGCCCTTTCAGTCTCTCATGATTTCTTGCTCATATTTAATTATCGTGGGTTTGTTATTTTATGTGACTAGAGAAAATGTATTACGGAGATTTATATCTTCGTTTATGTTATAAAGTGTATACATGCTTTATTTATTATAAAATAAACAAAAAATAACTATAGTATTTACTTAAATTTAATAAGGATAAAACATGTATTTACATATCAAATGAACTGAAATGAGTATATACACATTTACAAATTAAATGTATTTATTTACATATTGAAACAAATAAATAAAATAACAAATGGAAGGATTTTACCTTTTGTCGTTTTACAGAATTCGGCCCAAGTTTTAGGCGTTGCGTTATATTTGATCAAGCTAGCTCGTAGCCTAACCGTTGTGCTTCCACTGCTACCGATACGAGGAAAGGAAGACTTACGTTTTGTGTTTGTGTTTGTATTTGTGTTTTGTGTATTGTGTATGTGTGTGGGTACGTGTGAGAAAGGGAAAGAGTCTGAGAACTCTTCTTTTTCTTTTTTCTTTTCTTTTCTTTTTCAGTGAGTGAGAGAGAGAGCTGAGAGTTGTGTGTTGTTGTTCAGTTTGTTGTTTTATGATCATGTTGATTATGTGTTGTTCTCTGTTGTTGAGAGAGTGTATTTATAGGAGGGAGTGGGAGAGATATTTTGATGTTACTCTTAAGCCCAAGGTAAGAGGAAGCTTCATTTTGCCACCGAAGTCCACAACCATCGGATGTTTGCAGAGCAGTCAGGCGGGTTGACTTTGTGGGCATATGCTTGGTTTGGTGCGCGGCGCACCAGGCATGGTGTCCACGTACCAAACCCTATTTTTGGTGTTTCAGCGCACAAAGCTGGTCAACCGCGTACCAAAGCTATTTTTGTCTTTCGTCAGGCTTTGGGTGTCTTGCACTTTGGCCCCTTTAAGCTTTATATCTTCAGTTTTGACCCTTGATATTGATCTAACTGAAGTTGTTGTGTTTGTCGGCCGTCGTTAGTCCTGTTTGATATTTTGTTACCTGAAATAATCATAGAAACAAGTGTTAGTCCATTTATAAATAAACAATTATTTATAGGACAATTCGTATAATGTAGGTGTACGAATTTTGGGTGTCTCCATCCTTTCAACCAACCAACCAATGTAATACCAAATATCGGAGCCGTTGTTGACGTGCTTGATCAATGAATCAAAATCAAGAACTCGAAGTCATTGTTGACATGCTCGAACCATAACCCGAACCAAGAACTCAAGAGCACAATATCATAAGAACATGTGAACAATTTTCTGTATTCACGAAACCGAGTGCCCTCGGTCCCTACTACCCGAGAATTCACCACGAAAATATATAGCTTACCAAAGTTGTGTTTATTTTATACAACAATTGGCGTTATTCCCCTACTGTGGCCAACGGTAGGGTGAGGCCCGATGTATTGGCCTTCGACTATTACGTAGTGCTGGCTCTCGCAATAATTGAGCGCCAATACACCGCTAAACAAATATGCCATGGACTTAACTAAATGCTCAAGTAGATGTTTACTCGACATTTAAAATAAACAAGTCATAATCCAAAGTAGGAAGTATAACCACAATAACAATATGAATGCCACAAGTAGGTCATAATAATCCCATTTCACAAAATTAACCAACACATATAAATTACGATAATTACGTAACATTAACAAACACAAATTGTGTAACCAAATTTTCCAACGCATCTCTCGAATCATCAAGGAAATTCCAAATCACACACGTGGTCTCATTGATTATAAAAATCCTAACGAACTCCATTAGAGTCATTTTTGGTTTCTAATGAGTTTAAGTTTACGCGAATCAATTATACCTTAAACTTAACAATCGGTTTTAAATCATTGTATACCCAACATGTAAAAACAAGTCTGTCAACACATGCAACAAGTCAACCACAAAATTCTATGGTCAATACAGCAACATACACATAATTAACATGGTGCTTTTCACAATTTACAAGCCTAATATGTCATTTATGACATAAATATAGAAGAATAGGGGTAGTAGCTTACCCTTGAAGGTTAGAGCAAAGGAATCCAACATGCAAACCTGGGAAAGTATTCTCCTAGCCAAGAGCTTCACGATGGCGAAGATGGATCGTCAATCCGACTCCAAATGCTCAAGTTACAACACTTTCTTGCTCTCACTCTCTCTCTACTCTCTCTCTAGCTTCCAAGGTTGAAGAGATGAAATGGCTGAGTTTTTAGACTCTCTAATGGTGTTTGAGAGACTATGTAAGGTTGGTCTAAGAGTCTTAAGTCGTGGCCTAAGCTCAGCCCATGGATGAGAGTCAAAAGGTCAAGACACTTAAAAATTCGTCAAAGCTGACTCAGGGGGCGTGCTAGGGCGCGAGTACTAGCGCGCTAAGGCACGATCCTCCTAACAATTTTACGATTTCAGACTTAAAGTTCAGCAAGTTGCTCACTAGGGCGCGACCAGGGTGCACTAGGACGAGCCTGGGACTTTTCAAAGTATTCAAAATGTTCTCTAAGTGTTCCCAAATAATTCTAAGTTGTTTCCAACACCAAAACCAAGTCTAAGAAACACCGAAGCTCAATCAAAACCAAATAAAACAAGGCTATGAATGCAACACATTACAAGTACCATTGAACACCAAGATTAACTCACACATCAAACACATGAGAAGTATGAAATCAACTTAAATGCAAGCATGTTTGAATGAATAATGTACATGAAATGACGGCTATACTCAAAGAGATGTATGAATAAAGTGTATGCAAACGATACGAATGATGCGAGCATTACAAAATCACCAGGTGAAAACTGTTTTGTACAAGATCCATTAATTAGTGATCAAGTTTATTATTAGGGTGAATTACAGGCCGGTCCCTTTTTAAACATTTATAATCGCTCAAATCCACTCATCTTTTTTAAAAATCGGAAAAAGGCATTTTTGGGCCGAAAAGACGATTATGCCATTAATGAAAGAAAAACACGCGTGCTTCAGTAACCCAAGGCATCGCGATGAGTAACCAAGGCATCACGATGAGAAATCAAGGCATCGCGATGAGCAACCAAGGCATCGCGAGGCACCACTTTTGCAAATTGGGGCAACGCGATGCAACAATAGGTGCATCGCAATCATCGCAGCGCGCTTTAGGGAACCAAAGCATCGTGATGAGCAACCAAGGCATCGCGATGCACTACTTTGACATCACGATGCACTACTTTGGCATTGCGTTGCACTACTTTGGCATCGCGATGCATCACTTTGGCATCGCGATGCACCACTTTTGTAAATTGGGGCATCGCGATGCAACAATTGGTGCATCGCGATGCCCAATTTTAGGCATCACGATGCCCAAGTTAAGGCATCGCGATGCCCAATTTAATATAATATCAAAATCAATCAAAATGGTTGTTTTTAGTTGGGAAATTTACATACAAACATGGTATTGACATCCTATAACAGTATGGTATTGATATTATACAAAATTCAAACTCAAATCATTGATTAAAGTCTCAAAATCAGTCCAAGAACATCTCCCTATGTTTTCGGACAGCACACTGTTTAGCTCAATTTTGATCTCAAAAATAGTATTTTTTTTGGTAGAAAAATTGTTTACAAATGTAGTACGAAGTTAAGATAACAATATGAGATTGATTTTAAACAAATTCGAAGCTTAAAACATAGATTAAAGTGGCCAAAACAGCCCAAGAACAAAGAAAAATGGGATGAACTCAAAAAATTCGAATTTGATCAAATTGTGATCAAATTCGTGTTCTATGCATGGAAATTGATACCTAAACATGAGGGAAGACTATATTAACAACATGAAATTATTTATACAACAATTCGAACCTCAAATCTGAAGCAACGATGTTGTTGAGGGCATTTTAGGAAGAAAATTCTCAAAGTGCCTTTTAGCGGTTTAAAAAAAAAAGGGTGGACTGGAGAGAAAAAAAGTTTGGGAAAGTGGGCTAGCAATTTCTCCTTATTATTATAATGCCCCAAACCTGGGCCCAACCCTACGGGCCCAAGCCCGACCACGTCACTACTAACAATCCGACTTAACTAAATCATATGAACCATTTTATCAAATTTTAATTCCCAAGAAAATGCCACTACTAGAAAGTGGTTAATTACCTACGGAATAATTACCTACGGAATTTTCGTAGGTAATTACATACGAAAATTTGAAATTACCAACGGAATTCTGTCGGTAATGTGGCGGGAATTTTAATCACCGATGGAATATTTCCGTCGGTAATAACCGTCGGTAAGTAGTGAATATTCTAAGAATATGCCTGAATTTCCGTCGGTAATTTTCTAAAACAGTGCGCCGTAATTATCGACGGAATTTTTGTCGGTGATATTCCCAAACTGTCAGTGATTATTCCGTCGGTAATTAGCCCTAAATTTTAACATCACGATATCAGATTTTTGTTTTGCCTCTTATCTCTCTCTCTCTCTCTCTCTCTCTCTCTCTCTCTCTACGTACTCTCTCTTTTCAGCTCTCCCTCTCTACGTACTGCCGCCCCCTACCTTCGCCATCACCGTCCACCGCCGCCGCCGCTTCCTCACCGCTGCCATACCACTATCACCGCAACACTACCAAAACCACAACACCACCACCGCCGTCACACCACCGCCGCATCACCACTTGAATCGAATAATTAATTTGGTAAAATATTTTGGCTTCTTACGTCTTTTAGGTAGTATTTCTCCAAATTAATTTTTCTATTTAATTTGTTACCTTAAATTTTCAGTTTTTCGCCACCACTGTCTATCGCCGCCGCCGCTTCCTCACCGCTGCAACACCACCATCACTTCAACTCGACCGAAACCGCAACACCACCACTATCGCCATACCACCGCCGTCTCACCACTTGAATCGAAAGGTAAGTAATTAATTTTGTAAAATATTTCGGCTTCTTCCGTCTTTTAGGTAGTGTTTCTCCAAATTAATTTTTCTATTTACTTTGTTACTTTAAATTTTCTGTCTTAAAAGTAAAGTATTTGAAATTCAAAACCAAATTTGATAGGTAAGTCAAATTTAACCCAAATCTGATACTTGTCCGCCACATGAACTGTCCATGCCGAAGTTGAAATTTAAAAATTGACACCACTGAGGAAAAATTTGATTTGATGTGAGTGGAATTGTTTAATATAGTACATTTATATATTTGCTCAATTTTATGACTCAACTCATTTTAAGGAAAGCTGAAAAGAAAAAAGAAAAAACAAAGACCAAAAAAAGAAAAAGAAAATAGCCGACCAAAACTAGTGTAAATTTTGCAGTAGCTGTTAGAATTGCTGATGGTATTTAGCCTAATTCTACTTTGTGATTTGTTGACCTGTAAGTGGTAGTAAGAAGTAAGAACTAAGAACAGTGATAGAAATATAAATTTATATTAATTTCTCATCCTACTCTAAGTAACAAATATGTGACTTCAAATGAGTTTTTTTTTCTTTTTAAGGGGAACATCAATGAGCAAAATGAATTGATATGAAATTTGTATTAAGAACTTAGTCAAATTAACTTAAACTCTCTCTTATTGTCTTAACGTAATACTCATTGAATATTACTATTATCAACAAAATCATACATCGTGCTTTAATATATAGTACGTTGACTGTGCATACAACGATGCATTGACACATGTATTTTGGTATGTTCCAAAGTATATATATATATATATATATATATATGTATATATATATATATATATATATATATTCTTATAATTATGAGTAAAAATAAATCAGGTTCTCCTATGCTTGATTATCGAAGAGAACAGTCTGGTCATATCTCTCCCAACAGATTTGCTGTTTTAAATGTGCTAGAGGAAGAAGAAGACGACTCTGATGACCACGCTGTTCTGGATCGATTACATCTGGAAGTTCCAATCTTAACCCGGAAGAAATCCAAAATTTTTCATCCCACTACTATGGTGACTCGATCTCAGGCTTCTAAGCTATCTTCAGATGTTTCTTTGACCCTTTCCCATGGAAATTAAAACCCTTTTCTGGAATGTTCGTGGTATTGGGAATGATCCCACTGTCTCTCGTTTGAAATGCTCATTCGCCTCCATAAAATTTCGATGATTGCTATTTTCGAGCCGATGCTTGCGATGGAAAAGGTTGCTCTTATTACTCGAAAACTTAACTTCGGTTCTCATTTTCTAATGCTGAAAGCTCTATTTGGGTCTTCATTAAATCTTGTTTTACATGCGTCTAGTTCAAGAATCTTTACAGAGTCACTATTCGATTAAGCACTATTCTTGGCCTGTTTTAACTCATTTCACTTGTGTTTATGCGAGATGTGATACTCGAGATCGTCAAGATTTATGGGATGATCTTATTCAGCTTAATGCTTGCCATCCTGATGTGCCTTGGCTCATAGGCGGGGACTTCAATATTATTTTGCATCCTAGTGAAAAACGGTGGTAATGGTGGGATAGAGCTGGAGCTCTTGATTTTCATGCTTGCATTTCGGCCACGGGTTTAACTGATTTGGGTTATTCTGGCCCATCCTACACTTGGTGGAATAAAAGGGAGGGTTCTTCTACTATCCATCAAAGAATAGACAGGGTTCTTTGCAACACTAGATGGTTAGACCAGTTTAATGCTACTTCCATCCAAAGATCTCAATCGAACATGCTCGATCACTCCTCTTTGTTAGCATCTATATCTCGGTGCGCTTCTTCTTCTCCTAGTGCCTTTCGTTTTTGAATGTTTGGGCTACTCATGCCTCTTTTAAGGAGCAGGTTCAAACAGCTTGGGCTATTCCGGTTCAAGGGAGACCTATGGTTAAGTTCTCTTGCAAACTTCGCAATACCAAAACAGCCTTGAAAGCTTGGAACAACACCACTTTTGGCGATATTTTTGCTAATCTTCGTTCAACTGAGGATGATGTCCTTGAAAAGGAATTGCTATTTGAGATTAATAATTCTGAGGAGAATAGATCGAATCTCATGGAAGCTCAAGCTCGCTATCGGCTCTTTTTATCTCGTGAGGATGCTTATTGGAAACAAAAATCCAAAGTCAAGTGGATTAAAGAAGGGCAAGGTAACTCCAAGCTGTTTCATGCGTCTGTCAAACAGGCCCAACGGCGTCTTCATATCCATTCTATTCATAATACGGATGGATCTCTTCTGCAGTCTGAGCATTCTATTAAACAAGCTGCTGTGGAGTATTTTAAAAATCAGCTTCAAGCGGAGGGATCTACTCAGGACTGTAATCTGGATATGATTCCAAATTTGGTTTCGGATGAATGGAATAACTTTCTAACTGCTCCCCCTCTGACATCAGAAGTCCTTACTGCTGTTAAAAGTCTAAGTGGTGACAGTGCTGCCGGTCCGGATGGTTTCACTGGGACTTTTTATACATCATGCTGGGATATTATTGGTCAAGATTTTTGTGAGGCCATTCTGGAATTCTTCTCAGGTTTCTCTCTCCCCAGATCTTGGTCTAGTACTCTTATTGCTACTATTCCCAAAATTGATAGGCCCAATTCTTTTAAGGATCTCCGTCCGATAAGTTTATGCAACTTCTGTAATAAGGTGATTTCAAAGATTTTGTCCTTGAGGCTGGCCTCTATTTTACCTTCTATCATATCAAACAATCAGAGTGCTTTCACTAAAGGGCGTCTTATCCAGGATAACATTTTACTGGCTCAAGAAATGATGTGTCATTTGGGAAAGCGGGTGACGGGCTCTAATATTATTTTAAAGTTGGACATGGCCAAGGCTTTTGATCGCATCTCTTGGGTTTTTCTTACTATGGTCCTCAGGAAGTTTGGCTTTGATGAAGTTTTTATTGATCTCATTTGGCGTCTATTATCGACAACTGGTTTCGGTTCGATTAATGGAGATCCTATGGGCTTCTTTCCTTCTTCCCGTGGCTTGCGTCAAGGTGATCCTTTATCGCCGAGTCTTTTTATTATTGCGGCGAGGTTCTCACCGTAACCTTGATAGACTCCATTCTCAATTTCCTAATGCGATTTACTCGACTATTAGTGGCTGCCCTATTGTTTCTCATTTGGCTTTCGCTGATGATATTGTCATTTTCTGTAATGGGAGCAAACCTTCTCTCTTAAGGCACAAGGAGTTGATAGCGGATTATGAAAAAGCTTCAGGCCAGCTTATTAATGTCAGCAAAAGCTCTTTCTATGTTCACCCTCGCACTCCTGTCTCTAGATCCCAAGCTATTGCCTCTATTTTGGGATACCAGGCTGGCACCCTCCCCATAATATATCTTGGTTGCCCTATTTACTTTGGCAGGAAGCGTAAGCAATGCATTGATGGCTTAATTCTGAAATTACAGAATCGTATAAACTCATGGATGAGTCCTTTTTTAAATTCTGCTAGCCGTATTACCCTCATATATCATGTTTTACATTCCATTACTGCTTACCAGATTGCTTCCATTGATCCCCCTCTCTCGGTGGTGCATGCGATTGACAGGGCTTTTGCTAATTTTTTCTGGGGTCAAATCGATGGCAAGAATAAGAGTCATTGGGTCTCTTGGAAAGCTTGTTGTCATCCTGTGTCGGAAGGGGGAGTTGGGATAGCTTCTTTGTCTGATATTATCCAAGCTTACAGCATTAAGCTTTGGTGGAGATTCCGAACCCATTCTAATTTGTAGACTAATTTTATGAGAGCTAAATATTGTGCTTATTCTCATCCATCTATTATTATCTCTAAAGGCTCCCATGTTTGGTCTCGTTTGCTTAAGGCTAGACCTGTTGCGGATCCCCATATTTTATGCATTATTGGTTGTGGGGATTGTTCTATATGGCTGGATAAATGGCTTAGAGGTCACGCTTTTGTTCGCCCTCCAGACTGCTCTCTCACCTGTGTGAAGGATTTGTTCCAAGCTCACAATATTATTGACCAAGCTGCTGCTGCTATGTTGCCGAGAGATTCTGTCCAGTTTCTTAAGGATCAGTGCGTCTCCTTGGCGGACAATGATGACGCTCCATTCTGGGAGCTTTCTTCCTCGGGCAAATTTACGATCAGCTCAGTGTTGTCTCTTCTCAGGCCTGCTAATCCCACTTTGTTGTCCTATAAGTTCATCTGGCACCCCTTTCTACCTCGACATATCAGCGTTTTTCATTGGAGATTGTCGCTTAAAAAATTGCCTTTGGATGAGGGATTATGGAGCCAAGGCTTCTCTTTAGCTTCCAAATGCTCTTGCTGTGTTTCGGGTCACATTGAAACCTTCGATCATGTTTTTTGAGTAATACATTGCTGCGGTTTGGAATTATTTTGGTCTCCTTTATGATATCCGCGGGCTTCCTATAACTCCATCAACCAGATTTGTTTCGCTGGTGGTGCAATGCCAACTCTAAGGTTTGCTATATTCTCCCTTCCATAATCCTTTGGCATCTATGGAAATTCGAAACACTCGCTTTTGATAATTCCAAGCCTCCTATTGTGAAGATTATTCAAGCTATTCATGGTGATCTCTCAGCTGCTTTCCAAGCTAAGGGCTTGCGGGTTACTCAAGGCTCTTCGACAGTTAGATTGATGCGATGTAAGCAAGTTGTGATTCAACATGTTACTTGGTGTAAACCGCCAACTGGTAAGTTTAAATTAAACACGGATAGTGCTAGTCGGGGCAATCCGGGTTATGGTGGGGAGGAGGCATCGTGCGGGATGATCTTTGGAAAAATTATATATGCTTTCTCTCGGTATTTTGGAGTTTGTTCCAACATGGAAGCTGAAATTCGGGTTCTTCTTTATGGCCTCCAATGGCTTAATGGCCAAGGTTGGTTTGATGTTATTATTGAAACGGACTCTAAAGTCACATATGACTGTCTCGTTTCAGGTCATTCTCCTCCATGGCAGTATGCTTATTTCTTTCGTGTTCTTGCTCACATCCAGCAGACTCAGAGATTTATTCTTAATCATTGTTACCGGGAAGCTAATTCATTCTTGATAGCTTGGCTAATCTTGCATGTGACTCCTTGGGAGATTTTGATTTTCAAAATTTGCAATCTTTGCCTCGGCGTATTCGAGGCCTTATTTTCTTGGATGAAAAAGATACTCCTCATATTAGAGTTTCCTGATTGTTTTTTGTTTTTCGTTGTATTTCCCTTTCGAGGTCAGGCTCCTTTGTCCTCCCATTTATAAGGGCCAGGCTGGTTGTCTCCCTCAAGTTTGTACTCCTTTTTTTATATTAATAAAATTTAGCAGGGTGCCGTCCCTGTTTCCTTAAAAAAAAAAAAAAAAACAGTAAAAATAAATCCTTAGTTTCTAATTGGAGGAAGTATTATTTTTTATAATCAAAAGATAAGGAAAAAATCATCAGCAAGTACAAAACACTATATTCTCTCCATTCTTAAATTTGATTTCGTTTGACTTAAAAATGTTTTAAATCTTCATTCCCACCGTGTAAATTTTAGCTCTACCTTGTCCATTTAAAAGAGAAGATTGGGTAAAATAATAAGAAAATGACAAAAAAGTAGAATAAAATGATAATTTAGGAGAGTATGTAGAGAATTGATCAAACTGGTCATTGTAACCGAACCAAACTAATTTACCTTAAAAAGAGGAGTAATTCTGATTAACTGCGCATGGAGAGAGATGAACAATTTCATTACAATCACTTTTAGTTATCTCATAACCAAACTAGTTGATTTACCTTAAGTCAATTTGATGTTAGGCTGATGGTAGGTTGATCACAAGTCATATTCCCTTAAGTAGCGAACAAAACACTAAAACTAAACACTAAATATAAACACTAAACACTAAAACTAAACACTAAATATAAACACTAAACCCTAAAACTAAATAATAATTAAACACTAAATATTTCCTAATTAATTAGTGAACCTAAAAACCCTATAGCCTAAACTTTAAACCCCACGACCTAATTTGATACAAGTAAACCCTTAAACCCTATAATCCTAAAACCTTAAACCCTAAAACCTAAACCCTAAACTGTAAACCTCATCTCTAATCCCTATAACCCTAAAACCCGAACATTAAACCATAAAACCCGATAACCTTAAACCATAAAACCCTAAAACCTTAAACCATAAAACCTTAAACCCTAAAACCTTAAACCATAAACCTAAACTCTAAACCCTAAAACCTAAAACCTAAACTTAATCTCTAAACCCTATAACCCTAAAACCTTAAACCCTAAAACCTAAACTTAATCACTAAACGACCCTTAAACCCTAAAACTTAAACCCTAAAACAAAACCCCTAAACCTTAAAATTTTAAAACTCTAAAATCTAAACCCTAAAACCTTAAACCCTATACCCTAATTAAATCCTAAAAACTTGTTTAATTGCCTAAACTAACCCTAGGTCTAGACACTAACTCTAAACTCTAACCCTTAAATCCTCAACCTTAACCCAATTATCGATAGAATATTCATAGATATTTACATCAAACCCTAAACATAAACATAGTACTCTTTGCGTATTACTAGCACATACATATATTAAGTACCATTAATAAGGTTTGACTTATGAGGCCAAATGTGACGAGGGAAACATTAAGAATCAATTACCGACAATAGGCTACTTAGGCCAAACCTAAATTAATTAGCTGATTCTCCTCCTTGATTGACTGTGTCACTTTACCCACGATTGGTTAAATGATTCAGTCATGCAACTTAAAAGCTTAGAAACCCGTTCGAGAATCTTTAGCAGATGTTGTCGTCAACACGAACATAAAGTTTGTGTTACGGTGAACATGTACTATTGATTCTTGAATTGTCCGTTTGGACAGTTTAAAAACTCACGGCATGTGTACTTGTAAAACATTATTGTCTTATATAAATGCTAATGTATTTGATATCTGAGTTATTTTGGTGGCATTATCCATTGTTCTCTAGGTGTATACTAGTTGTGGGTTGATCTAATACTGTTGATGTATAGTCGATAGTGTTGGAATGACCCTGTCTACGTCGTGCACTTGGAGAGCTATAGGGAGGTGCTGCCGAAATTTTCTCGAGTATCGTATACAAAGCATATAGATAATAATGGAATTACAAGACATACAATCGTGAGTTTTTGAATGGGATAGCAGCCTGAACTGAAATCAAATGACTTGCCAATGATGGAAACGATGTATTTGAAGGAGTAAACCATTTTTGATGGATTAAATTGAGAAGAGTCATAATTGGGGTCTTGTATAATATATATTTATTCAAATGTAGGAATGATGTCTGCTCACGATCGTAGTTAGATGTATAATTGGAGATTACCGAACCGAGAGGGTATTACTGATGAGTTCAGAAGAGGTTTGAAGAGTTTTATTGACTTTGCTTTGGCGAACCCTTGATATATGAGTGGTGAAAAAATTAGGTGTCCATGCGTTAAGTGTCATAACCAAAATTTTCATCACGTAATGGTTACTCAGAGACACCTCCTAACACACGGGTTCACTCACGGGTATAATCGGTGGATAGCTTACGGTGAGAAAATTCAAGTACGAACAAATGTCGGCTCTAGTGGATCCTAAATGAATCGTGCTCCTATAATCGAACTAGATGCTAAAGTTGTCCCTAAAAATATGCTTATTGACAAAGAACCATTCCAGTGTATGGAAGATATGGTTAGGGATGCAACTGGTCCTGAATTCGACTAGTCAGAGAACGCTCGACAATAACCAAATCCTGCAGCCAAGAAGTTCATTGATGCTATGGACTCGGCAAAGGAGAAGCTTTATCCTGGTTGTGAGAAGACAATGTTAGAGGCTGTGGCAGATGTAACACCCGCCTCATTTGCATCATTTCATCATATATAATTTCGCATATGCTTTGCATATCTCATCTCGTCATTTACATCATTTTATCATAAGTGATTACATGTGTTACGTGTACTATATCATTGCTTAAAGTCTTGTATTTTATCGTGCTTGAGACGCGTTACAAGTGAGGAGCGATCGGGCCTAGGAAAAGGAAGCAAACCAAACTGTTTTGGGCACACAAGCCTTGGCACGACCGTGCAGCCAGGTTGGCACGGCCGTGCAAGGCATTCCAGAGAGTCAGTATTGCGATATGAGGTTGGCACGACCGTGCAGCCAAGTTGGCACGGCCGTGCGAGAGGTTCCAGAGACCAGACTTTGCCATATAGGGTTGGCACGACCGTGCATGCTTTATGGCACGGCCGTTCGAGGTTGGCACGACCGTGCAGCTTATTTGGCACGGCCGTGCGAAGCGCGAACAGTTCAAATGGAGTGGCCCTTAGCTTGCCACATCAGCAGGCCAAATTCATCTCCATTTTCAGCCACTTAAATGAACAAAAGAGTGTTTGACACTCTCATTTTCCCCCTCCCACCTTAGAGCCTTGAGAGAGAAAGAGGAGAGAGTTTAGAGTGAGAAAGTGAGGGCTTCTTGAGATTGTGAAGGAGTCTCGACGATCCGAGCACGCCATTGCGAAGGTCGTGCCGAGGGGAAGCTTTTCAACCGATTAACTTTTCATTTTCTTCGTTTTTCCGACGAGAGGTAAGCTACTACCCCCTCTTCTTCTTGTTTTATGTCTCGTATGACATCCTAGACTTCTATTACGTAGAGTTAACATGCTAGAATAGTGAGAATGTGATCCTTGCCATAAATGCCATTTTTGGACTTGTGAAATATGTTGCTAATTGTTCTATGATGGTGGAAAACTCGATATTGGGCGATAATATGCTAGGATTAAAGTGCAAGACCATTTTCGTAACTCGCCATCATTAGTAACCTAAAATGACTCTAACGGAGTCGGTTAGGGTTTGATAATTGATGTGACCACGTGTGTGTTTTGTGAGCTCTTTGGATGCTCGAGAGACCCGTTGGGGGATTGGTTACGCGATACACGTATATTGGTATTGTGTTAAATTGATGTTGGTACTATGTGGCTATGTGTACTAGAATTATTTGCGTACATTAGCATGTTATTGTTGGTGTCGTTATACTCCCTACTTTGGAGTATAATGCTTTTATTTAATGTTAAGTAAACATTACTTGAACATTTGGTTGATTAGTTAATGTGTCGGGTAAACATCTACTTGAGCATTGTTTAAGTCCATGGCATATTTGTTGGAGGTGTATTGACACTCGGTTATTGCGTGAGCCGGGGCTACGTAATAGCCGAAGGCCAATACACTGGGCCTCGCCCTACCGTCGGCCGCGGTAGGGGTTATAGCGCTAAGTGTTGTACGGAATAAACGCGACCTTGGTAAGCTATACCGTGATTGTTTCTCGGGTCGTTGGGGACCGAGTCTTCACGTCGACATGGATACGGAAAACGGTTCACTTGGGTTTTCGTTATTTGGTTCGATGATCGGATAGGACATCAACGGTTTCTTCATTGGTATTTATTGGTTGGTTGGTTGGAAGTTGGTATGTCGGAGGTGTACCTCGACGGTATCCTTTTATATGTGTTACATATCGCACCTACGTGAGTTGCATGCTATGTGACTTATGTTATGAATTACTCGATGTGATGATGATTGGAAAAGATTATATTATGTCAACCATGTTATATACAATTCTTAATACTTGTTTGCATCTCGCATGCCATATTGTTGCATTAGTAGCTTATTGAGTTTTATAACTCACCCGTCCATTGTTTATTGTTTTCCTTAGATCCCGAGCCTGCGAAAACCCCTGTGACCGTTCGTTGTCGTCCGGCGTCGTTCGCGATCCTTCTTTTGGTAGTGCTCCTTGAGCCTGGTATTTTTTTGGTGAGGCCGAGGGTACATGTGTTATCCAAACCGTGTAAAGTTGGATAGAAGTCCCGTACATGTTGTTCATTCATATTCTTTTGTAGATGCCGACGTGGATGTCGGGCTTTGTAAATGATGTTACTTATTTTATATTTCGCGCACTCGATAATATTATATGTTAGTCCCGAGCCCCTTCGCTCGCGGGTTTGTTGGTTATGTTATGTGATCGTTTCCGGCTTTTATGTGCCGTGATATATAGTTTTGGTTTTCAAGTAAACATACATTTGCATTACAGGGTTTTTGCACGAAAAGTGATTTTTTTTAAATTGTACATTTCGTGTCCCGTCTCGCGAACCGGACGAGTTTCCAAATAGGATCTCGGGTCGGGTCGTGACAGTTGGTATCAGAGCATAAGTTAGCTCGCTGGGATTCGGTATCCTTGGCTTAGGCGGGGGTTGGTTGAGTGCTTGAGTCGTTAACGGCGAGTGTTTGTTGCAGGTGAACAGTCATGGTTGAAACACGCAATGGAGCTGGTTCTAGAAGGGCCGCGGAGGCCGAAAGGGACACTCGTCGAACCGGGCCGTCTAACCCGTCTCCTAATCAGGCTACCGGACAGTCATCCGAGGGTCACATGAATCAGAATGAGGCCTTCATGCACACAATTCAAGGGTTTATGCAGACGATGATGGAGATGAATCGACAGACTATGGATATGAATCGACAAGCTATGGATGGACAGGGTCAAGTGGGTGGTCAACGAGTAGTGCAACCGGCTGGGGGAGTCGGGGACAATGATCGCCGGTTGGAAAGGTTTTTGAAGATGAAACCGAGGAGCTTCAATGGTGAGCCGGATCCGGAGAAGGCTGAGAGGTGGATTGAATCAACGGAGAAGATCTTTGCGGCGTTGGGATGTACTGATGAGGAGAAGATCAAGTTCGCTACATTCAAGCTTGAGGATGCAGCTGAACATTGGTGGAAAGTATTGGAGGCTAGCTGGGTGCGGGAACAAGTAATAAGGACATGGGATCTCTTTTTGCAGCGGTTTCGGAATCAGTTCGTTCCGGATGTGATACAAGCGAGGAAAGAGGTGGAATTTCTTAGCTTGGAGCAGGGAAGTTTATCGATAGCTCAGTATTCCTCCAAATTTACTGAGTTATCTCGGTATTGCACACACTTACTACCGACGAAGGAGAAGAAAGTCTACCGTTTTGTGAAGGGGTTGAGGACTGAGTATAGGAAGCAACTCATACCACTTGAGTTGACAAGCTATCAGGGAGCAGTGGATAAGGCTTACAGGATTGAGCACGACATTGAGGAGCACCGTACCAAGCAGGGAAACACCAGTGGGAATCAACGGGGTAATACTAGTGGGACTCAACAGTCGGGACAGTCGAGGTGGAGGAATCAGAATAACCGGGGAGCTGACAACAAAGGGAGAAATGATAATCGTAGGGGAGGACAAAATCAGCAAAGGACGAGAGAATCGAGGAACACTGCACGGGCAGCGGGCCCAGGGGATGACGTGTACATTTTGTTTGAGGACTGGTCATACGGAGGAAAGATGCTGGAAGAAACAGGGGAAGTGTGTCCTCTGTGGTGATGGTACGCACTTTCAGAGGGATTGCCCTAGAAATAAAGGGGTCCAACAGGGAGGTGCGCAGCCGAATGCAGGCGTTAAGAGGGACAACGAGGGTCGTCCTAGAGTCCAGGGTCGAGTCTTCGCCCTAGATCAGAATAGAGTACCCGAAGCCAACAACGTCATAGGAGGTACCTTGTTTGTCTCTAGTGTTAAAGCCCGAGTACTCATAGATCCAGGATCATCTCATTCATACATCGCATCTCATTTGGCCTGCCATTTGCATCACATGCCTGAATCATTGCCGTATGTGCTTGAGGTGTCTACTCCGATGGGAGAGTGCCAAGTAGCTTCGGATGTTTACCATGATTGTGATGTGATTGTTGATGGCCACCATTTACCTGCTGATTTGGTTGTTTTGCCTATTCGGGATTTTGACGTAATTTTGGGAATGGATTGGTTGCATGCGCACCATGCCGTTGTGGACTGTCGTAAGAAGTTTGTTACCTTCGATGTGCCGAATATGTCGTCCTTTGTGTTTGTTGGTGATAAGTGCATGGGTGGTGTTCGTCTCATTTTGGCTTTGAAAGCCCGTAAGTTGTTGTCTCGTGGTTGTTCGGGGTATTTGGCTTGTGTGGTAGATAAATCAAAAAGGGTGGTTATGTTGGATGATGTTACGGTTGTTCGTGAATTTCCGGATGTCTTTTTCGATGACTATGAACTGCCTCCTGATAGAGAATTGGAGTTCTGTATCGAATTGTTACCGGGTACCGCGCCGATATCGAAAGCGCCGTATCGCATGGCGCCGGCGGAGTTGAAGGAATTGAAGATTCAGTTGCAAGAGTTGCTCGATCGGGGTTTCATAAAACCGAGTGTATCGCCTTGGGGTGCACCGGTGTTGTTTGTGAGGAAGAAGGACGGTTCGTTGAGGTTGTGTATCGACTACCGGGAGTTGAATCAGGTTACCATTAAGAATAAATACCCTCTCCCACATATTGATGATTTGTTTGATCAGCTTCGAGGTTCCGTAGTGTACTCCAAGCTCGACCTTAGGAGTGGCTACCATCAGTTGAAGGTTAGAAAGGAGGATGTTCCTAAGACGGCATTTAGGACTAGGTACGGGCATTTTTAGTTCGTGGTTATGCCCTTTGGGTTGACCAATGCACCCGCGGTGTTTATGGATTTGATGAATAGGGTGTTCTTGCCGTACCTTGATTGTTTTGTGGTTGTTTTCATTGATGACATTTTGGTGTACTCGAAGTCTCGGGAAGAGCACGAGAAGCACTTAAGGATTGTGTTGACGGTTTTGAGGGAAAGGAAATTATATGCTAAGTTTAGCAAGTGTGCCTTTTGGTTGGAGGAGGTGACGTTTTTGGGACATGTGGTGTCAGGTAAGGGAATTTCGGTTGACCCGACCAAAATTGAGGCTGTGGTAAGTTGGAAGAGACCCGAGACGGTGACGGAGATTAGGAGTTTCTTGGGGTTAGCGGGTTATTATCGGAGGTTTATAGAGGGATTTTCTAAGATTGCAACCCCTTTGACGACTTTGACTCAGAAGAATAAGCCGTTTGTGTGGAGTGATAAGTGTGAGACGAGTTTTCGGGAATTGAAGGAAAAGTTGACTACGGCTCCTATCTTAGCATTGCCGAATGGACATGATGGGTTTGTGATCTACAGCGATGCTTCGAAAGAAGGTTTGGGTTGTGTTTTGATGCAGAATGGAAGAGTCATCGCGTATGCTTCACGGAAGTTGACTCAGTATGAACAGAACTACCCGACACACGATCTCGAGTTGGCTGCGATTATTTTCGCTCTTCATAAATGGAAGCATTATTTGTATGGGGCTAAATTTGAGGTATTCACTGATCATAAAAGTCTTAAGTATTTATTTTTGCAAAAGGAGTTGAATAATCGGCAGCGTAGATGGATGGAACGGTTGAAAGATCATGACTGTACTATTTTGTATCACCCGGGAAAGGCCAATGTGGTGGCGGATGCGTTAAGTAGGAAGGCATATATTTCTTGTTTGATGACTAGGGAATGGAAGATGTTAGAGGACATTCGTGATTGGGGTCCTAGTGAATCTAGCCATGGGGTGATTTTGCGAATATTCGGGCTACTCGGTGTTGTTCCAATGGATTAAGGAGACTCAAGAAAGTGATCCGGAGTTGAAGAAGGTGATCGATGAGTTAGGTGGGGTAAGACCCGGATTTTGCTATGAATAGTTGTTGCATCTTAGCCTAGATTTGCTTGAATCCATAACCTAAGTCTAAGACAAGGTGACTAATGGGCTGCGTGTCATTAGTGTGGCAACTTGTACTTAGGCATAGCTTGAATAGTTTAGGGTTGCTTATTGTATATTGCCTTGAAGAAGATAGCCTATAGGACATCGGACGTCCTCGCACAATAGGCAATTTATGCATCGCCAGTCTTCCTTTGGATATCGGACAAGCTCATATCGGCCAAGCTTCATCGGCAATGTTGAAGACCTCAAGAACGTCCGATAGTCTTCCCTAAGACATGTTCTGACTTGAAGTCTTCATTGACTTCGATGCAACGTTAACCTGCAAAGCGCATTCAATGAAGGTTTCCATTCTTGGCATACACTCAGAAAAGGACATTCCTCCTGCAAGCACAGACCGCCTATTTTTAGCAAAGTGTCAGGAGACAGACGCAAGCTACGGGTCGGCCTATCGAGTCAACAACCGATTAGAGCATTAATTGCTCTTAAATTCAAATTAGAAGACCACCAACGGCTCCAAGCTTCCTCCTACATATAAAAGGAGAATCCATTGCTGCATTCAATACACTTCAACAACTACAACTCTGAATCTTCTTCATCCTCTTCAAGTGCATTAAAGCTTAAACGTCCTATCTGTACATCCTTCTTTGAAGAGCCTCACTCTAAGACGATCAGTCCATTAAAGCTCTTCATTGATTGCAACACCTAGCTTTTCATAGCTCACGAGAATTGTATCTTATTGATATCAATTCTCCCACACAAACACTTGGTCAACAAAATTTTTGTACACAATCCATTAGAGATTTAGTTTGTAAAATATCTAGTGGAAAAACTTAGTACACGATTTTCAAATCCAAAGTTGACCACTTTGGTTGTGGACGTAGCACTTATTTATAAGTGTGAACCATATTAAATATTCTGTCTCTTTTTGTGTGATTGTGATTTGATTGTGTTGCTTTAAATTTCCAGTTTCCAATCATTAAGAACCGCGATCTTGTCTGCCAAGATCGGCCATTCTCAACTTGTCTGTGCTTCACAAGACTTCCGCGCAAAATTTTTAAAATCCCTAGTGAAGTAAGATTTTTGAATCAATTTCAAAAATTGGACATAGGCTATTCAACCCCCTTCTAGCCTATATAGAGCAACCTTGGACCTAACAATTGGTATCGAGCTTAACTCTTTGAAAACTAGTTTTTCCAAGATTAACCTCTTGAGAGATTAAAGATCATGGCTGCTCACCAAATGTTGGAAACCTCAAACGTGAACCATTGTCCTGTCTTGGATGAAGTTCACTTTGACATCTGGAAAGATAAAGTCAAAAGACATATGAATTCAATTGATAAACGTTTGTGGAAATGTGTCAGATGGACCCGAAATTCCAATGAAGCCTAATACACCGCGCGGTAGATCCAACTGCTGAAGTACCAAAGCCAAGAAGAGTGGGATGATGAAGACGAGAAGAATGATGCTCGGATGGAAAGGCCATCAACATCATTACCAGTGTTGATATAAGTACTTATCGCCAGATTATCAACTTGGACACAAAGAAAGGAGATGTGGGAAGCCATCCTTGAATATCTTGAAGGTGATGGCGAGACAAAGAACAACAAATTATATACTGCATCCGAAGTTTGACTCCTTCAAAAGGATCCCAAAGAGTCTCTGCGAAGTGCCTATGACAGATTCTATGAGGTAGTCAACTCTTGCTATTCATTAGGAAAGAAGTATGAAAAGAAAGAAATAAACATGAGATTTCTAAATGCACTAGGCGCCTATGGCATGTTAAAATCACTGCCATGAAAGAGTCAAAAGATTTAAACAAATTGACTCTTAGAAACCTTTATGCTAGTCTTTCAGTTTATGAGCTTGAGATCCAACAAGCTCAAGAAATGGAAAAGAGTTTTAAAAACTTGTCCTTACCACCATGTCTCGAACCTTCCTGTTCAAAACCTGATGAAACACCTTCTACATCCAGTGAAGATGATGATATTCTTTCTGACGAAGCCTTTGCTATGTTTGTAAAGAAATATCAACGTTTCAAAAGGTTTAATAAACCATCATCACATAGGCGGTCTTCTCACAAAGCTGTTCCTTATAAAACAACGCTCAACCAAAAATTCGCTCCTTATAAATCGAGACCATCAAAAGGATAATGAGCTAGTTTGTTTTAAGCGTAGAAAACCAGGCCATTTTGCCTCTAAATGTCCAAAGCCAAAGTATGAATTTTATAAGAAACGTCCGAAACTAAATTTCAAAAACAAAAAGGGATGGTGGTGAAGACATTGATGAAAGCAATCGCCTACATGGTGTGACACGACACGATGAGGATGACTCTTGTGACTTTCTGAAGAAGCCAACATATGCCTTATGGCCGGGAGTCACCACATGATTCGGTGAGGTCACTACCATTTCAACAAGATGACAGTGATGATGATGATGAGCTCAATGAACCATCAAAGGAGAGCTCATCAAAGCTAACAAAGACATCCGGAAGAGTTTTCAAAATTCAAAGGCCTATGTGAAATTAGCCAAGAAGCATGAACTAGTGTCTCGAGAAATCAACCTTGATGTCTAAGATCAAAGATCTTGATAGACAAAGTGAAAGTATCAAATTGCAAAAAGAGAACAAAGCTTTGATCGAAAAAGTGGATTTCCTACTTGAACACATCAAGAAGATAAATTCGAGAAAGATGACCTTCAAAAGGTTGTCAATACTTGGAATAACTCTAAAGGAAACTTTGATGCCATTCTCTCAAACCGAAAACTTTAGATGACAAAGCGGTATTGGTTTCCAAAGTGAGTTCAAAGTAGGTAGTTCTTCGGTTCTCAAAAGGATGAGACATCGAAGTGATTGAAGAATTGGTTGTAGGAGTTTCTTATGACCAGCGGTCTCCCAAAGGCAAGGACTTGGCTTTAACAAAGTTCCTTTTGTTTATCCCAAGAACACAAAAGACAAGTCCAAAAGAAAGCAATGACTGACTGCTAATAGTGAGTCGAGCAACTAAAACTGCCATTAGTCACCCTAAGAAAACAGGGATGACTAATAGCAAGTCTAGGAATTCTCGGCTCAAACCTATTAAATTTGTCAAAGGCAAGACTGCTGATCCCAACACCCTATAAAAGGGTAAAAGAAGTGAATTAGATAAAAAGCTTAAAGGACATGTGCTGTAAATACAAAATCTTTTGATAAAAGGTCTACCTATGGTAAACCTAACATCAACAAGAAAAGGCATTTTCGGCCTAAGTCCTATAGGCCAATTATCGCAGAAAGATCATTCCAAAGACTGCGATATTAAGAAGCCTCAAAAAGAAATCATTACTCATGTTGAAGGATTTCACAAATGCTCTTTCGCAAATGCCATGGTCATGAGATTCATGAATGCCTTCGAGATTCACACCTAAATCTAGAGGATTTACTCCTCCAAAGGTTAAACAAGTGTGGATCCCAAAAGGTTGCTAACCTTGAGGACCCAAAAATAAAAGGGGACCATATTCTTAAATGTCTATATTTCAGAATGCTTCATGGTGTCAATGAAGAAGAGAAAGATCTATGGTATCTAGACGGTGGATGCTCAAAGCATATGATGGTGATCCAAATCTTCTTTCAAGCATTGTTGAAGCAAAGGTCCCTCGGTCATATTTGGAGATAACTCAAAAGGGAAGACCATTGGTTATGGAAGTATAATCGAGGCAATCTCTCCATCAACAAAGTCTCTCTAGTTGAAGGTTTAAAGCACAATCGCTAAGCATATCACAATTACGTGATAAAGGGCTAACATGTCGGTTTTCCTCTAGTCAATGTCTCATAAAGGACAATGAGACATGTTCAACTATCTTGGATTCGAAAAGGGAATGTCTATCTTTGTTGACCTAAATCTTTGTTGGAAGAAAATCAAATCTTTGCTTGGTTGCTAGGTCATCAACGACAACGGTGGTTGTGGCACAAAAGGCTTAGTCATCTCAATTTCAAATACCTGGAGAAGCTATCAAAAGACAATCTAGTTGTTGGTTTGCCTAAAATATCACTGAATCACACGGTCTGCAGAGCATGTCAACTGGGCAAACTACACAAATCTTCCTTCAAAAGCAAGCCTTGCCTATCAACAACTGACCTCTACGGCTCTTGCACATGGATCTGTTTGGACTGTAACTACTACAAGTCTTGGTGGCGGCAAGTATACTCTTGTGGTAGTTGATGATTACTCAAGATTTACTTGGGTAGAAATGATGTCCTCCAAAGATGAAGCATATGACATCATTCGAACTCTTCGAAGACTACGGACTCGAAGCGGATGATATCTCGATGTCGGATCGTACAATGGAGCAGAGTTCAAGAACAATGGTGTAGCCAAATATTGTGATGACCATGGAATTGGTCACAATTTCTCTGCGTTGGCACACCTCAACAAAATGGAGTTCTTTGAAAGGAAGAACGAACTCTCATTGAAGCAGAAAGACAATGATTGCTTTGCCAAACCGCCTATGTATTTACGGGCGAAGGCGTGAACACCGCCCTTCACACAAAACAGTCCATCATAAATAAATTTCATAACAAAACTCCATATGAAATATGGAGAGGCGAGCTCCCAACATTGGATTCTTTAAAATATTTGGTTGTAAATGCTATGTTCTTTACAATGGTAGAGAACATAGAGGTAAGTTTGAATCCAAAAGTGATGAAGGAATTTTTCTGGATATGCCAAGTTTTCAAAAGCATACGAGTTTACAATAAAACTTCACTTAAAGTTGTTGAATCTGTACATGTTTCTTTTGATGAATTTGATTTCATTGGGCCACATTTGGCTCCTAAGGTTACTAATGATTCGATGAATATGAGACAGTGCGAACGGCTAATCCTAGATCTGCGATCCTCCTTCTTCACAAGATCTTCCAAGAGTCAACCCGTTAGAATCCTCAAACGAACCATCAAATGAACACTCAAAAACCCGAATCCCCTTTGCCTTCCACACCGAAGTCATACAACCTACCTTGGAATTAACCTACCCTTTAGAAAACCAAGCTTGATTACTTCTACTTCTCAAGAATCCATCTGCCGATGCAATAGGACAAGTTCAACTGCGAAGTTAGGGAAGTAAAAGATCATCCTATCACTCAAATCATTGGAGATCTTAATGCTGGTGTTCAAACTAGACAAGCTTCAAGAAACGAATGCATGTATTCTACTGCATTTGTATCTAACATTGAACCCAAAAAGATTGATGAAGCTATGGAAGATCCAAGTGGGTGGAAGCTATGCAAGAAGAGCTAAACCAATTTGACGGATGCCAAGTCGGTCACTAGTCCCTAGGCCTAAAGGACAAGCGTTATTGGCACAAAGTGGGTTTTCGAAACAAAATGGATGAAAACGGCAACATTACAAGAAACAAGGCAAGGCGGTAGCCCAAGGATACAGACAGGAGGAGGGTATTGACTATGATGAGACATTTGCCCCTGTTGCAAGATTAGAGGCTATCAGATTATTCTTGGCCTATGCCTCTTACAAAGACTTCAAAGTTTATCAAATGGATGTAAAGAGTGCATTTCTAAATGGAGAACTTCAAGAAGAAGTCTATGTTGAGCAACCACCTGGGTTCATAGACTGCTCAAGAAGAGAGGATGTCTACAAGCTGAGGAAAGCCCTTTATGGACTCAAACAAGCTCCAAGAGCCTGGTATGAGACCCTTTCAAAGTTCTTGATATCTCAAGGCTTTGTAAGAGGTCAAATTGACACTACTCTTTTCATTATGAAGCATAAAGGTCATTCCTTACTTGTTCAAATATATGTTGATGATATTATCTTTGGTTCTACTAATGAAAATCTTTGCAAAAGGTTTGAAAAGCTTATGCGAGTAAATTTGAGATGAGCATGATGGGAGAGCTCAATTTTTCCTTGGTCTTCAAATTCAACAAAGTTCAAATGGTATCTTCATCAATCAAGCCAAATATGCAAAGGATGTCATCAAGAAATTTGGTCTTGAGAATGCAAACTTCAAACTCCTATGGCTACTAACCGCCATCTTGACAAAGATGAGAAGGGCAAGAAAGTGGACATGACTCTCTGAGAGGCATGATTGGTTCACTTTTATACTTAACTGCTAGTAGGCCCGATATCATGTTTTTGTTTGTGTTTGTGCTAGGTTTCAAGGCGATCCAAAGGAGTCTCACCTACAAGCGGTCAAAAGAATCATCGATATCGATAGATACTCCCAATTTGGGAATCGGTATCCTAGAGATTCATCTTTTAATCTTATAGGCTATTCGATGCTGATTTTGCTGCATGTAAAGTTGACAGAAAAGCACAAGTGGGACATGTCAATTCTTAGGAAATAGACTTGTCTCATGGGCCGAAGAAGAAACCTCTGTTTCAACTTCAACAAGAAGAATACATAGGCTGCGGTAGCTGCTTGCTCACAATTGTGTGGATCAAACAAAGAACTAGTTGACTATGAGATCAAAGCGATGATTGTCCTATAATGTGTGACAACACATCAGCAATCTCGCTCAAAATCTGTCATGCACTCCAAAACAAAGCACATTGATGTGAGATATCACTTTCTTAAAGATCATGTTGAAAAAGGTAACATCGGCATGCAATATGTGCCTACAGAGAATCGTAGCGACATCTTCACAAAACCACTTGATTCAACCAGGTTTGCATATTTAAGAGGAGAGCTTGGTATGCTTGACCTCAATCCTTAATCCTTTCTAGCTAATTCTTTAAGTTATTTCATCAACGCCGTTATTAAAGCGCCTATGTGATCGCCGATCTCAACTCTGCGAGTAAATAGACAACCTTGGGTAAGTGTCTATCTCCACATCGGCGCTTCGATAAAATAGGCGGACTCGATAATATAGGCGGACTTAAGGGCGCCATACGTACAGTGACTCATCGGGTAATAAATGCGGACTTCAAATTTTATCAAATTCCATTTAGTGGCTGTCGAGGTATAAAAGGGTAAAATGTACAGAACTCTTCACAACTCTCAACAACCGCCATTTTCAACTTTCAAAACCTTTCAAGCTTCCAATCGTAATCCAGCTCAAATCGTCTCAAAACTCCAAAATCTCTAGTCTCTAATCTTAAAATCATCAATGGTAAGGATTTCTACACCTTTTGATTCATTTAAATCCAGTTTTAGGGTCTTGTTTTGACCTAATTTAAGGTTTTAAAACGTCCGCCATTGATGAATGTGCTATATTGCGATTGTTGCTTGAATCATGCTTTTGGGTGTAAAATGTGTTGTAGAGATTCTGTGGTACTATGTTTTCAATTTATATCGTTTTGTTTGCTTGAATCGACAAACTCGGTAGATATTTGAAAACCCGGATGATGAACTGTTCTTATATTTTGGTTCAATTTGTCTATATTTTGGGTTTTGATCGAACGATTACTGTTTATGTTATTATCTGCCGATTGCATGATTATCTCTTTTTCTTGCATATCTGCCGATTCCTATATCTGTTCTCACATCTACCGATCATGTAGGGAAAGTCTAAATCCTCAAAGGCCGCTGCTACAACTTCATCTTCCGCCCTGCTAAGCCAACCAGGGCTGCATTGGCGCCGAGCTCCCTATAAGGACCCTTCCCGGGTCAAGCTATCACCCGGGGATGACTATCGACATAGACTCCATCATTTGCACATCCGCTAGTGATGCCTTGCTAAAAGATTTGGTGAGTGTGGCCTTCTCCCTTGTTCCAACTCAACGACACCCACTACAAAGAACTATCTAGCCGAGGAATTCTATACAAGGATGATTCGCCTCCTCCTCCGGCTAGTGCCTCGAGCCGTCAACTTAAGCTATATCAAGGGCTACATCGAGGCCACTACATCAAGTTGACCTACAAGGATGTTGGAGAAATCCTTGACCGCCTGTTGAAGGCAAATTGGACTTGACCGATGCCGAATCGGCACTTGCCTGGAGATGATGAGGGGTCGCGCAACCGAGAGAGGTTTTCCGAGATGTCTAGGAACCTCTTCCCGTAAAACCCCTATCATATCGGCCATCCGCTCGACAAGAGCATCTTATTCAAAAATGGCTCGAGGGACATCTTCACCTCCCAACGGTGATGTGGACCAAGGCGTGGTCCTTCGCAAGCAACTCAACCGGGCAAAGATCATCTTTTCAATGTCCCGGGCGTTGCAAGTCAAGCTCACCCGTCCATGAAGAGGCCCTTTGTCGGGTTATCAATGTCATCCTCCGCCGTTATGAGGAGATTGATGAGCTGGTCGCTCGACGACCTCATCAAGGTGTCCAACACCTACGTCTTCACGGTCAACAACATCACCCGCTATCGGGATGATATGGCCAAAGGACAACCAACGCACTGAGGCCGCTGCTCGCTGCGCTACGCTGCCGCCTGCGCCTCCTTCTGCTCTGCACTCGGTGGCCCTCTACCCAAGCCGCAAGGGTAAGAGGAAGGTCACCTACACCGGGGTTACCGGTGAGGAGGAGGAGCCTACACCCATCTGGGTGAGCTGAACATTTTGACCTCGGCAGCTAGATCATGACCCATATGAGCTGCCGAGCCCCTACCAAAAGCCTAAACACTCTCCCTCTCTCACCCCAAAACTCAAACAGACCAGGAAACCTGCCCGCTCAAAGGCAGCCGTTGAGAAGGACCCATCAACCTTCCAACCAGCTGACCTCTCCAAACCCTCTCAACCTACCTCCCATTCCTCCAAACCCAAAACCAAACAAACCCTCCTACCCACGACGAATCATTTGGCCTTCCTAAGGTCTCATCCACACCATAGATCTGCCCGTCTCCACCACCGTTTCTCCATCTTTGTTCCTCCACCAGCCAGTTCCCACCACAACATCTCAATCACCAACTTCGCCTCTTCCACTCCTACTAAGTCCAAGCATGGCAAACGTTTTAAAAGAGTGCAAAGAAGAGGGTACATTTTAAGGCCGATGACACCACTTCTCCTCCACCTTCACCACCTCTGCCTACTACCACTACCACCTCACCTACTTCCTCACCTCCTCCATCTGCTCCCATCCAAACAACCACCACACAAGAGCCATCTTTCTCACCGCCACCTCTTCTCAACCACCATCCTCCAAACGACCTATCTCTCCTTCTTCCGACCCTCCTCCCAAACGCCTCAAAACCAACCCCTATACCACCTACACCCCGAGGTGCAGCTCTGTCCTTCGGAGACAGCAGCCTAAACCCAACCTGCCGACTCGACCCTTTCTTAGCCACCCTTGACTACCCCAAGAGATTTCCTGTCGGCCTATGTCCGGGTGAAATCATCTTTCAATGGGGTGCCTACTATGACCCTCTTCCTCCCGCTTGGTCACAACTCTTTTCTCCCACAACTCGGCGGTTCAAGATCTTATGATCTTCAACCAATGGGTTGCAATTCATAAAGACCTAGGCCTTCCCCTTCCAACCAAATCGGACATCTCCCCTTCCTCTCTCTGCCTAAACCCCGGTCTTCACCATTATCGCCATCCTTCCATCCTTCTTCACCCCGTGGTCTACACCTTCATTGATGTAGTCACCACTTACCTTGGCTTCAACCCTCTCATCCCTATTCTCTTCCTTTCTCCTAGCCTTTCCCTTTCTTTTCTCCTCCTCCCTTCTTCATTCACCCCTTTCCTATGTCATCTACATAGAAAGGCTCTTCCTGTTCCTCGCATCTTTCCTAGCCTTCCTTCACCCTCTATTGATATTTCCTCCACCATCCATTCTCCCTCATCCTCTAGCCAATCCTGTCTCCCACCACCCATCCTCCACCCTCACCTACCCAAGCCACCACCATCCTTCCCCTCGGCGGGACCATCGAGTCATCCCGACTCGTCGATACCTATCCCGCCGAGGCCGTCCATAAATTTTTGAAGGATTTTGAGGTCATCTCTGTTGACGACCAAGGCCCCGCACCAACTCTCTGCGATCGGTCTCACATCACCCATGTGCGGCCGGCATGACCCAAGTGATGGAGATTTCAAGGGGTGCAAAGGCCGCTTTGATGCCGCCACGATCCATCTCGGCCCGGCCAAGCCCTTGCCGACCAAATCTCGGCCTCTTCATCCAAGACGTCGCCATCTTCGAAACCAAGCTGGGACAACATAGCCACTAAGATGATGCAGGTCGTCGACATGGTTGAAGCGGCTACAAGCTTGTGCTTCACTCTCAACGCCAGGCCAATCGCTCTGTTCACTCCTGCGTGCGAACGCGTAATCTCACGGCCAAGCACTTGGCTTACTACCGCAAGGAGCGCGAACTGCGAGCACCGCCTCGGCTTTATTGATGCCTCGCTTGCGTCCATGAAGGAGGAGATGGCCGGACTCAACAATGATCGCAGACCAAGCTCATTGAGCATAATGCTCGCTCAAGCGTAAGAACAAAGAGCTCTCCTCGAATTGGCGACACTAAAGAAGAGCTAGCGGCGAAAACGAAGAAATTGCAAGACTTAAGGCTGCTGTTGACTCTAAATGGGCATCAAGGGCATATGGGCAATCTTCATCGAGCAAAGGCAAAGGTCGTGCATCATCTCGGTCATCTTCTCGAACCGTAGATAATATTTTGTATAATCTTTTTGCTAAACTTTGTAATTAAACAACTTGTTTAATTAACAATGTCTATGTTTTAAAACTTTCATGTTTATTATGAGCTGCTTATTATGTGATTGCATGAAATTTAAACCACCGGTTTAAAGACATGTCCTATATTGCCTATTATGCCTATCTGCATGTCTTTAAATTCACTTCATTACAAGTGTCGATGCTTAATTTCCTGTTTGTAAACACTTTGTAATTCTTGAATACAATGACCTTTATGTAAGTTCATCTAGGGCATGCTTATTTAATATATCAATCTTACAAGCATGTTATTACTAGACTTGAACATGGTCGGTGATATTGTATTCGTAGGGTCATGGACTCAAGCAAATAGGAGGAGATTGTTGCATCTTAGCCTAGATTTGCTTGAATCCATAACCTAAGTCTAAGACAAGGTGACTAATGGGCTGCGTGTCTGTTAGTGTGGCAACTTGTACTTAGGCATAGCTTGAATAGTTTAGGGTTGCTTATTGTATATTGCCTTGAAGAAGATAGCCTATAGGACATCGGACGTCCTCGCACAATAGGCAATTTATGCATCGCCAGCCTTCCTTTCGGATATCGGACAAGCTCATATCGGCCAAGCTTCATCGGCAATGTTGAAGACCTCGAACGTCCGATAGTCTTCGCCTAAGACATGTTCGATTTGAAGTCTTCATTGACTTCGATGCAACGTTAACTCAAAGCGCATTCAATGAAGGTTTCCATTCTTGGCATACACTCGAAAAGGACATTCCTCCCAAGCACGACCGCCTATTTTTAGCAAAGTGTCGGAGACAGACGCAAGCTACAGTCGGCCTATCGAGTCAACAACCGATTAGAGCATTAATTGCTCTTAAATTCAAATTAGAAGACCACCAACGGCTCCAAGCTTCCTCCTACATATAAAAGGAGAATCCATTGCTGCATTCAATACATTTCAACAACTACAACTCTGAATCTTCTTCATCTTCTTCAAGTGCATTAAAGCTTAAACGTCCTATCTGTACATCCTTCTTTGAAGAGCTTCACTCTAAGACGATCAGTCCATTAAAGCTCCTCATTGATTGCAACACCTAGCTTTTCATAGCTCATGAGAATTGTATCTTATTGATATCAATTCTCCCACACAAACACTTGGTCAACTAAATTTTTGTACACAATCCATTAGAGATTTAGTTTGTAAAATATCTAGTGGAAAAACTTAGTACACGATTTTCAAATCCAAAGTTGACCACTTTGGTTGTGGACGTAGCACTTATTTATAAGTGTGAACCATATTAAATATTCTCTCTTTTTGTGTGATTGTGATTTGATTGTGTTGCTTTAAATTTCCGTTTCCAATCATTAATGCTGATCTTGTCCGCCAAGATCGGCCATTCTCAACTTGTCTGTGCTTCACAAGACTTCCGCTGCTAAATTTTTAAAATCCCTAGTGAAGTAAGATTTTTGAATCAATTTCAAAAATTGGACATAGGCTATTCAACCCCCTTCTAGCCTATATAGAGCAACCTTGGACCTAACAATAGTGATGGTATTCGACGTTTCGGGGTAGAGTTTGTGCACCGGCGATTGAGGAAGTAAAACGACAAGTGTTAGATGAAGCCCATAAGTCTAAATACACAATTCACCCTGGGAGTACCAAGATGTATCGGGATTTGAAGAAGAATTTTTGGTGGAATGGAATGAAGAAGGAAATCGCCGAGTTTGTGTCGAAATGTTTGACTTGCCAACGGATTAAAGCAGAACATCAGAGGCCAGCTGGACTGTTGCAACCTTTGGAGATTCCAGAATGGAAATGGGAGAATATTGCAATGGATTTTGTGACAGGGTTACCGAGGACTCGACGAGGTCATGATGCGGTTTGGGTTATTGTCGATAGATTGACTAAGTCGGCCCATTTCCTTCCCATTGCGATTTCGGATTCGTTGGAGAAGCTTGCTTCATTGTATATTCAGGAGATTGTGAGGTTGCATGGGGTGCCAGTGAGCATTGTATCGGACAGGGATCCGCGGTTTACTTCTCGGTTTTGGCAGTCACTTCAGAATGCTTTGGGGACGAAGTTGAATTTGAGTACACATTTCACCCGAGACCGATGGACATCCGAGAGAACGATTCGATACTTGAGGATATGTTGAGAGCTTGCTCGATGGACTTTAAGGGAACTTGGGATTCGCATGTGCCATTGATCGAGTTCGCCTACAATAACAGTTATCAGTCGAGTATTGAGATGGCTCTGTACGAGGCACTATATGGTAGGAAGTGTCGTTCTCCTATTTGTTGGGATGAGGTTGGTGAAGCGAAATTGTGGTGTCCGGAAATGGTTCATGAATCGGCGGAGAGTGTGAAAATTATTCGGGAAAGATTGAAAACGGCCCAGAGTAGACAGAAGAGTTATGCCGACAATAGACGTAGGGATCTTGAATTTGAGGTTGGCGATCACGTGTTCTTGAAGGTTTCACCTCGGATTGGGGTTAAGAGGTTTGGTAAGAAAGGAAAATTGGCCCCGAGGTATATTGGACCGTTTGAGATCTTGGAACGAGTTGGAAAGTTGGCATATAGGCTTGCGTTGCCACCATCGATGTCAGGTATTCATGATGTATTTCACGTGTCGATGTTGAGGAAGTATTTGACGGATGCCTCACATGTGTTGGAGTATGAGCCGGTGGATTTAACGCCCGACCTTTCATATGTCGAGCAACCCGTAAGGATTTTGGATACAAAGGAGCAAGTATTAAGGACGAAGACTATACCCCTCGTGAAGGTGTTGTGGAGGAATCACAATATCGAGGAGGCCACTTGGGAGACCGAGCAGGAGATGTGTGAGAAATATCCCGCGTTGTTTGATGGAGTCGGTAAGTAAATTCGCGGACGAATTTATTCTAAGGGGGTGAGAATGTAACGCCCGCCTCATTTGCATCATTTCATCATATATAATTTCATATATGTTTTGCATATCTCATCTCGTCATTTACATCATTTTATCATAAGTGATTACATGTGTTACGTGTACTATATCATTGCTTAAAGTCTTGTATTTTATCGTGCTTGAGACGCGTTACAAGTGAGGAGCGATCGGGCCTAGGAAAAGCAAACCAAACTTTTGGGCACACAAGCCTTGGCACGACCGTGCCAGTTGGCACGGCCGTGCAAGGCATTCCAGAGAGTCAGTATTGCGATATGAGGTTGGCACGACCGTGCAGCCAAGTTGGCACGGCCGTGCGAGAGGTTCCAGAGACCAGACTTTGCCATATAGGGTTGGCACGACCGTGCATGCTTTATGGCACGGCCGTGCGAGGTTGGCACGACCGTGCAGCTTATTTGGCACGGCCGTGCGAAGCGCGAACAGTTCAAATGGAGTGGCCCTTAGCTTGCCACGTCAGCAGGCCGAATTCATCTCCACTTTCAGCCACTTAAATGAACAAAAGAGTGTTTAACACTCTCATTTTCCCCCTCCCACCTTAGAGCCTTGAGAGAGAAAAAGGAAAGAGTTTAGAGTGAGAAAGTGAGGGCTTCTTGAGATTGTGAAGGAGTCTCGACGATCCGGGCACGCCATTGCGAAGGTCGTGCCGAGGGGAAGCTTTCCAACCGATTAACTTTTCCTTTTCTTCGCTTTTTCCGACGAGAGGTAAGCTACTACCCCCTCTTCTTCTCGTTTTATGTCTCGTATGACATCCTAGACTTCTATTACGTAGAGTTAACATGCTAGAATAGTGAGAATGTGATTCTTGCCCTGAATGCCATTTTTGGACTTGTGAAATATGTTGCTAATTGTTCTATGATGGTGGAAAACTCGATATTGGGCGATAATATGCTAGGATTAAAGTGCAAGACCATTTTCGTAACTCGCCATCATTAGTAACCTAAAATGACTCTAACGGAGTCGGTTAGGGTTTGATAATTGATGTGACCACGTGTGTGTTTTGTGAGCTCTTTGGATGCTTGAGAGACCCGTTGGGGGATTGGTTATGCGATACACGTTTAGTGGTATTGTGTTAAATTGATGTTGGTACTATGTGGCTATATGTACTAGAATTATTTGCGTACATTAGCATGTTATTGATGGTGTCGTTATACTCCCTACTTTGGAGTATAATGCTTTTATTTAATGTTAAGTAAACATTACTTGAACATTTGGTTGATTAGTTAATGTGTCGAGTAAACATCTACTTGAGCATTGTTTAAGTCCATGGCATATTTGTTGGAGGTGTATTGACGCTCGGTTATTGCGTGAGCCGGGGCTACGTAATAGCCGAAGGCCAATACACTGGGCCTCGCCCTACCGTCGGCCGCGGTAGGGGTTATAGCGCTAAGTGTTGTACGGAATAAACGCGACCTTGGTAAGCTATACCGTGATTGTTTCTCGGGTCGTTGGGGACCGAGTCTTCACGTCGACGTGGATACGAAAAACGGTTCACTTGGGTTTTCGTTATTTGGTTCGATGATCGGATACGACATCAACGGTTTCTTCATTGGTATTTATTGGTTGGTTGGTTGGAAGTTGGTATGTCGGAGGTGTACCTCGACGGTATCCTTTTATATGTGTTACATATCGCACCTACGTGAGTTGCATGCTATGTGACTTATGTTATGAATTACTCGATGTGATGATGATTGGAAAAGATTATATTATGTCAACCATGTTATATACAATTCTTATTACTGTTTGCATCTCGCATGCCATATTGTTGCATTAGTAGCTTATTGAGTTTTATAACTCACCCCGTCCATTGTTTATTGTTTTCCTTAGATCCCGAGCCTGCGAGAAACCCCCTGTGACCGTTCGTTGTCGTCCGGCGTCGTTCGCAGTCCTTCTTTTGGTAGTGCTTCTTAAGCCTGGTATTTTCTTTTGGTGAGGCCGAGGGTACATGTGTTATCCAAACAGTGTAAAGTTGGGTAGAAGTCCCGTACATGTTGTTCATTCATATTCTTTTGTAGATGCCGACGTGGATGTCAGGCTTTGTAAATGATGTTACTTATTTTATATTTCGCGCACTCTGATAATATTATATGTTAGTCCCGAGCCCCTTCGCTCGCGGGTTTGTTGGTTATGTTATGTGATCTTTTCCGGCTTTTATGTGCCGTGATATATAGTTTTGGTTTTCAAATAAACATACATTTGCATTACAGGGTTTTTGCACGAAAAGTGATTTTTTTTAAATTGTGCATTTCATGTCCCATCTCGCGAACCGGACGGAGTTTCCAAATAGGATCTCGGGTCGGGTCGTGACAGCAGAGCTCCTAAACATGAAGTCTGATTGCAATATTAGCCAGTCTGCTTATAATTATATTATTAAAGCAGTTAAGGGATGGTTGCCTGAGGGAAATAAGCTGGTAAAGAACTTTTACGAGACAAAGAAGTTGGTGGGGCACATTGGGTTAGGGTACGAGAAGATAGATGCGTGTAAGGGTACAAATATAAGGTTGTGCATATGCGCCGATGGTTTTACTCCTTTTGGGCTAGGGGAAAAGTCTTACTCTTGTTGGCCGGTTATAGCTACTGTCTACAATCTTCCTCCGTGGTTGTGTATGAGTGATCCCTACATGTTCTTGTCACTATTTATCCCTGGACCAAACAGCCCTGGTAGGAACATTGATGTTTATCTCCGACCTCTGATGGACGAGTTGAAAAGGCTTTGGGATGACGGAGTTGAAACCTGGGATGCTTTCAAAAAAGAAAATTTCAACATGAGAGCTGCACTGATGTGGACAGTTAATGACTTCCCTGCCTATGGGATGTTATTGGGTTGGAGCACGCACGAAAAATTGGCTTGTCCATATTGTATGGACGACACGGAGTCCTTCACTCTCTTGTACTCTAGAAAATCATGTTGGTTCGATTGCCACAGACAATTTCTACCAATGGACCATCCTTTCAGGACTTAGAAGACACAGTTTACTAAGAATAGGGTTGAGCAAGATGAACCGCCTATTCGTTTGAGTGGTGAAGATGTTTTTCGAGAGGTATCTAAACTGCCTGATATTAGGTGGGGAAAGAAGTTTAAGAAGGATAGAGTTCAAGGGTACGTGACTTTTTATAACTGGACTAAGAAGAGTATTTTTGGGAGTTATCGTACTGGAAGATAAATTTGATATACCATAACCTTGACGTCATGCACATCGAGAAGAATATGTTTGACAATATTTTTAACACGGTCATGGATTTCAAGACAACCACCAAAGACACAGCCAAAGCTCGTCAGGACCTTAAGCACATTTGTAAGTGGCCTGCCTTGGAGTTGAAAGAGGCCAATGGTAAAATAGTGGAACCAACTGCCACATACGTTCTTACCAAGGATAACAAACAAAGAGTTTTGAAGTGGCTCCACGGTTTAAGGCTTCCAGATGGTTACGCGTCTAACATCGATACTTGTGTGAATCTAGAAGAGGGAAAGTTTAGGGATTGAAGAGTCATTATTGTCATGTGTTACTCGATAGACTACTCCCTATTGCACTCAGAGACCTGTTGCTTGACCATTTATGGGTTGCCTTAACAGAGTTAAGTGAGTCTTTTAGAGCGTTATCATCTTCGACTCTACGTGTTGATGACATGAAAAAGTTGGAGGAGAGCATTGTAGTGACACGCACTTTGCAATCTTGAGAAGATATTTCCTCCTTCGTTTTTCGATTCTATGGAGCATTTACCGGTACACTTGGCATACGAAGCTAGGGTTGGTGGTCCCGTTCAATACAGATGGATGTATCCATTTGAGAGGTAATTGATTTTACTTTCATACTATTTGTACTAAATACTTAAAGATCAATCACAACTTGTTTAACATTTATGCTCTTATCTACAAATAGGTATCTAGGGGCATTAAAAAGGAAGATGAGCAACAGGGCCAAGGTGAGGCCTTAATCTCAGAGGCTGTCATTATAGATGAAATCGTTGCCTTTGCAAGAACATATTTCCATCCCGATGTTGAGATGAGATTGACTAGGCTAGGCCGCAATTATGACGGTGGAGAGCCCGACTCTAATGAAGGGATCTCAGTTTTTTCTCCCCCAGGTCGATTCCTCGGCAGACAGGTTGGTAAGAGAATGTTAACCCGTAAGGAGTTTGATGCTGCGAAACTCTATGTTATCCTTAATTGTCCTGTGGTTGAGGATTATCTCAAGTAAGTTAATTAAAAATTCACTTACATCATGTTTAATTATAAGTAGATATTATTTGTATTAACATTCGTCCATTGTCCACTCCTAATGTAGAGCTTTCGAAGATGAAGCTGGAGATGATATATCTATTGAATTACTACAAATTAGGATAGACAAAGAATTTCCTTCATGGCTCAAAAAATATTTATAAAATCATCTCACTATTAATATTTGTAAACTTATTTTAAAATTTTAATCTTCAAATTCCTATAAACTTATTCATGTTTTATAGGTCTCGGAACATCCTGAGGACACCAAAGCTGCTCGGCTAAAAGAATTAGCTTCAAATCCGTACATGCAAGTTAATTCATACAACGGTTATTTCGTTAATGGCTATGTCTTTCATACCAAAACATATGGGGAGATAAGATTAACATGGAATAGCGGTGTTAATCTTAAAGGAAACTTTGAGTATTATGGTGTCTTGAAAGAAGTGATTGAGTTGAGGTATATATGGAGTAATAGTGTTGTCTTTTTCAATTGTGACTGGCGAGATTCTGTCCGAGGTATTACAAAGCATGAGATTTTTGACCTCGTTGATGTGAAGAAGTCATCTAGACATGCGTGGGATGACGTATTCATCTTAGCTTCTCAAGCTCAACATGTCACGACCCGATCCGAGATCCTATGTGGAACCTCGTCTGGTTCGTGAGACGGGAACACAAAATGCATAATTAAAAATCATTTTCATGTAAAAACCCTGTAATGCAAGTGTATGACTTTTAAAGGCAAAACAAAACCTCACGGCAAAATAACAAGCCGGAGTAAAACACATTAGCTAGCCAACAACCCACGAGCTAGAGAGCTCGGGATAAACATACATTCATAACAGAGTGTGCGGAATAAGAATTAACAGTATATACAAGGCCTAACAACCACGTCGGCACCACAAAAGAATAATACACAAGTGTGAAATACAAAGACTTCTACCCAAATTTACATTGTTTAAGTAACATGTATACCCTCGACCTCACCAAAAGAAAAATACGGAGGCTCAAGGAGAAACTACCCAAAAGAATGTCGGACAAGCTCACCGGCGACAATGCAGGGTCACTGAGGGTTTCTCCCCGGACCGGGATCTAAGGAAAACAAATAAACAATGGACGGGGTGAGTTATAAAACTCAATAAGCTACTAATGCAAAAATATGACATGCGAGATGTGAACAGAAATAAGGATCATATATAACAAAATTGTCATAACGAGATAATTCTCAAAGCATCATAGTTGGCAGGTATCTCATATAGCCACGTATCACATAGCATGCATCTCACGTAGGAGCGATATGTAAACACATATAAAAGAATACCGTCGAGGTACACCTCCGACATACAAACTTCCAACTAACCAACCAATAATACCAATATAGAAACCGTTGATGTCGTACCCGATCATCGAATCAATAACCAAGAATCATGGTGAACCGTTTTCCCTATTCACGTCGATGTGAAGACTCGGTCCCCACGACCCGAGAAACAATCACGGTATAGCTTACCAAGGTCGCGTTTATTCCGTACAACACTTAGCGCTATAACCCCTACCGTGGCCAACGGTAGGGCGAGGCCCAGTGTATTGGCCTTCGGCTATTACGTAGCCCCTGCTCACGCAATAACCGAGCATCAATACACCTCCAACAAATATGCCATGGACTTAACGAATGCTCAAGTAGATGTTTACTCGACGCATTATAACCAATCAACCAAATGTTCAAGTAGATGTTTACCCAACATTTAAAATAAACAATTCATACTCCAAAGTAGGGAGTATAACGACCACAACAACAACATGTTCATGTATGCTAAGTGATTCTACTACACATAGCCATTTAAACACTAACACCAAAGATTAACACAATACTAATAAATGTGTATCACGTAACCAATCACCCAACGTGTCTCTCGAGTATCCAAAGAGCTCACAAAACACATACGTGGTCACATTTATTATCAAACCCTAACCAACTTCGTTAGAGTCATTTTAGGTTACTAGTGATGTCGAGTTACGAAAGAAGTCTTGCACTTTAAATCCTAGCACATTCACGCCCAATTTCGAGTTCCCCAACATCATATAACAAGCCACAACATTGTTCACAAGTCCATAACACTCTTTCATGGCAAGAATCATATATTCACAAATCTAGCATGGTAACTTCATACATTAGAAGTCTAGGATGTCATATGAGACATAAATCAAGAAGAAGAGGGGGAAGTAGCTTACCTCTTAACGAAAACAACCAAGGAAAATGAAATCCAATCGGTGTGAAAGCTTCCTCTAGCCAAGACCTTCGCAACGGTGTGCTTGGATCGTCAAGACTCCTTTACAAACTCAAGAAATCACACTTTCTAACTCTAAACTCTCTCTATTCCCTCTCTAAGATCTTGGGTGTTTGAGGGGAAGAAATGAGAGAAAACCAAGTTCTCTCATGGTGTTTAAGTGGCTGAAAGAAGCCTCAAGCCGGCCTGGTGACGTGGCACCATAATGGCTTTGACGCCCCGAGTTCGGAATTCGGTATTGAACCCTAACTCGGTGCGCCAAACTAAATGAGACAACTAAAGTTCACCGGAGTGAACGAGCTACACGAGCTCAAAACCAAAACTATGCAGCGGAAAACCATAACTAATAAAAACCTGAATTTTAAAAACTCGAATAACAAAACAACAACTATAAAATCTCCATGGCCAAAAATAAGCCGAAGAACAATACTAATAGAAGCCCCAACAATAGACCTCGACGGCTAACTACTGAGCCGGAGAAACAACAACAGTAAATACTCGTGAGCTAACATGCTCGAGGAGACTACAATAATAAACAGCTCAACATCGAGTGTCGGCTCCAAAAGAATACAACATTAAAGGAGTTACAGAACAATGCTACCCGCAAGTAAAGTTTACATAACTCTACATCAACCATCGTTCTCACTGAACTAAGAAACTGAGAAACATAATTATACACAAGCTCCGGAGAGCAACTACCCAAAGATTCTGACACCAAAGTCTCACCGATCGCACTATGTCGTCCTTCGATTGCAATCTAAAAGAGTTAACACAATAAGGGTGAGTCTAAAAGACCCCGTAAGCCACTATAATGTATTGTATGCTATGAGTATGAATGCAACAGTAAACCAAAACTCTACATGTAGCTAGTCTAAGTAGCACTTCCGGCATACCTAACATCTCAGCCACAAACCGACAAGTCAAGGTACTATTCTAACTTGACCAATAATCAACAAGCTATCACATGCAACTATATGACATGGCATGATGCTCAACAGTAGGAATAACATGGTAATAACATTTATATACCATAACGATCATGTATCATATTGAAAGTATACAAGTCACATAAATCACTTAGCAATTTGGTGTTCACATAAGTGCAACTTAATTAAACCACATCATGAAGGATATTATTTCTCTTTCTTCCAACTTCGCGTTGCTCTTGCAATACACGAGAAAACATATGTGCCTCGATACCCGTGTACGTAGTATCGACGTCCCCGAATAACACATCGAGTTCTAACTAGCAAACCAAAGTCGCGCGTATTGCTACAACAGTGGGGCTACATCCCACCTGCGACCAACAGGTGAGGGGTGTGTGCAAACCGGTACGGCGACTTATAGCGATTACAAAACAAATTCGTAAAGACTATAGGTCGTCCCACCTTGATTAGTCAACCAATGCCAGCTGGACTCAATGCAATACACAAGTAGATATTCACTCGTCATTCTCAACAAATCATCATGTGTTCTTTGAATCACATATCAAATCAACTCAATGTGCTTGTAAATACTATACACACAATCAATCATCAAAGTAGGATGATTGTCCTACGATCAATCATCAAAGTAGGATGATTGTCCTATCTCATACTAGAACAATCACAACATGTCCGTAATCATTGAACATATAGACAAACGAGACAATAGGCAAGGTAGGCCAATTGTACAACTCAACCACCAAACAGTGTCTGTGATAGCTAGACACATACATAAACCCCAATGTAAGGTATATATACCTTATAATCAACTGTCAAACAATGTCCATAATGTGGAACCTATATAACACAAGGATAGGCTATTCATCCTAATCCCAAAATAAGGTAACATGTTTCTCACATGTACGCAAACTCATAACCCCACGTAGGTAAGTCTGCTCTACTCGTACTTACAACCATTAATTAAGGGGCAATAGCTACGCTAAACTAAGGATCTCTAAGTATCCTATCGTCACACAATATCTTTCATCTCATGCGCATCATAATATATTACATATTCTTATCGTCGCATACTTCAACTTTATTCGATTTAACTCGTAGTCAGCTAATGTTTGACTAAGTCAACCAAGGTCAACGTTTCACTAAGTCATGAACCCGTCAATTCGTCATCCCACATGGTAGGGAATTAATATATTTCATGTAGGCATTACTATTACCCATTTCTCAACTCCGTAGAGTCAACTATACACATTAATGAAATTACCACAATAATCGACGTTTATTTGTTACGTCCTATTCGACTCCGCCAGAGTCAGTCACGACTAGTATATAGTTCGTACAGTATTTAAGTACAATTATACTATCTCATATTAACTCCGCTAGAGTCGTTACCAATATTTAAAATGTCGGGACAAGTCATAGTATCGTTCCTACAAACTCATATCAATTGCAATACTCAATGGACGAAGAGTCTACTACTCGTAACGATTTCATAAGGTTTCCGCTAGTGCGTAAACAACAAAACTTCAATGATTCGATATAGTCAAACTTAAGAATAACATAGTGAGGAACAATTAAATTAAACAAGTCTTCGGCGACTTTACGGTCGGAACCCAACTAATAATATACAAGTATATTTCAACCTCAATGAGTTTCAATTACTCGGCATAATGCTTACCAGGACAACCGCGACAACACAACAACTACAACAATAATAATAACAACAACATCAAGATCTACGAGTCTCTACTATTCGAAGTCTACGAACTCAACAATAATTCATCAATTCTTTCTTTATTCCAAAATCCTTAATCAAGAAAGCAACGAAGTATAACCTAACATCATTCGTAGGGACAATTATATGTATTTCTCCCAATAAAAGTCACGAATATCATCGCTAACGCATCCTACATGCTTTACTCTTCCAATTCAACTCGTAAAACACACAAAGCATTATAGTTACTTACCTTCACCGCAAATCCACCACGAAATCAAGGGCTGATGGTGGAAATACTCTTCTCGACGAGCTCTACGCTTTTACGGAGTCCAATCGTCGAACTCACACTTGATCCAAGCCCGAATCAAGCTTTCTCTCTCTCAAAACTTCACATTCTTTCTCTAAAATGTGGGAGAAGAGGTGGGGTGGTGATTCTTCAACAGATCAGACGATCCCTTTGGGTAAAACTGTGCTCCTCGTCGTCCTCTATGCTATGGTGAAGACGGCTCGTCGATCCGACAAGCGAAGCTCAAGATATCGCGAAATCTTTCTCCTCTCTCTCTTTTAGCTCTCTCTCTCTCTAAACTCTGGGTTGGGAGGAAGAAAAAATGAGGGGAAATAAGGTTGGGTTATGTTATTAATACCATGGGTAAGTGTTTGGTCCAATCCCGGGCTTGTTTGAGCATTTTAAACCACTTAAAAATGTTAAAAACCGAGAAAAGACGAAAACCGGACGAGCAGAGACGGGGCAGGGCGATCGCTCTGCCCTAAACAGGGTGATCGCTTTGTCTTCTAGACACAAGGCGATCGCTTTGTTCTCCCCAGGGCGATCGCTTTGTGTCCAGATTCTCCGAACTCTCCGAAAATGCTCCGAAACACCCCCAAAATGGTCCTAAATGATCCCAAAGTGATTCTAAGTCTTTGGGAAGGTCGAAATACTCGAGAAAGGTTCCCGAAAGGTCCGAAAACAACGCTAGAAGTTCAACGTAATGCTCACGAAATCAATCATATAAAGATTCGAGTACAAATCGGGTTATACGAGAAACTTGAGATGACTCAGCGTACGGGTTAACGACGAGATCAACGTGATCATTAGTCGTGAAGGAGTCTAAACCAAAGTTAGGTCAATCAACCAAAGAGAAGATGTAACGCATACGAACGCTAATCGATGTCGAGGATAATCACGAACAGATAAAGGAACAAAGCGCAACTCACCATGAGTTAAACGCGCGTCAAATATGATTCTCGACCTAACACGTCACGCTTAACGAGCATGACACCTCACTCTCTGAGGGTTTTAAAGTCAATATCAAGAGACTACGGGTGAACCTGGAATGAAGTTGGGTCGAGGTATTACAATGGCCACTCAAAATTAAAGTTGGTCAAAAATGAGATTTTCTCAGGTGAACAGTCTAGGCACTATGCGGACGCACTATGCGGCCGCATGGCTTCTATGCGGGCGCCTTGTGTGGCCACATAGAATCCAGAAACTCTATGCCAAGGTTGAGCTCGCACTATGCAGCCGCATAGTGACCAGCTCAAGTCAAAGTCTACAAAAGTCTTCTAAAGTGTTTCCAAAACACTCCCAAGTCAACCTAAGGTGATTCTAAGTCCAAGGGGAGGTCAAAACACTCGAGAAGGGTTCCCAAAATGACCGATAACAAGGCGAGAAATCCACGCATCTCAAGAATGAACGACTACAAGAATTAAACAACCAATCGAAGCATACGAAACACATGGAATGTAGCATAAATGTACCATGAATTAAATGCAACATACTCAAGAAATGCTAATGGTATAAATTAAGATGATATATACATGACGTAAGAATGATATGAGCAATATTAATGATGCAAATGAAGCGGGTGTTACATTCTCACCCCCTTAGAATAAATTCGTCCACGAATTTACTTATTGATTCCATCGAACAAAGCGGGGTATTTCTCACGCATCTCCTGTTCTGTCTCCCAAGTGGTTTCCTCGACATTATGATTCCTCCACAACACTTTCACAAGGGGTATAGTCTTTGTCCTTAACACTTGTTCTTTGGTATCCAAAATCTTTACGGGTTGTTCGACATAGGAAAGATCGGGTGTTAAATCCACTGGTTCATATTTCAACACATGTGAAGCATCCATCAAGTACTTCCTCAACATCGACACATGAAACACTGCGTGAATACCTGACATCGACGGTGGCAAAACAAGTCTATAAGCCAACTTTCTAACTCTTTCCAAAATCTCAAACGGTCCAATATACCTCGGAGCCAATTTACCTTTTTTATCGAATCTCTTAACCCCAATTCGAGGTGAAACTTTCAAAAATATGTAATCACCAACCTCAAACTCAAGATCCTGTCGCCTATTATCCGCGTAACTCTTCTGTCTACTCTGACTCATTTTCAATCTTTCCCAAATAAGTTTCACATTCTCTGATGACTCATGAACCATTTTCAGACCCCACAATTCGCCTTCACCAACTTCATCCCAACAAATCGGAGAACGACACTTCCTCCCATAGAGTGCCTCATACGGAGCCATCTCAATACTGGACTGATAACTGTTATTATAGGCGAACTCAATCAATGGTACATGCGAATCCCAAGTGCCCTTAAAGTCCATCGAGTAAGCTCTCAACATATCTTCAAGTATCTAGATTATTCTCTCAGACTGTCCATTGGTTTGTGGGTGAAATGTCGTACTAAGATTCAACCATGTTCCCAAAGCATTCTGAAGTGATTGCCAAAATCGAGAAGTAAGCCGTGGATCCCTATCCGATACAATACTCACTGGTACCCTATGTAACCTCACGATTTCCTGAATATACAATGTAGCAAGTTTCTCAAATGAATTCGTCATCGCAATAGGAAGAAAATGAGCTGACTTAGTCAATTTGTCAACAAAAACCCAAACGACGTCATGACCTCGTCGAGTCCGTGGTAATCCTGTCACGAAGTCCATTGCGATGTTCTCCCATTTCCATTCCGGAATCTCCAAAGGTTTTAACAATCCAGCTGGTCTCTGATGTTCTGCTTTAACCCGTTGATAAGTAAAACATTTCGATACAAACTCGGCAATTTCCTTTTTCATTCCACTCCACCAAAAATTCTTTTTCAAATCCCTATACATCTTAGTACTCCTCGGGTGGATTGTATATTTAGACTTATGGGCTTCATCTAACACTTGTCGTTTCACTTCCTCAATCACCGGTACACAAACTCTACCTCGAAACGTCAAAATGCCATCACTATTCTTAGCAAAATTTGGTGTCTTACCCTCATCCAACTCATCAATTAACCTTTTCAATTCTGGGTCACTTTCTTGGGTTTCCTTAATCCTTTGAAACAACATCGGAGTAGCCCGAATATTAGCAAAAACCACCCCATGGCTAGATTCACTAGGACCCTAATCACGAATATCCTCAAGCATCTTCCACTCCCTAGTCATCAAACAAGAAATATACGCTTTCCTACTAAGCGCATCCGCTACAACATTGGCCTTTCCCGGATGATAAAGAATAGTGCAATCATGGTCCTTCAACCGTTCCATCCACCTACGCTGTCGATTATTCAACTCTTTTTGCGAGAATAGATACTTAAGGCTCTTATGATCAGTGAACACCTCAAACTTAGCCCCATACAAATAATTTTTCCATTTATGAAGAGCAAAAATAATCGCAGCCAATTCGAGATCGTGTGTCGGGTAGTTCTGTTCATACTGAGTCAACTTTTGCGAGGCATACGCTATCACCCTTCCGTTCTGCATCAAGACACAACCCAAACCTTCCTTTGACGCATCACTGTAGATCACAAATCCATCGTGTCCATTCGGCAATGCTAGAATAGGAGCTGTAGTCAACTTCTCTTTCAATTCCTGGAAGCTCACCTCATACTTATCATTCCACACAAACGGCTTATTCTTTTGAGTCAATTAGTCAACGGGATTGCAATCTTAGAAAATCCCTCTATAAACCTCCGATAATATCCCGCTAAACCCAAGAAACTACGAATCTCTGTTACAGTCTCAGGTCTTTTCCAACTTACCATAGCCTCAATCTTAGCTGGATCAACTGAAATTCCTTGTCCCGATACCACGTGGCCTAAAAATGATACTTCCTCCAACCAAAAGGCACACTTACTAAACTTAGCAAATATTTATGTTCCCTCAAAACTGTCAACACAATCCACAAGTGTTTCTCGTGCTCCTCTCGAGACTTAGAGTACACCAAAATATCATCAATGAAAACAACTACGAAACAATCAAGATACGGCAAAAACACCCTATTCATCAAGTCCATAAATACCGCGGGTGCGTTAGTCAAACCAAAGGGCATAACCACAAATTCAAAATGCCCATATCGAGTCCTAAATGTCGTCTTAGGAATATCTTCCTTCCGAACCTTCAACTGATGGTAACCACTCCTAAGATCAAGCTTAGAGTACACTATGGAACCCCGAAGTTGATCAAACAAGTCATCAATCTATGGGAGAGGGTATTTATTCTTAATTGTAACTTGATTCAACTCCCTATAATCGATACACAACCTCAATGAACCATCCTTCTTCCTTACAAATAATATCGGTGCACCCCAAGGCGATACACTCGGTTTAATAAAACCTCGATCAAGCAATTCCTGCAACTGAATCTTCAATTCTTTCAACTCGGCCGGTGCCATGCGATAAGGTGCCTTTGATATCGGCGCGGTACCCAGTAACAACTCAATACAAAACTCCAATTCTCTATCAAGGGGCAATTCATAATCGTCCGAAAACACATCCAAAAATTCACGCATAACTGAAACATCCTCCAACATAACCACCCTTTTTGATTTATCCACCACACAAGCCAAATACCCCGAACAACCATGAGATAATAACTTACGAGCTTTCAGGGCCGAAATAAGACGAACACCACCCATACACTTATCACCAACAAATACAAAAGAAGACATTTTCGAAAAATCAAAAATAACAAACTTCTTGCGACAATCAATAATAGCATGGTGTGCATGTAACCAATCCATCCCCAAAATCACATCAAAGTCACGTATAGGTAAAACGACCAAATCCGCAGGTAAATGATGACCATCAATACTCACATCACAGTCATGATAAATATCAGAAGCTACTTGGCACTCTGCCATTGGAGTAGACACCTCCAACACATATGGCAATGATTCACGCATGGTATGTAAATGACAGGCAAAATGTGATGCAATGTATGAATGTGATGATCCTGGATTTATAAGCACTCGAGCTTTCGCACTAGAGACAAATAGGGTACCTCCTATGATGTTATTGGCCTCAGGAACTCTATTTTGGTCTAGGGTAAAGACTCGACCCTGTACTCTAGGATGTCCCTCATTGTCTCTCTTGACGCCCACATTCTGTAGCGCACCTCCCAGTTGGACCCCTTTATTCTTCGGGCAATCCCTTTGGTAGTGCGTGCCATCACCACAAATTGCACACTTCCCCTGTTTCCTCCAACATCTATCCTCGGTATGCCCAGTCCTTGCACAGAAATTACATGTCGTCCCCTGTCCTCGCTGTCCCTGTACGGCGTTCCCCTGATTTCCTGCTCTTTGCTGAAATTGACCACCACGACGACTATTATTAACCCCCTTATTGTTAGCCCCACCAGTATTTTGATTTTTCCACTTTGAATGTGCTCCCTATTGTGTCCCACTTGTATTCCCCGATTTAATTCGATGCTCATCAATGTCATGTTCGATCTTATAAGCCTTCTCAACTGCCCTCTGATAACTCGTCAACTCAAGGGGTATGAGTTGCTTACGATACTCAGTCCTCAAACCCTTCACGAATCGGTAAACTTTCTTCTCATCTGTCGGAAGTAGATGAGTACAATATTGGGATAGCTCGATAAATTTTGCGGAGTACTAAGCTATCGTCAAACTTCCCTGCTCCAGACTGAGAAACTCAACTTCCTTCTTGGCCTGCACGACATCTGGCACAGACTGATTTCTGAACTGTCTCAAGAACGTTCCCCATGTTCTCACCACTTGGTCTTGAATCCAACTTGCTTCCAACACCTTCCACTAGTGCTCAGCTGCATCTTCTAGTTTAAACGTGGCAAACTTAATCTTATCCTCATCTATGCATCCCATTGCTGCAAAGATCTTTTCTGTAGACTCGATCCATTTTTCTGCCTTTGCTGGGTCGGGTTCACCATCATAGCTACGAGGTTTCATTTTTAAGAACCTCTTAAGTCTGCAATCGTTGTCCCCGTTTCCCCCATTCGACTGTACAATTCTATGTCCACCTGTCTGTCCCTGTTCATCCATGGCCTGTCTATTTATGTCCATAGTCTGATGATTCATCTCCATCATTGTCTGCATGAATCCTTGCATAGTATTCATGAAGGTCTCATTCTGGTTCATATGACCCTCTGACGACTGCCCTGTCGATTGGGTTCTAGGTTGGTTAGGAGGTAGGTTAGGTGGCCCAGTACGACGGTTTTCTCGTTCGGCCTCACTGGCCCTACTTGTACCAGCTCCATTACAAGTCTCTACCATGATTGAACACCTGCAACAAACACTCGACGTTAACGACTCAGTCATACCACCAACCCCTCCGAAGCCAAGGATCCACTCCCAGCTAGCTAACTTAAGCTTTGATACCAACTGTCACGACCCGACTCGAGATCCTTTGTGGAACCTCGTTCGATTCGTGAGACCGGAACACAAAACGCATAATTAAAAATTATTTTCATGTAAAAACTCTGTAATGCAAGTGTATGACTTTTAAAGGCAAAACAAAACCTCACGGAAAAATAACAAGCCAGAGTAAAACACATAAGCTAGCCAACAACCCATGAGCTAGAGAGCTCGGGATAAACATACATTCATAACAGAGTGCGCGGAATAAGAATTAACAGTATAAACAAGGCCTGACAATCACGTCAGCACCACAAAAGAATAATACACAAGTGTGAAATACAAAGATTTCTACCCAAATTTACATTGTTTAAGTAACATGTACACCCTCGACCTCTCCAAAAGAAAAATACGGAGGCTCAAGGAGCAACTACCCAAAAGAATGTCAGACAAGCTCATCGGCGACAATGCAGGGTCACTGAGGGTTTCTCGCCGGACCGGGATCTAAGGAAAACAAATAAACAATGGACGGTGTGAGTTATAAAACTTAATAAGCTACTAATGCAACAATATGACATGCGAAATGTGAACAGAAATAAGGATCATATATAACAAAATTGTCATAACGAGATAATTCTCAAATCATCATAGTTGGCAGGTATTTCATATAGCCACGTATCACATAGCATGCATCTCACGTAGGAGAGATATGTAAACACATATAAAAGGATACCGTCGAGGTACACCTTCGACATACAAACTTCCAACTAACCAACCAATAATACCAATGTAGAAACCGTTGATGTCGTACCTGATCATCGAACCAATAACCAAGAATCATGGTGAACCGTTTTTCGTATTCACGTCAACGTAAAGACTCGGTCCCCACAACCCGAGAAACAATCACGATATAGCTTACCAAGGTCGCGTTTATTCCGTACAACACTTAGCGCTATAACCCCTACCGTGGCCAACAGTAGGGCGAGGCCCAGTGTATTGGCCTTCGGCTATTACGTAGCCCCTGCTCACGCAATAACCAAGCATTAATACACCTCCAACAAATATGCCATGAACTTAACGAATGCTCAAGTAGATGTTTACTCGACACATTATAACCAATCAACCAAATGTTCAAGTAGATGTTTACCCAATATTTAAAATAAACAAGTCATACTCCAAAGTAGGGAGTATAACGACCACAACAACAACATGTTCTTGTATGCTAAGTGATTCTACTACACATAGCCATTTAAACACCAACACCAAAGATTAACACAATACTAATAAATGTGTATCGCGTAACCAATAACCCAACGGATCTCTCGAGTATCCAAAGAGCTCACAAAACACACACGTGGTCACATTTATTATCAAACCCTAACCAACTCCGTTAGAGTCATTTTAGGTGTCTAGTGATGTCGAGTTACAAAAGTGGTCTTGCACTTTAAATCCTAGTACATTCACGCCCAATTTTGAGTTCCCCAACATCATATAACAAGCCACAACATTGTTCACAAGTCCACAACACTATTTAATGGCAAGAATCATATATTCACAAATCTAGCATGGTAACTTCATACATTAGAAGTCTAGGATGTCATATGAGACACAAATCAAGAAGGAGAGGGGGTAGTAGCTTACCTCTTGACAAAAACAACCAAGGAAAATGAAATCCAATCGGTGTGAAAGCTTCCTCTAGCCAAGACCTTCGCAACGGTGTGCTCGGATCGTCAAGACTCCTTCACAAACTCAAGGAATCACACTTTCTCACTCTAAACTCTCTATTCTCTCTCTAAGATCTTGGGTGTTTGAAAGGAAGAAATGAGAGAAAACCAAGTTCTCTCATGGTGTTTAAGTGGCTGAAAGAAGCCTCAAGTTGGCCTGGTGATGTGGCACCATAATGGCCACTCAAAATTAAAGTTGGTCAAAAATGAGATTTTCTCGGGTGAACAATCTGGGTGCTATGCGGCCACATATATGGCTTCTATGCGGGCGCCTTGTGCGGCCACATAGAATCCAAAAACTCTATGCCAAGGTTGAGCTCGTACTATGCGGCCGCATAGTGACCAGCTCAAGTCAAAGTCTACAAAAGTCTTCTAAAGTGTTTCCAAAACACTCCCAAGTCAACCTAAGGTGATTCTAAGTCCAAGGGGAGGTCAAAACACTCAAGAAGGGTTCTCGAAATGATCGATAACAAGGCGAGAAATCAACGCATCTCAAGAACGAACGACTACAAGAATTAAACAACCAATCGAAGCATACGAAACACATGGAATGTAGCATAATTGTACCATGAATTAAATGCAACATACTCAAGAAATGCTAATGGTATAAATTAAGATGATATATGCATATGTAAGAATGATATGAGCAATATTAATGATGCAAATGAAGCGGGTGTTACACAACAGGTATACATGACACCCTACCCTTATCGTCGACCTGAGTTTAGTAGATGGTGGGCTGTTTGGAAGACTAAAGATAAAAGCACGATTGACATAGCATACCAGTTCGAGTCTGACCCACCTATAGAATCATCATTGGAGGGATGCTATCGGGAGGATGAAATGCCTATGCCTCCAAATGTTTCTTCAGCTAATCATCTCTTCGATGATCCTACTCATATGGCTAGAAATGTAGAAGAAGTTGATGAAATTTTACCAGTTGATTTGCCACCTCCTCCCCCTCGCTCAGGCCAACTCGCAATAATTGAAGCTATTGAGGAATAGGAAGAGGAAGCGGAATAGGATGAGGAAGAGGATTTTGAATCATCGGAGGACGATAATGAAGATGAACTTGAGTTTTGTAGTAGTGACTCAGAGTCTGATGATGAACAAGAAAAAGAAAAGGAAAATGAGACGGACGATGAATAGTTATTTATGATTTCATAAATTTGTAATAGGGACGGATGTACTTTATTTTGGGTTTTGTATTACTACAAACAATTCTTGAATATTTTTAAATATTGTATTATTCATTTGATTGTCATTTGTTACATTCTTATATATTTGTTTGGTTGTAATGTTTTAGTTTATAGTTTTTGTTGGTTGTTACATTCTTATATATTCCCATATTGTTTGTTGGTTACATTATTATATATTCCTATATTGTTTGTTGGTTACATTCTTATATATTCCTATATTGTTTGTTGGTTACATTCTTGTGCTATTATTGTATCTAGACATGTCTGGTAGAGGTGATGGCAGGAGTAGAGTTGGGAGGAAGGTTCGTCGCATAGTGACATCCATTACTGGGACACAGCCTGCACCTTCTACACCACTCGAAGATGTAGGTTCACCAGACCCCAGCTCACATACCGTACCATCATCATCATTAACAGCAGCGACCCCTGTCGAGGAGCCGTCCAGACTAGACTCGGAGGGTAGGATCATTGTCTACATATCTCCTTTAAAGCAGTAAGTCCCTTCACAAAAAATACTTTGCTTCCTTATGTATTATTCGTTTTATTAATTATTGATTTTTATATTCATCTTTATTTAGTTAAACTTATTCCTCTTTGTCAGATTTCTGGGAGCAACCCTTAGTCCTGCTCGCTGGTTTGGCGAGATCCTTCGTCAAACGAGCCACGATGATTTTTGGCCCAAGTTTAAAATATTGAAAAAAAAGAGGAATGGTGGACAGAATTCAAGGTTAAACGTTAAATTTTATATAATATTTAATTTCATAATTAGATTATCTGAAATATTTAACTAATTGTTGTTTAGATTTCATCATATTAATATAAGTTTGGTTATATTTTGCAGGCAAAATATTTGTTGCCTAACAATTCCGAAGCCCAAGCAAAGGAGGTGTTCAAGGTCTTGATGCCTAATCGATACAAGGATTTCATCTATGAAGTCAAGGACAAATATTTCATCAAACATGGAGGCTTAAAGCCAACATTCTTCGCCGATGATGTTTGGGCAACGTACATGGTGTACTGGAACAGCCCTGAGGCTAAAGCAGCTTCGGAGAGGGCAAGAAAGAACAAGGCTAGCGGATCGGGGTTGGGTACAAAGCACACGACGGGGTCGATTAACATTGCTGAGAACCAAGCGCGTATGGTATGTACTTGTTTTTATACTTGTGTTTAAATTAGTTAGGTTCTCTGGTATTAAAGTGTGAATTTAATGTTCCTTTAGTTTACTTGTTTTTAAATTAGTTGGGTAACCATGTTGATGCTATGAAATCCATGGTTTTAGTTTTTTAAAGTTATTTTTATACTTGTTATTTGACTCAAAGTTATTTAACTCGTTGAGGTGTGTGATTTTATAGTCGATGTAAAGTTAGGTGGGTTGGAGTATTACTATGAACATTCAAATAAAGGGGTTAAAGTGTAAATTTACTGTTCTTTTAGTATACTTGTGTTTAAATTAGTTGGGTAACCATGTTGATGCTATGAAATCTATGGTTTTTGTTTTGTTTAAGTTGTTTTTATACTTGTTATTTGACTCCAAGTTATTTAACTCATTGAGGTGTGTGGTTTTATAGTCGATGTAAGGTTAGGTGGGTTGGGGAATTAGTGTGAACATTCAAATAAAGGGGTTAAAGTGTAAATTTACTGTTCCTTTAGTATACTTGTGTTTAAATTAGTTGGGTAACCATGTTGATGCTATGAAATTCATGGTTTTAATTAGTTTTATTTAAGTTGTTTTTATACTTGTTATTTGACTCCATGTTTTAGCTCGGTGAGGTGTGTGGTTTATTGTAGCTCTCCGGCTTGGGTTACAGCCATCCAGATAGTTTAGTTGTTGTTGTTATAGTCGATTTATGGTTGTTTGTGAGTACATGTTGTGGTCATTTTTTGGTATGTTAAAAATATGTGTAGCTTTCATTAGGGCTGGGAAGGGGATGGGGTCTTAGTACTGTTAATACTTTAAATTCAAAGTATTTGATTGTTTTTCTTTATGCTTGTGTTCAAATTAGGTTGGTGGGTGGGGCATGTTTCTTTTTTATTATACTTGTGTTTAAATTACCTAGGTAACTATGTTATGCTATATGAAATCTAGGTTATACTCCATCCGTCCCGGATAAATGTTCTTAGTGGATAAAACACAGGAATTAAGAAACATAATTAATAATGTGCTGTAAAATGTGTTCTGACCATAATACCCATAAACATTAATTGAGTTCAACTACTTTAAATAATTGAGTTTGTTTGAGATGTATTATATTAAATGAAGCTTTAAGGGTATATTAGAAAGAATGATAGAGAATAGGTAGATCAAAAGTCTTTAGGAACATTAGTTGGGACATCTCAAAATAGAAAGTAGGAACATTTATCCGGGATGGAGGGAGTAATTTATAATTATGCTTCTTACATATTTAATTAGATATATTTAACTAATAATAATAATGATTGTGTAGATGGAAAAATATGGTCCCCACATCGAGTACCCAGATGTATTTGTGAGCACCCACACGAGGGTGACTGGTCCCAATGAACCTGTTCAGTGGATTGATGAAAAGGTTGAGGCAGTATATGTAAGTATTAAAATGCTTAATGTTGTTGTAACTTTTAAATTAAATATGCATAGAGTTTTAATATTGCTCTTTTTTATTATTATAGAATGAATATAAGACTAAGGTTCGGACAGAGAGTTCGGCCTGAAATATTGTGTGGAGCCATCCTGTATGGTGCGATGTGGCCTCAAAGGGGCGGAAGAAGAAGGGGGAGAGGATATACGGGTTGGGAGACCATGGTGCAGCTATGATCATGCCATCAACATCATTTATTGATGTTGATTCTCCATCCACGGCTCGATCGCATCCCTCAGAGCCTAACCCAACTGTGGCCAATTTATAAAGAGAATTAACTCAGACGCAGCAGGCGTTGGTGGATATGCAGGAAAGGGAGAATCGGCGTATATCGGAGATGGAAGAAAGAGAGAATCAGCGTCAACAAGCCATGGCGCAGTTGCAGATACAAGTCCAACAACTCTTGCAATAACAGACCCGTCAAAGTCAAACCCCCTCCCCTGAATCACTTGCTCAAAACTTATTTTGAGATATTTAAACATGTTTTTCGTTTAGTTTATTGTAACTTTTAATTTGTATTTGAATTGTTACTTGTGTTTGAATTTGTGAAACTTTTGAATTGTTGTTTGAATATGAATTGTTAGTTGTGTTTGAATTTATGAAACTTTTGAATTGTTATAAATTGATCAATTAGGTACCAAAAAATTTTCAGTAATCTCTTTTTAGTATTTATTATTTTTATTTTCTTATAATTTTACCGACGGAACGTACCGTAGGTAAATTTATTTTTTAATAATTTTACCTGACGGAACTTACCGTAGGTAATTATTAACAGAATTACTTACCGTAGGTAAACACCCACGGAATTTCCGTAGGTGATTACCTATAGAAGTTACCGACGGAATTTCCGTAGGTAATTACCGACGGAATAGTCCGTAGGTAATTACCTACGGAATTTTCTGTAGGTGATACCCACGTAATATTCCATTGGTAATTACCTACAGTAAGTGATCCGTTGGTAATTATTGTCACTCGGTCACCGACGGAATACCGACGGAGAATTCCGTTGGTATAAAATAATTACCGACGGAAATATGAAATTACCTACGGAAAATTCCGTAGGTAATGACCTTTTTCTAGCAGTGTGCACTGCAAAAGAGAACCCAAGTTTACAAGTCAACACAAAACCCTACTTCTCACCTGTGACCTAACGAGAATAATATAGTGAAGGGTGAGCGAACAATGCCCAGTAAGTTCAAACCCCGCCCTTCCGGTTTCTGAGGGGTGGACCACAAGGAAAAATACTCAAGGTGAACAATATCAAAAAACTTGGTTTGCAGTTAACATAATGCTTTACAACAAAAGTGAACAATATGAATGATTATATATTTTCCGAATAAGAATTTCAAAGAAAGGACAACATGCAAAGTACAAAGTACGAAGTTGAGTAACCCGACTGTCACCAACCGTCCCATACCGGCTAGTCACGATGGACTACTCACAGATGCCACGATCATGTAGGTGATCCTTTGACTAAGTACACAATTGCCCCCGAAGGGTGACGAAATTTCACCTCAAGGGTAAACAAATAAAGGTACGAATATTTCTATACGTACCCAGTGGCGGGTTGTTCATAATTACGAACTAAAAAGGTTCAATCTATACCTAGTAACAGGTTGTTCGTATTCACGAACAAAAAAAGGTTCACTCTATACCTAGTGACGGGTTCTACAACTAGAGATTATAGCGGAGTTCGAAACAAAAAACTGTTATCAAACGATACATACAAATTTATTTTCAAAGTATAAGTATATTACAAAATACCACAGATATAACACAAGGCTTTGAAGAATATGACACAACAAAACGTGAATCGATGGAGTCAAAGCAAATTTCTACATGAGATCGGGCACAGCGATCAAACCGATAATATCAAGAATTGACAAAGGAACCTAATCTTCAAAAGAAATATACTTTACAAAATAACCTAAAGAAAGCATAATCCCTTACTTCGATAAGCGTAGCAAATAACTCGTATGAGGATAGAAATCGTCACACGCTCTCGTCTTACTCTAAATTCAAAGCATAAATACTAATCAATGTACTAAAAATTTCACTCAATAAAATATGACTCTAAATAATAACATAAACTTTACTATTGTATAGTTACTATTTTATTACTCCCTCCTTATAATTATATATTTATATTAACCTATTACCATTCTTAATACTCTATAACATTCAAACACACATTGATACGCACACACAATCTTAATAATGCCTCTGATCATTTCTCCCTCTTTTGATCTATTTGTTTAATACTTAATTCAAACCTCACATACAAACACACGTCCACACATACTAACAAGTACACCTTGATTATATCTCATTCTCTCTCTCCGAAAACATCTTATTAAAAGAGAAGAATACTATTCCGATTACAGACCAAGTCATTCCACAACAATCAAACTTAGTGCGTCTACCGTGGACACCCCAATCTACCCCCAAAACTTTTTTTTTTAGAGATTTTTACCTTTTTTTAATTTTTACAGTGGACACTCTATCTCACCCTCTATCCCTAAAATGAACTAAATTACCTCCAAAATATAGGGAGTCTTTTAACTTGAATAGTAACATTTTTTTTTTTTTTTGTCTCCTGCTTGTCCTCCATTTCTTTTCTCTTTCCTCCCCTGCCCCTCACTTTCACACACACAAAGAAAGATTTGTTTCCTTTTCTTGAATCTAATGTATTAAAAAGAATTAAATATATTATTAAAAATAGAGAAATTTAATGATGGTTGTAGCTAAATTATTAGTTTTATCACGTATGTGTTTTCGATTATTGAAATTGAAATTGAAATTATTAAAATATAAGTACTATAATTTTTATAGAATATAAAATTTAAAATATTTCATTCCGATTGTACAAGAAAAATGAAATAAAAATAAAATGATAGTTAGGTTTGTTAGTTGGGATGAAAGAAATTTAATTTTTAGAGGATTATATAGAGAGTTATTGTTAGAGTGAATTTATTTTTAGAGTGTTGAAAAAATAAAACTTGAACAAAAAATGAGGTATTTAAAAAACAATACAGAGAGTTATTGTTGTGAATGCTCTTACACCTACAGACAAACACACAAATACACTGTTACACGCACACAAGCATCATTTTCTCTTCCCATGGACATCTTTAATAAGTAAATCAAACTATTACAATTACTATTACTCCTCCGTCCTTTAATTATTGTCTTGTTTGATTCGATACACAAATTAAAAAAATAATTAATTTAATTATTAGTATTAATATAATATATAATTTTTTTAATATTTATGTGTATGTGACTCATAATTAAAATAAAAAAATATGAATAAAATAAAAATAATAAGAATAAAATAATAAAAATAATGTACTAATTTTTTTTAAATAAAATAATTATTTTAAAATGAATAAAATAAAAAAGAAAAAACAATAAACACACTCACATGAATATACACGGAAATCAATTATGTACAAAGTCAGACCAAAAACTCTCTCTCCTGTCAACATTCCCCTTTACATTATTATTATTATTATTATTATATTTCCTTGGTGGATACTATTCCTCCCGACCCACTTCCAATGAACAGTAACAAGTAAATACACCTCTTTCCTGAACGAGGCGTGTACTTAAAAGCCAAAAATCTTACCTTTTGGCTTGATTCAAGCCAAAAGGTAAGATTTTACACATAACCCTCTACTTCCTACTTCCGACTGCGCCTCTCACACACACCCTCTCTTTCTCATTCTCTTTATACACATACGAGTCCAATTTTACGTAACCTTAATTGGGTATTAACTTTAATATTAATTAATTATAGGTGGATCAAGCCCAACTCACGTTAAATTATCTCAATAGGTCATAATAATAAATTTTTAACCTAATCACAATTTAACACAAATAGTATAATAAAATAATATTATAATTAGATTTAGGAAATATTACAATTATTTAGAGCATCCACAACAATAACTCCCTATATCACACTTTAAACACCTCATTTTTTGTTACAGTTTTACTTTTTCAACACTCTAAAAAAAATTATTCCAACAAGCACCCTCTATACGACCTTCTAAAAATTTAATCTCTCTCATCTCAACTAACAAACCTAAACTATCATTATATTTTTTCTCTTTTATTTACATTTTTTCACCACAATTAAAATAAAATATTTTAAATTTTATATACTATGAAAAATATATTGTATTATCTCCGTCCCTAAATTATTGTCTTGTTTGACTCGGCACACGGATTAACAAAAAATAATTGACTCTATTATTAATATTAGTATAATGTGTAGTTTCTTTTAATGCACATGTGTATATAGTACATAATTAAAGTAGAGAGAAAAGTAAAGGTAAAATGATAAAAATAATCTCTTAAAAAAGAAAGTTTTGAACAAGACAATTATTTAGGAACGGACAAAAAAATAATTTAGGGACGGAGAGAGTATATTTTAATAATTTTCATTCCAAAATATTAAATAAAAGTATATTGTGCTCAAATAAAGTGAAGAAAATATAGAAGATTTGAGTTACTATTCATATTAAAACTCACTCTATATTTAGAGGGTGATTTAATTGGTTTTAGAGATAGTGGGTGGATTAGAGAAACCACTGTAGGATCAAAGGAGGATAAAAATTTCTAAAATTGATTATAGAGAGTAGATGGAGGGCGGATGGAGGGCACCACTGTGGACGCCCTTACACTCAAGTATTCAATCTGTAAAAGCTTGACTATATATAGTGTCGGCTGAATACTCGTAACTCATGGATAAAGTCGAGGATAATTTTTCAAAATTCGGGCCTGACCATTTTGATAGTGGAAGAAGCATTTTTTTTTTTGAGGATGTAATATCTTCTAGCAAATCAACCATTTTATATACTGTAAATAGACTTTGCGGATTCCATAGTGTCTACAACAGCCGGTCATAAGCTATGTTATTACGTTTTACATTCTTATTCATCGGCGGCAACGATCTGTACTTTATGCATCTTTTATACAAAGTCTAATGATCTTATTTCATATCTCTTATCAACAGCGTTGTAACTGTGCTCTGAACTTAGTCTTTCGCTGTGCAAAACAATAGCAAGTTATAATCTTTTGTTTGAAATGCACATCAGTTTAAAGAATTCAAAAGAAAATTTTAAATTATTTACTCCCTCCGTCTCGAATAAATATTGCTATTTTCTATTTTGGGATATCCCAACTAATGTTCTTAAAAACTTTTGATCAACATATTATCTACCATTCTTCCTAGTATACCGTTAAAACTTCATTTAATACTCCCTCCGTTCCACCCAAAGACACCACATTTGAAAAGTCTAATTATTAAGGAAAATACTAGTATCATTGGATTTAGTCATAATTATAAAAATCTTTAAGAACAACCAAGATGATTACAATTCAAGTGGAGTGTAAAGATGAATGATTATTAAAATTATAAGCATAATTTTTTAAAAGTGGACTCTTTAAACTACACATCTCAAAATAGTATAGTGGACTCTTTACCCAGAACGGAAAGAGTATAACACATCCTAAAGAAACTCAATTATTTTAAATAGTTGAACTCAATTAATATTCATGGATATTATTATCAGAACACATTTTACAATACATCATTAATTATATTTTTCAATTCCCGTATTTTATTAACTAGAAACATTTATCCAGAACGAAAGGCTAATAGGTTATTCACTCTCCTCTAACGTATTAACGGAGCCATCCTATGGGACCCAACATAAAATATCATCGCGGAGCGGAGAGAGAAAAAGCTCAACAAGAGCATAAGTTGGAGTATGCGCTCAAATGCATTAACACAGTTTTAAATTCTTATAATTTGAGATACTTAAGTGAGACAGGTAGAATATGGTTATGAGTGCATTAGATATCGATCGAAATTATTTAATTCATCATCCGACTGATTCATTGCATCGATCTCTCTCTATCTCTCTCTCAAGACAGAATAACATGCACACGAACGGCATAGAATAAATGCTAATAAAAAATTAACAAGGGGAATGATTCTGCCCTAATCCCGTCGTTGTCGTCCGAACTTATTTCGGAAGAATAAAATATAACAATGCTAGATTTATAATTTGTTTTATAATTTTTGTTACAACTAAGTCTTGATGAATAATAATTTTTTTTTTCAAAATAGTTTTGCCCTTCGTTTAGTCGTAGTAAAAGTTGTAGAATGAGTTGTAAACCTAGCATTTTTGATAAAAAAATAATATTAGTATAGTGTAATATTGTAGTATCTAGGTATTTTTTTTTAGTACTCCTTTCGTTCCTAAATATTCCACCTTCTAAATATTCCACCGTTCCAGTCAAAAAGTCCACGTTTGAAAAATCTAATAATTAAGAGATATTAGGATCATTAGAGTTTGTCGTAATTATAAAAAATACTTAAAAATTTATATATCAAAAGTATTTAAGAACATTAATTAAGACATTCTACAATAAAAAGTAGTAACATTTTTCTGAAATTAAAAAATAAAAATATTTTCTTAAAAAAAATTTAAAAACTCTACAGTAATTTTAAAACGGCGTTAAATAAAAATAAAACAGTTATTTAGGAAGGGAGAGAGTATTCGCTTTAATAGTGTGGGCTACGCAGGCACAGTGTACTTTGCGTTTAGTTCGTATAGTCTATCTCCCAATTAGGTTAAGAACAATTTAACCACCAAAATGACTTTCCTCAAGTGTTCAATGCTCTAAGACACATTCTTTTAGTAATAATGATGATAATGTTTTTTTACGTGGTAGTTCAAGATTACAAAAGGTGTTTTCCGATGACTAAGGATTTTTACTGATTTCTAACGACTGTAGTTGTAAAATATTGTAGTTCTATGTAGTTAGTTGTTTGGATAATGGCACCCCATAAATGAAGAATTTAGAACCTCTATAGTTGAGCAATAGTAGTATTGGTAGACTTCACGGCTAAGATTTGACCACAACAAAAAAATAATCACTCCGTCTCTTAATTATTATTTTATTTGATCCAGCACACAGATTAAGAAAAAATTATTGACTTGATTATTAATATTAATATAATGTGTAATTTTTTTTAATGCTCATATGTATGTGGCCCATTATTAAAGTAGGAAAAAAATAAGGGTAAAATGGTAAATGTGATGTCCTAAAAGGTAAAGTTTTCAAACAAGATAATTATTTTGAGATGAACAAAAAAATAAATAAATAAATAATTTAGGGATGGAGGGAGTTGTTCATTTTCGAAACTGATATGCCATTGGTCCTTACGTCGAATGGGTACAAATATCGAAAGTTTCAACATTTAGATTTTGTTCCAGAAATCAATTACTACATCCTCCAGACAAAGAGTTCACTTTCTATTTTTAAAAGTCAACATATGACTAAATCAAATTAAAATTTTACATAGTTAATTTACTTATGTTTTATTTACTTATATTTTAGGAAATAAAATTCTATTAATTAAAAACTACATTAAAAATACTACGGATTACAACTTTCATAACTTTGTAAACTTTTTAATTGGAACGGAAGGAGAATTATAAAGTCTGTTCATCCTAACCATTGAATAAAGGTGCATCAAATTGAACAAATTACCCTGTATCTAATAGGATAGAGAACCTATTCACTAAAAGAAAGTACATGATTGTTTCAAAAAAAAAAAAGTACATGAAGTACAGAAACTCCAAGATTTCACAACTACAAAGATTTTTAGGCTATATGGAACATATGATCACAAAGTTTTGCACTAGTGAATTGAACAATCTTCTACTAAATCAACATCACATGTTCATTATCCTTCCTAATAATTACATCAAATATTAATAGATGAGTTAATCAACTTTACTTTAACGAATTAGCAAAATTCCACAGCAAGGAATAGCAAGAGAGGCAAGATTCATGTGAAAGGCTTTGCGAATCGAGTTATTTGAACTTACATGCCGCAAACCATTTTTGTCTTGATGATACCTTCAATCAGAAGAAACTGCGACTACGTCCGGTAATCTTGAAGGATAGAAGGCCAAAACAAGAAGCACCACCATCATCAAAACGGGTATCCACAGAAACAAGAGCGGAGGTGGAGGAAGCGGCGGCAACACCAAAGGCAATACCAAAACCGACGCGGTCAAGATTATCATAAACATTATAACTCGCAAATTAAAGTAGCTGTACATGGAAGAGCTAGCCCTTCAACAGCGATTGATTGCACTTGAACGCATTAAATCAAAACCAGTTGATGATGGTATCTAGACAAAATCATTTTCATTCATTATCATCAAAGCATCATAGTTATCGATCGAACAAAGTCTGGATTAATTAGTAGGGTTCTAGGAGAGAGAGGGACATATATATATATATGGAGAGGAGTTGAGATACTGGACTTCGGAATTACGACTTAAAAGAGATGATGGTGAAAAAGACGCGTTAGCTGACAAGACAATGGATTCATCGTACCAAGTCTCCGAGGATTATTTTAATGGTCTCCGGTACTAGTAGCATGTTTACCTGGTGCATCGTGTCAAAAGTGGAACACTAAATTATCAAAATAATTTATAAAAGTGAGGCCCACTTCGTACTATTTTAATATTATAATATGACGCTATTGATGGTTATTCAGTACGTAAATTACGTGATACTCGGTTAAATTTAAAAAATAGAGAGTCCTTTTTTTAAGCGTGTTCCAATGCAAGACTCCTTTTAAAACATTATTAACGTATTTTATAATTAATTACCAAAAATAAAAAATAAAAATTATTCTATACCGTAACTGATTGACAGTAAAATATAAAAGAAAACGGACGTGGATGAAAAGAGATACTCCGAATATCTTCTCTTTCATGTAACTCCTTCCTTATCGTAGACATGACTTCAACATGTAATTCGGTCTTGGTATCTATAGGGCTATATCTATTTATATATGGATCACGAACCTCTCGAGTCGTTGACACTTCCCGTTTTTCAAGCCTTCCGCTTCGTTATCCTTTCTATAATCTCATTTTTATTTTCAAGTGCAAAATATTTACTTTTACAGTAAATTATTTGATGTTTATGACAAATATACTTCGTCGGTTCTTAAAATACGAGTCATGTTTGACTCGAAACAAAGATTAAGAAAAAATTGAACTTTTCATCATAAATATTTCTGCATTCGTTCCTAAAGAAGAGTTATCTTTCTTTTTAGGCCATTTCTAAGAAAGAGTCACTTTGACCATTTCACCCTTGACTTGTTTCTTACTTTAGTTCATGAGTCTTACATTTAAAAGAGCATTCTAAGAAAATACACAAAATCATAATATTTTAATCTGTTTGTTGAGTCAAATTGGACTCATTAATTTTTAGGAATGGATGGAGTATTATGTTGTATAATTCAAAAATTGTCCATGTGGTTGTGGTTTCATCAATAAAAGTAGGAGTCAAATTAAGCACAAAATGATAAAAGTGATGTTTCAAAAATGAATGATTAAAAAGTAGATATTCTTTTCCAAAAACAAAATAGACGATTTTTTAGAACGGGTGAAATAATACTTTTTATAGTAAAAATATATTCTTTTCTTGTTTACACTCTAGGATTAATGTCATTAATGTGATGGTACAATTCAAGTAAAGTGCTTGAGGAACTCTAAGAAGAACCCTAAATTTATATAAATTTAATTCTTGTTAGAAATTATTTAATCTGATTTTAGATTATTGTTGTGTTTGACTTTTTGTGAGTTAAACCAATTGTTATTCAATTGAAAATTTGACCAGTATTCTTTTGACTTTTTTTAAAAAATTTTAAAACATGTAATTCGCAATACTTTTTTGGTATTACGAGTTTTGTGTTTTATAATTTGAAAAATAAGAAAAAATAAACGTCAAATTTTCATTTGAAAAATAGTTAGTTTGACTTAAAAAAAATCAAACATGACATTAATTTAGAAACGGAAGGAGTACATTTCATTTCAAAATGGATTTTACTATAACTGTTTAAAACGTTCTAAAAAACGAATTTTTTCCTTTACAGAGTGTTTATGTTTATCATTGTATCATTAATGCTTATTCCTTTAAATTAATGAATCGACAACAAATGTAAGTACAAAAGCATCCATTAATAGATATGTTATAAATAAGTGTCTTAAGAGTACTACGAAAATTTTAAGAAAAAGTTTTCCCTAAAAACATTTACATAAAGTCAAAAATCAAAGCACAAAACTTTCTTACCAATATTTCTTTCAGTTTTAAATATTTTAAATAGGATAAAAAGAAAAATAAATAGTTAAATATTTTTTAATTGTTTTTAAGCCTTTCAAAATATGCAAACATCGTAGCTTGATCCCATCCTACATCTGCTCGAGGTATTGCACTTGCTTGGGGTACCACAGTTACCTTTGGGTTGAGTCGAAATCGAATGGATCATCCGTGTGAGCCTTTCCGTTGGCATCGGTACTCTCTTCCACTCTTATACTAGTTCAAAGATAAAATTGTCTGTCCGTACATTTTGCTGGATTTTTAACTGCTTTAGTATCTTATATTTTTTTTAAACCGGCAATATGCACTTTTATGCATTGCGATGCATCAATTTAGAATTGCGATGGACAAATGTACCTTTTACCGGTTTAAAAAAATAATATAGAGTACTAAAGCAGTTGAAAATTAATCAAAGGGGACCGACTCGAATTTTTCCCTAGTTCAAGTATCCTAATATTTCTGCTTTTGTGATGCTATTGTTGGGCTCAGAGGCACTACGAAGAAAAAGAAAATTTTTCTGACGATATATCTTGTCGGTAATTTTGATTTATTAACAGAAGATACTGTCAAAACTCTGTCGGTAATTATTGAAGGAAAGGTTTTTCCCTTTTCGGTGCTGATTAAAAAAAATAATGGAAAATTATTTTTACTAACAGAATTTTCCGTCAATAATTCCCAAAAACTGTAAAATACTAATTTACCGACTGAAAATTCTATCGCTAAAGTAAAATAATTCGAATATTTCATTAACTTTTGGCCACCTCGTTAAACACAAAACATATTTACAACTAATATCACATTAAAGTGATAATTATTTAATGAATAAAACCAATATTTTTTTTATATACAATCATAATTAGGCTGGTACACATCATCATTAAATAAATTTCTAACAAAAGAGTTGGAGGACTAGGTAGAGAGACGTTGCTACTATTGCTGAGGGGGCGGCTGCTGCTCGATCACATGTTGCTACGATGCCAGCAATTGTTCCTGCGATGCCAGTGGCTCCTTTGTCACCCGGTTCTACTCGAGCACCCCGTTGATCTTGCGGGTCGTGCGGGTCGTGCGGAAGATGAGATCAACCTCCTGACCAAATTACTTCCTAAACTTATGCTTGCCATTTGTAAATAATATTTGCTATAAATGTATCTTAATTTGCTCCTCAATATCAGCTGTAATTATAGCTGTTATCTTTTGTATTCAAGCCATATACTGTGTATATATATTTGAGTAAAGTCAATAATACAAAATGCTTGTTTCTTCAATCACAATTGATATCATTATATCTTATATGGTATCAGAGAAATAGATCCGTTTTTTTTCTCTTTCCTTCGTCATTCACCCTCTCATTCTGTCAATGGCATCCAGTGATCAATCCGGTATACCTAACAATGCTGAACCTACCAAGCCTTTCATCATCCTCTCCCTTTCCCACATCCTCAAACTCACTCCCATAAACTACATCTCCTGGAAAACTCAACTTGAAGCTACTCTTCTTGGTTACGATCTCCATAAATTCATAGATGGCTCTCATCTTGCTCCCTCCAAAACCATTACCAGCAGTGACACCACCACCACTAATCCTGCCTACACCACTTGGTTTCGTCAAGACAAACTCATTCTCGGAGCTCTTGCCGGTACGCTTTCCAGTCCACTCGTCCCTCTCATTTCGCAATGTTCCACCACCCATGAAGCTTGGCAATCTCTCACCAAAACCTATGCCAATCCCTCGAAAGGCCATCTCAAGCGAATAAAAGATCATCTTCGTAATATTACGAAGGGAACCCGTCCTATTTCCGAATATATGCAAGAAATGAAGGGCTGTACTGACCAACTAGGCTCTCTTGGCCGTCCCCATGATCCCGAAGACATTGTTGACAAAGTCCTTGAACAACTCAACCATCTTGACTTTGACAGTGTCATCAATGCCGTTCAAAGCCGTGAGACTCCTATTACGTTTGATGAGTTACATGAAAAGCTCATCAATCGTGAACTCTCCCTCAAACACAAAGCCAACTCATCAAACACTTTCCCAGCTACTGTTAACTATGCGGCCAAACACCAAAATCGCAACTATCAAAATCGCTCCCCCTCATCCAATGCAGACCTTCTTCCCACTCCAAACCAACCCACCTTCCCACCTCATACTCATTCTCCTCAACCCTTTAAAGGACGGTGTCAATGGTGCCATACCCAAGGTCATTATGTCTCCAAATGTCCCACTTTACGCTACCAATATCCACATGCCACATTATCTTCTCACCAACCCAACCAACCCATGGTCCCTCCTCATGTTCCACCTCGCCCTATTACCAAGGGCTACCAATCTCCACTTCCTCAAGCCTATACTGCCACTACTACTGACTTCCCATCCAATGGTTGGCTCCTAGACAGTGGTGTCACTCATCATGTCACCCATGACCTTACCAACCTTGCTCTTCACTCACTATATGATGGAACTGAGGAACTCATTATTGGAGATGGTTCGGGGCTCGCTATTTCAAACACTGGTTCAACTTCTCTTCTTACCCCTATTACTAAATTTAATCTTAATCATATACTTCATGTGCCTTCTGTTTCAAGAAATATTATTTTTATTTCCAAATTCTGTCATGATAATAATACCTCTATCACCTTCTTCACTATATGATGGAACTGAAAATTCTATTTCTAAAGTAAAATAATTCGAATATTTCATTAAATTTTGGGCACCTTGTTAAACACAAACATATTTACAACTAATATAACATCAAAGTGATAATTATTTAATGAATAAAACCAATATTTTTTTTATATACAATCATAATTAGGCTGGTACACATCATCATTAAATAAATTTCTAACAAAAGAGTTGGGGGACGAGGTAGAGAGACGTTGCTACTATTGCTGCTCGATCACATGTTGCTACGATGCCAGCAATTGTTCCTGAGATGCCAGCGGCTCCTTTATCACCCGGTTCTACTCGAGCACCCCGTTGATCTTGCGGGTCGTGCGGAAGATGAGATCACACCGTTGATGAGACGTGTTTCCATACACTCGAGTAGGGGGTCGCCTCTTAGTCCTTGAGAAGAGACGTGTTTCCATACCCTCGAGTTCCAAGGAAAACTCGTGCCCAATACTCTCAGTAAAGTGTGTATGTATTTGTGTTAGTGAGAGAAGAGTGAGACTAACTGGGGAGATGGAGATTGATATGTTCAAGTAATTATCGATGGAGACCGATGTTTTGCCGACGTAGCATAGTCAGTTTTGACCCAAAACTAATTTATCTATTGAAATTGTGAAATTTACCGACAAAAATCATTGAAGGAGTCAAAATTTGTGGGTAATCTTTTGTCCGCAAATTACTGACGAAAAAGTTCTGTACACGATTTCTTCGCTATTTAACCTAATTCTAATAATGAGACGGGTCTCAGTGATAACCAACAAATTCATTTACGCACATGATTAATTGTATTCTATTTTGTCTATTTCCTCTTTGTATATTCATTGTATATTTTGGGCTAAAATATGAAAAAAAATTCCAAAGTATCCACCCAATATCACATAATGGTATCCATAATGAAATATTTTTCCACCTGGGTATATAATGTTAATAATTATCTCAGTTTTGCCTTTTGCCATGTTTGGCCTCTTGCCGTGATAAGTGTTAAAAACTTTAACAGATGTTAACATGTGCATGACACATGTAGGATATTTTAGTCATTTTCAATGTGGGACCCATCAAGGCATTAGAAAAGTGATTACGCCAAAAGCGAGTGGTGACCACGTCTGTTCCACGTAAGGGCCACGTATGTACTCTAGCTGGATACTGGCCAAATGTTGCTGGGATCTTTTCTGGTGATCTTGGGAGAGATGGGTGGAACAGTGACCTGTGAACAAGAAGGAAGCACCGTTAGGGGAGCTGGGGGTGTCCCAGCTAAAACCCTCAGGTGTAAGAATCAATATTCTAGGTTGTAGAAGGACCTAATTCACAGAGCTTGGTCTGTGAATGAAGGCCAAGAGTTGTGAACAAGAGTTTAGAGCTGCAGAGGTGTGTGCTGGTGATTAGGTTCGTCCCTTGAGGGTGAGTCCATACCTCTGTATTTATAGGCTGGCGGAAGGTGGTTTCTGATCATGGAGAGGAGACCATGAGGAGACCAAATCTGTGCAACTCTTTGTCTCTTAGTGTCTGTAGGCGGCGGCAGCAGGCTCAGGAGATCGTGGCCACTCACCGTATGGTGGTCCTTGTACTTTCCTGTCAGGAAGTGGGAGAGTGGAACAGACTTCTGTAATGGCAGAACTGTGCCTTCCCCATATCCAATAAGGACAAGCCATGTATGCAGGCCGGACAGAGCGGGGTTGCGTCGAGGTCGGTCTCGTATGTGGTCAGGTCGCCCATGTGGTGAGGCAGTCGACCTGGCATGTATATAGGTCGCATGGAGGGTCTCTCAGGTCGGTACGCGGGGAGAATATGCTGGGAATCTGGCGACCTGACCTGGTGCAATTACCAGGTCGCCGTACCTGTGTGGCACGTGCTACCTCGGTGTGGGCTCCAGCTGGCGTCCTCGCTGCCGAGGTGTCTGCCACGTGTCGGAGGGGATGGGTGAGGCCGTTCAGTAGCCCCCCTACTTCTCAAGGAGAGGATTTATCCTCGAGGTGTGAAGTGAACATGCAGGGTGTCGAGCTGAACCGTTCTGTGTGAGGTCGACTTATTTTTAGCTCGTCCCTTGTACTTTCCTCAGGAAGCGTGTGCATTTAATTGACGTGAAATTCGAGTCAGAGGGCGCGTTCTTTCAAATTCCAAAATTTTTGACTGTATCTCAACAGTCGCTTCAAGACGGCGTCGTGTCGGGGTCCGCGTGTTTGTTGTGCGGGTCGACCCGGACGCCCGGGTCCACTATATAAGCGAGAGGGAAACTGTTCATTATTACTTTCCTTAAAAATCTCCAAACCCTCCGGCGACCAGGCAATTTCCGGCGAGACCTCCTTCTTTTCAAAAGCTCCTGATTACCAGTCTACTCTTCAGTTTCCCAGCTCCTTCACGATCTTAGGTTAGTTCTCTTTGATCCCTTCTGAGTTTCCTTTGATTTTCCAGTACATTTTGCACCGTTTAGTCACTTTGTCCCTTGATTCACTTTCACTCCGGCGACTGGACTGTGTCTGGGTAGGGCTCCGGCGATTTCTTGATTTTAGGGTTTTAGCAATTTGGGGGTTTTATCGACCTGGCACTTCTGTTCGCCTGCTAGCTCGCTTGTTTAGGTTTTCTTGGCTAATTTAGTACTTTCCTACCCCACCATTCTTCCTGCGAGCTCCTCTTCCTCGTGTTCCTTGTCTGCGAACATGAGGATCAAACGTGCCAACGAGGGACCCATGTTTGCTAGATCGCAGAAGGGTCGGGCAATATATAAAACCGAGGATGGCGATTGGAAGGTCGTCCTGCCGAGTGAGGCTAGGGATCTGCTCGTCGCTTGGGGTGCCAACTTGGACGGCCTGGTCGTTCCCCCTGACGCTCCGTACAGGGTTGATGATATTCCATTCGGGACCTCGATGAGGATTATCGAGAGGTATGACGTGGCAATGTCTGGGCTGTTGTATCTGTATTTTGATAACGACCGAGTTCCTGCCCAGGTTGTAGGGTCCTCGAGGGGTACTACTTCGGTATCCTCCAGCTCGTACCTGGACGCGAGCCATATATTGCGGGCTCCCCGAAGTAAAAAGAGGAAGTCCAAATCCGAAGATGCTGAAGGAACGGTAAAGCGGGCTTTCCGGGATTGGAGGAACAGGATGACATTAGCCGATCTGGACGTTTGGCAGTCGAAGTACCCCTGTAATTCTGATGATTACCGTGGGTACGTCCCGGACCCAGAGTTTGGCCTGAGCGAGCTGCGCGCTTCGAGGGGGCGAGTTGGGTTTTATCTAAGTTTTTTCGAGCTAGGGCTTCGCTTCCCTCTAGACCCTTTTATTTGCGAATTTCTCGACGTCACCTCCACCGTCCCCCTCGATCTCACCTGGGACACGATGAGGGTCCTTATTTGCTTTGCGGCGAGCACGTGTATATTGGGGTTTGAGCCGACCTTAACCCTCTTTTGTCATTACTTCCATCTTGATTGTAACAACAACCGGCTACAAGCTAAGAGCCAAAATCTTCGAGTGAAGTTGTTTTCTGATCCCCCAGGGAAGGTATCGGGCTGGGCTGATAAGGTTGTCATGGTCGAAAGTCGACTTGGGTGGAATTTCGCGATACCAACCGAGGAGCCTTTCACTCTTATCCACCAGACTGAGCTCGACGAATATGACAGGTCGGCCAAACAGGCATTGGAAGCCCCCCTCGGCGTGCGAGGCAATACACAAGTTCGATGCTACGATTGGAAAAGTATTCTTCAAGACGAGCATCTGTTGGTGGTCGCTGGGTTATCCCCTCAGAAGGTCAACGGGCTCGAGCCGATGTGTACCTTTCCCCCCTTCGAGAGTTTTCCGGGGTGGTTGCGTCATAAGGGCTTTGTGTTCTACCGGCATTGTCCGACCTGTCATCGGAACCCGGAGCAGGGTTGTTTGTGGGGGATCGACCTCGCCCGAGCTTTGTAAATGTATATTTTCCATTTCTCTTACTGCTTATATATATATTTCTAGCAGGCGTCTGATTTCTCTTTTGCAGATATGGAAGACCCTGATGTGATCAGGAGGAGGAGTTCAAGTGCTTGTGCCCAAGCAAAGGCAGAGCGGTCAGAGCAACTGGGTCGGGCCCGTGTTGCGGCGACCTTGGCCAGAACTGCCGAGGTGCTTCCTACAATAACGTTGCCTGTGGACAAGGGCAAAGGGAAAACGCCCAGCTCGAGGGCATCTGAAAAATGCTCCAAATCAACCTCAGACTCTACCCCACAGAAGAAGCGAAGGCTAGAGGAACGTACTGTGGTTGAGGAGCCCGTCGTGGCCGAGCAGGCTGCCGATCCCATTGCTCCAGTGGTGGCTGTGCGAGCTTCTCCAGTTAGGAGCGTTCGCAGTGTTACAAGTCCCCTTCCCAAGCTGCACCCCACACCGAGCAGCTCGGCTACTCCTCCACAAGCTGACCCGGTTCTGAGCCCTGCCACCTTTTCCCTCGAGAGGGGCAAGAAGGTGGTGCTTGACATCGCAGATGAGACGGTGGAGGAGTCTTTCGATGATTGTTCGCCTGCTCGCTTAGCCGGTCTCGTTGGGATCGACCTTTCTCGCGTAAGTAGGGTCCGAACTGAGTTCATTTTTAACACGTAATTTCTTTCTGACAAATTTTTTTTTAGGTTGCTGCCGCGGTTAAGTCCTACGCCAACAGGCTCGCGCAGTCCCGAAGGATAGGCGCGAGTTCCTCGAGCGTATTTCTGAGCTCGAGCAGGAAAAAGCGGGACGCGGTGAAGAGGTCCGAGCTCGATAGTGCCCTTGCTCGCGTGGCCGAGCTCGAAACTGCTGCTGTCAAGGCTCAGGATGATATCAGGCTGAGTCAAGACCTGGCAGCGAGCAAGGTGGAGGAGATGAATCGAGCTACCTCGGAAGCTGCCCAGCTGAGGGTCGAGCTCGCTTCTGCTGATGCTGATCGGGCTAAGCTCCGCACCGACCTGAAGGCCTCTCAAGGCGAAGCTCTAACTGCTCGAGGGGAACTTGTGAAAACAAAGTTGAGCCTCGAGGGAAGATTTTCGAGCTGGAGCGGCAGCTAGTCGAAGCAAGGAAGGTGCCGAGCCCCGGTGCTGCTTGCCGAGTATAAGAAGACTTTGTCTTATATGGACGAGCTTCTTTCATTTTATGACAAGGGTAAGGCTCAGATCCTTCGGGTGGCGGCGGCGAGCGGGGCTCCTCTTTGGGACTTGGTCAGATGGGGTAGTGCCGAGCTGAAGGGCGATTTGGCTCGATGGGGCACGAGCTCGTGCCATATCAAGCCGAGGAGCTAGAATTGATCGCTAGAAAAGACGCTGAGTCGGGTCGCGAGCCTTGGGTACCCCCCACTCCTTTTGACAACAATGTCCCCTATCTTCTTGAAGCCCTGGACGATGGGGATGAGGTCGATTTTGACGGGGACTTCAAGCTCGGCGAATTCGAAGGGGCTAAGTCAAATCTAGATGATCATGCTCATTCGTGCACGAGGCCGAGAGTCGGATTGATCCGTAGACCCCGCTGCGTCGGGTTTGTATTGGGCCGCTGTGCCTTGTATTCTAAAACAATATTTCTTTGGACAACTTTGTATGTATTTTTTGGCCCCGGGCTTGTAATCAATTAATACGAGTTTTTGCTTTGCTGCATTATTTTTATCAATACTATTGATCATTTACAATTTTTTCCAAATTGGTAGTGTGGGTCGTGAGTGACCTCGAGGTGCTCGAGGTGGCTTTTGTCTTACGATCTTATTCCTCGTGGGGAAGAGTAGGTCGTAAGCTGATCTCGACGTGGTCGAGGTGGTTCTTGACTTACGATCTTCTTCCTCATGGGGAAGTGTCAGTCGTAAGTTGACCTTGACGTGGTCGAGGTACCTTTTGACTTACGATCTTCTTCCTCATGGGGAAGAGTAGGTCGTAAGTTGACCTCGACGTGGTCGAGGTGCCTTTTGACTTACGATCTTCTTCCTCATGGGGAAGAGCATGTCGTAAGTTGACCTCGACTTGGTCGAGGTGCCTTTTGACTTATGATCTTCTTCCTCATGGGGAAGAGCAGGTTGTAAGTTGACCTCGACGTGGTCGAGGTGCCATTTAACTTACGATCTTCTTCCTTATGGGGAAGAGCAGGTCGTAAGTTGACCCCGACGTGGTCGAGGTGGTTTGTGAACAGGTATTAAGAATGAGACATTTCGAGGGATCGAACTTTCATTTATAAGCATCCTTTACAGTACAAGCTATTACATTCAATGATAATATTTTTTAAGGTGGTCGGCGTGCCAGGGGTTTTTGAGAGGGGTGTCGTTTGGTTCAACGAGTCGGTATGTTCCTTCTCGGACTATATCTGTGACCTTGAATGGCCTCTCCCAGTTCAGGGATAACTTGTTTCTGTTTGCATTTCTTCCCGTGACCTCGATTTTTCTGAGCACCCAATCGCCGACGTGGAAATTTCTAGGCTTGACCCTTTTGTCATGGTGGGTTTTGGCGAGCTGTTTATAATTGATCATTCTGAGCCTGGCCTCTAGCCTCCTTTCCTCCAAAAAATCGAGGTCTAGCCTCCGAGCTGTGGTGTTGCCGAGCTCGTCAAAGTGACTAACCCTTATGGTTGGCAGGTCCATCTCTACCGGTGCCATGGCTTCTGACCAATACGCCAATGTGAAGGGGGTTTCCCCCGTTAGGCCTCATATCGATGTGCGAATACTCCACAATACCATGGGCAGCTCATCAAGCCACCTACCCTTCTTCTCGTCTAAGTTTCTTTTCAATGCATGGAGTATTTTCTTGTTTCCTGCTTCGGCCTGGCCATTACCCTGGGGGTGAGCAACCGAGGACTGCCAATGCTTTACGTTCATCTGCTCGCACTTTCTGGTGAATTTGGTTGAGAACTAGGTGCCGTGATGGGATACGATAACTCGGGGAAGCCCGAATCGGCACCAAATTTGATCATGAATAAAGCTTATGGCTTTCTACTCGGTTATGGCGGCTAGGGGCTTTGCTTCGACCCACTTGGTAAAATAATCCACGGCTACGATCAGGTATTCGCAGTTTTCTCTGGCCTTCGGAAAAGGGCCTATAAGGTCGACTCCCCACATGTCGAAGGGCAATGCTGCAACTACTGGGGTTTGCTGAACTGATGGTAGTCTGGGGACATCTGCAAACCTTTGGCACTTATCGCATCTTCGAACGTAGGTCTCCGTATCCTTTCGCAACGTCGGCCAATAATAGCCTTGAAAAATAATCTTGTCGGCCAAAGTCCTTGCACCTGGGTGTCCACCGCATACCCCCTCGTGCACTTCTGCGAGCAAATCTTCTACCGTCTCAGGTCGGACACATCGAAGCAATGGTTTTGTGAATGACCTTCTGTATAGTACCCCAGCTATCACCGTATACCGTGCTGCTCTCTACCTCAAGATCTGTGCTAAATTCTTTTTCGCAGGTTGGGTTCCGTGTTCGATGTAATCCTGTATTTCATCGACCCAGCATTTTTCCGCGGGTTCAACAGGCATGACATTCTCCTTGCATACTGAAGGTGATTTAAGGAATTCCAGCCAGACTTCCGGGGGGAGGTCGCTTATCTCTGAAGACGCGCCCTTTGAGAGAAAGTCAGCCCGCGTGTTGTCTGCTCTATCGACCTGTTCTAGCTCCCAATATTCGAATTTGTCCAGTAGGTTCCTTGCCAGCTCGTAATATTTGGTCAAGGTGGGGTGGTTAGCCCCGTATTCCCCCAAACCTGCTTCACGACGAGCTGGGAGTCATTGAAGATGACGACCTGAGTGGCTCCCAACTCCAATGCGAGCTCCATCCCCGCTATCAGAGCCTCATATTCTTCCTGGTTGTTCGATGCGGCGAATTTGAACCTTAATTCCTTACTGATTTCTTCCCTCACTGGTGGTCGTAGGGATAGTCCTGCCCCGCTACCTGACTTGCTCGAGGAGCCGTCGACGTGAAGCGTCCAGTACTGTTCAGGTCGTGGTTGTGCGGAGCTCGCAGCCTTCCTTTTTTTGGGCCGGCTGGGAGACGACGTCGAGGTACTTTGCTCAGTGGTTTCTGTGGCCGGGCTTTCAACTTTCACAAATGAAGTTTCTGCAATGAAATCTGCGAGCACTTGGGCCCTGATGGCTTTGCGCAGCTCGTAAGTGATGTCATAAGCAGAGAGCCCTACCGACCATTTCATCATCCTCCCCGCTACGTCGGGCTTGTGTAGAATCTGTCTAAGGGGAAGGTCGGTGTACACCACTATGGTATGGGCTTGAAAGTAGTAAGTCAATTTCCTTGCGGCCACTATCAATGCCAATACCACCTTCTCTACATTCAAGTACCTCGTCTCCGCATTTGTTAAGGCGTGTGAGACATTAGTAAACTGGTTTATGGACCGAACCTTCCTCCCTTAGCAAAACCGCCGCCACTGCTGTATCCGAGGCTGAGAGGTAGACAAACAAAGTTTCTCCTGGTACCGGGCTGGAGAGTAGGGGCGGGCTGCCCAGATACTCTTTCAGCTCGGCGAAAGCCTTATCACATTCGTCATTCCAAGCGAATCTCTTGCTGCCCCTCAAGATTTTGAAAAATGGCAAGCTTTTCTCCGCAGACTTCGCGATGAATCTTCCCAACGCAGTTATTCGTCCATTTAGACGCTGAACATCTTTGATCGAACTGGGAGCTCTCATGTCGACCAGGGCTTGAATTTTCTCGGGGTTTGCCTCTATTCCCCGTTCGTTCACCATGTAGCCTAGGAACTTCCCCGCTTTCACCCCGAAAGCGCATTTCGCCGGGTTCAGCTTCATTTTGTTCCTCCTGAGATTTTCAAAAGTTTCTTTCAAATCTTTGATATGGTTAGCCTGTTTGGTCTTGATGACCATATCATCGATGTAGGCTTCCACGTTTCTCCCGAGCTGGTCCCCGAACACGCTATTCACCATACGCTGATAAGTGGCCCCCGCATTTTTAAGCCCGAAGGGCATCATGTTGTAACAGTAGATTGCTCCCGCTGCTCTGAAGGCCGTTAACTCCTGGTCAGCTAACCACATGCGTATCTGGTGATAGCCTGAATATGCATCGACGAAGCTAAGGATTTTGTGGCCCGCTATCGCGTCCACCAACTGATCTATCCTTGGCAACGGGTACCAGTCTTTGGGGCATGCTTTGTTCAGGTCGGTGAAATCAACGTACATTCTCCACTTCTCACTGGTCTTCTTGACCATCACAACATTCGCTATCCAGGTTGGGTAAAAAACTTCCTTGATTATCTTTGCCTTGAGCATTTTGTCGACCTCTTCCTTGATCGCCGCTTGTTTTTCAGGAGAGAAAACTCGCGGTCGTTGCTGAACATGTGTCACACTTGGATCGACATTTAATTTGTGAACCGCGACCTCCTCACTGATCCCTTCCATGTCATCGGCGGTCCATGCAAATACGTCTGTGTTTTCTCTGAGGAAAGCAATGATAGCTTCCCTTTCTTGCTCGTCAATCTCCAGCCCAACCTTTATCTTTTGTTCAGGGAAGTCGAAGTTAATGACTACTTCGTCAAAATCTTCGTGAGGTTGAATGTTTGGCTGATCTCTGCTATCCAGACATTCTATAGTAACAATCTTTTCAGGCACCTTTCCTTTCCCCTTGACAGCGACCAGGTTCGAGTCGGCATGCTCGGTGCCTATGTCGGGAACGTCGGGCATGTCATCGCCTGTGCTTTCGTCAGGGTGCGGGTCAACCTCTTTTCCTTTCCCCTTGACAACGACCAGGTTCGCTTCGGCATGCTCGGCGCCCATGTCGGGCTCGTCTTGCATGTCGTCGCCTGTGCTTTTGTCAAGTTGCGAGTTGGGAGGACCAACTCGCGCTAATTGTTATGCCTGTTCTGCTAGGCTCGGTCCTTTTCCTCCTTCAACCTCGTCGAAAACCACAATCGATCTGATTCTTTTGCCGAGATGACCCTCTTTTGCGTCCTCGACATCTGCTACGACTATCGTCATCTTTCCCTTTCCTTTCCTTTGAGCTTCCTCGGCCCTCTTTTCATCAAAGAAATAATTCAAGGTGCTCCTCAGATCATTCTTTACTTCCCCAACCCCGCTGTCAGTGGGGAACTTGACCTTCTGATGGGCCGGGGAGATCACCATGTCAAACTTCGTTTAGGCGGGGAGGCCCAGAATGGAATTATAAAGAGAGGGGATATCGAGGACTAGGAAAGTTACTATCTCAGAACGAGTGTTGCTTGCTGTGCCGAGGGTGACCTTCAGGTCGACTGTTCCCTTGACGGCGACCTTATGCCCTGTGAAGCATTCGAGCTTGACACCACTTGGGGTTAAATGCGAGCTCCCCAGACCAAGTGCTTGAAAACATTTGTAGTATAAGATGTCCTTCCCCGCTCCTGTATCAATTAGTACCCTTTTCACTCTTCTTCGTCCTATTTTTGCTTCCACGGTCAGAGGATGTCCCTTTGCTGTTGGGTTAGCTGCAAGCTCTCTGGAAAAGAAGGTGATCCTAGTTTCCCCCCAAATGCGAGGCGGGCTGACGACGTGGTTGAGGCTATTGATCGTGTTTTTTAGTTTGGTGATACTTGACCATTCTTCCGTAATCATATTAATCAGGATCTCATCCTCTTCAGCATTGTTCCTCGGGGCCTCCCTCGGCCTTCTTCTATTATTTCCATCTCTCTGCTCGTACCTCCTGAGCTCCCCTTTATCAATCAGCCTTTGGATGTCCTTTTTGAGTTGGATGCAATCCTCAGTTGTGTACCCAATGTCCTTGTGATAGGCACATCGCTTGCTTGGATCGCGCGAGAATGGGGATTCCCTCAGAGGTGGAGGTCGGCAAATCCTGTTCTCCTGTAGGAGCACATTCATGATTTGCTCCCTGCTCGCATTCAAGGGGGTGTAGAACTCCCTCTTTTGGTATCTGCTCCTTCCTCTGTTCTTGTCATTTCGCCATTGCTGGATTTTTGCTCCCTGGCTTTATCTTCGGATTTCGGCTTCGAGGTTCCCGAGGGTTTTTGGTTGTCCTTTTCTTGCTCTTCCAGGGTCTTTTCAACATTCCCTATCCTTTGGGCTGCTGTGTACATTTCAGCACTGTTGATTAGGGGTCGCATCCCGATTTCCGATAGGAGTCTAGCCGACCGAAGTCCTGCTTGAAAGAAAGCCATTACGGTTTTATCCGGGACGCTCTGGAGCTGTTCGGCGACCCTTTTGAACCTTTTCAGGTAGCTTTCCAGAGACTCTCCAACTCGCTGCTTGATTCCACACAGGTCGCTCTCGCTTTTGGGGAGCTCGCCGGCAGATGAATACATTTCCAGGAAGACCTTTTTTAGGTCGTGCCAGTCTCTAATTGAATCCTCCTCGAGTTCCTCGAACCACTTAAGAACGACTTTCCCGAATGTGCTCACAAAAACGATACACCACAAGTCCAGTTCCCTTGTACATACTCCCATCTTCGCCTCGAAGCTCGAGACGTGGCTGCGGGCATTCGTGTTCCCCTCATAATTTTTCAGGGAGGGTAATTTGAGACGGTGATCTGGCGGGGTATCTCTGATCCTTTTGCAAAAGGGGGTGGTCACATGTTTTGACAGTTTGTCAAATTTTCCCCTCTCAAGGGCCTCCAGTTAGAGCCGGCAAAATTGGCCCGGCCCAATGGGCTAGCTCAGCCAACCCGACTTTAGGACGGGCTGGGCTCTAGTTTTTAGGCCCGATGTAACTTTGGGCTGGGCTGGCCCGGCCCGATTTTAAGGCTTGGCCCGATGGGCTTACGTATGGGCTGACAAAAATGTTAAAATTAGTGCAAATTGGCCCAAAATAATGCATCGGCCCGTGGGTTGGCCCGGTCCAACCCGATATTTAGAGAGGCTGGGCTTTAGTTTTAAAGGCCCGATATAAATTTAGGCTAGCCCGGCCCGGCCCGATTTCAAGGCGTGGCCCGATGGACTGGGGTTGGGCTGGCCCGACCCAACCCATTGCCAGCTCTACCTCCAGTCACTCTTTGATCTTTCGCAACACCCCTTCTTCTGCATCCTCGCTTCTCTCCCTCCTCTTAGGTCGACGGTCGTGGCTGCTGACCCTGTGGTAGTGGTGGGATGAAGCGCTGCTGCTGGAAGTGTCACATCGCAATTCTCGTCTTTTTGAGCGAGCTTCGCTCATTTCCACGCAGGCTGACCGGTATGACTTGGTCAGGCTGTCGTTTCTAACTCTTGGCCCCAGCCGAGTGTTCACACTTCCCTTTGGTTCCTCTTCCACTGTCTTCCCAAGACGCTCCTTGACACTAGGTCTTGGCTCGTTTTCGACTCTTTGTCCCGGTCGGTATTTCGCACTTAACCTCTGAGCGTTAATCCGAGATCCCCTGATATACCCGTTTACTCTCGAGCCTCCAAATTGACTCGTCTCCCCTGATATATCCACTGTCTTCCCTTTGGCTCGTCTTCGACTCTTTTTCCCAAGACGCTCCTTGACACTAGGTCTTAGACCTTTAGCGACATCGCATAGGCGACGAAAATGCGACGAAAATGCTTTCGTCGCCAAAGGCCTTTAGCGAAGAAAAATTGACCTTTTGCTACGAAAATTTTCGTAGCTAAATCCCTAATTTCTTGTAGTGCCTACGTGTGATGAGGCACGAGGAGTACTGGCCACCGTACTCTGACATGCCTAAAGAGGGCCGAGACTCCTGATGGGATGATTTTAGGGTAAAATAAGATATATTAAAGTTTAATAATTTAATACTTTCTATAAAAGTTTATAATTAATATGTTTAAATTGGTCAAACTTGTAGCGGACTTATTGTTGGCCTGAGCACTCTGACGCTGAGGTGTACGAGGGGTTTAGGTTGTTGTGTGGTAAGAAGTACCGCGACTGGATCTAAGCCATGAAGAAGGCGGGGAATGAAAAGAAGGCGAGGGCTCCAGGTTTCACCGAAGATGTCTGGGGCCGGTAAGTACATTATAATAAGTACTCTTAATTTAATTTCATTCCTTAAATATATGTTATTTTGTATATATTGTTTCTATAACAATTTTAACATTTTCACAGGTTTACCTCGACGTGGGATTCCGAGGAAGTTAGGGCTGTTACCGAGTGACAGAGGCAGAACAGGCTGAGCTTAGCGGGAAGGGGGGGAAGCACACCTCAGGGTCTATCAACACCTTCGAGCACCACTTGCGCATGGTAAGGACTTTAATGTGTTGTATTGTAATTAAGACATGCTTTAATTATTAATTCCTCAAAACATATATAACATATTTTATTGTTTTACTTACAGTTTAAATTGATTTGTTGGGTAGCCATGTGAATGCTATGAAATTCATGGCTGAAAGTAATTTGTTACTTGTTATGTGAAAGGATTAAGTTGAAATAGGCTGTCTTAGTAGGGTTTAAGTGTATATAGGCTGCTTTACATGGGTTTTGAGTGTAAATAGGTTGCTTTAAAAGGGTTTGAGTGCAAATAGGTTATTTTTTCTGGGTTTGAGTGTGTATAGGCTGCTTTAGAACGAGCTTCAGTATAAATAGGCTACTTTAGAAGGGTTTGAGTGTAAATAGGTCGTTATGAAAGGGTTTTGAATGTAAATAAGATGCTTTAGAAGGGTTTGCATGTAAATAGGTTGTTATGAAAGGGTTTTGAGTGTAAATAGGCTACTTTAGAAGGGTTTGAGTGCAAATAGGTTATTTTAGAAGGCTTTGAGTGTAACTAAGTTATTTTAGCAGGGCTCTGAGCGCAAATAAGTTAGTTTAGAATGGGTTTGAGTGTAAATAGACTGTTTTATAACGATTTGAGTCTTAATAGGTTGTTTAAGAAGGGATTGAGTTGAAATAGGCTGTCTTAGTAGGGTTTGAGTGTATCTAGGCTGCTTTACATGGGTTTTTAGTGTAAATCGGCTACTTTAGAAGGGTTTGAGTCCAAATAGGTTATTTTTTCTGGGTTTGAATGTGTATAGGCTGCTTTAGAATGAGCGTGAGTGTAAATAGGCTGCTTTAGAAGGGTTTGAATATAAATAGGCCGTTATGAAAGGGTTTTGAGTGTTAATAAGCTACTTTAGAAGGATTTGAGCGCAAATAGGTTGTTTTAGAAGGCGCTGAGTGTAAATAAGTTATTTTAGCAGGGTTCTGAGTGCAAATAAGTTATTTTAGAAGGGGTTTGATTATAAATATACTATTTTATAACGATTTTGGTCTTCATAGGTTATTTAAGAAGGTTTTAAGTTGAAATAGGCTGTCTTAGTAGGACTTGAGTGTATATAGGCTGCTTTACATGGGTTTTGAGTGTAAATAGGCTGCTTTAGAAGGGTTTGAGTACAAATAGGTTGTTTTTTCGGGTTTGAGTGTGTATAGGCTATTTTAGAATGAACTTGAGTGTAAATGGGCTGTTCTAGAGGGATTTGAGAATAAATAGGCCATTATAAAAGGGTTTTACATTTAAATAGGCTGCTTTAAAAGGGTTTGAGTGCAAATAGGTTGTTTTAGAAAGCTCTGAGTGTAAATAAGTTGTTTTAGCAGGGCTATGAGTGCAAATAAGTTGTTTTAAAAGGGGTTTGAGTGTAAATAGACTATTTTATAATGATTTGAGTCTTAATAGGTTGTTTATGAAGGTTTTGAGTTGAAATAGGCTATCTTAGTAAGGTTTGAGTGTATATAAGCTGCTTTACATGGGTTTTGAGTGTAAATAGGCTGATTTAGAAGGGTTTGAATGCAAATAGGTTATTTTTTCTGGGTTTGAGTGTGTATAGGCTGCTTTAGAATGAGCTTGACTGTAAATAGGCTATTTTCAAAGGGTTTGAGTGTAAATAGGCCGTTATAAAAGGGTTTTGAGTTTAAATAGGCTGCTTTAGAAGGGTTTGAGTGCAAATAGGTTGTTTTAAAAGGTTCTGAGTGTAAATAAGTAGTTTTAGTGGGGTTCTAAGTGTAAATAAAATGTTTTAGAAGGAGTTTGAGTGTAAACAGACTATTTTATAACGATTTGAGTCTTATTAGGTTGTTTAAGAAGGTTTTGAGTTGAAATAGGCTGTCTTAGTAGGGTTTGAGTGTATATAGGTTGCTTTACATGGGTTTTGAGTGTATATAGGCTGCTTTAGAAGGGTTTGAGTACAAATAGGTTATTTTTTCTGGGTTTGAGTGTGTATAGGCTGCTTTAGAATGAGCTTGAGTGTAAATAGGCTGTTTTAGAAGGGTTTGAGTGTAAATAGGCCGTTATGAAAGGGTTTTGAATTTAATAGGCTGCTTTAGAAGGGTTTAAGTGCAAATAGGTTATTTTAGAAGGTTCTGAGTATAAATAAGTTATTTTTACAGGGCTCTGAGTGTAAATAAGATGTTTTAGAAGGAGTTTGAGTATAAATAGATTGTTTTATAATGATTTTAAGTGAAATAGGTAGTTTAAAAAGGTTTTGAGTGTATATAGATTACTTTAGAAGGGTTTGAGTGTATATATATATATATAGGCCGTTTTTATTGTTTTCTTATAAGTTGATCATGTTATACGTTAATATGATTTTGTTCGCTAATTTTAATTCATTATATTTGTAGAATCGACACTACGGTACCGAGGTATCCTACACTGATTTATTTGCTGCGACCCACACCACTCCTGCTCCTCTTGGTGCTAATTCGTCGTTTGTCTTTGTCGATGAGACGGCAAAGAAAGCATTTAAAATATTTTAATTTTATTTTGTTAATATTAATGTTATGCTATAAGGCGAGTATGGACACGCAGGTCGCCGACGGGCTTGTCTAGACGACCCCTCAGGTGCCGACACCCTTTGTCGGTAACATTTGGCATTCGGTCACTGCGGAGTCACGGAAGAAGAGGGGAGCTCGCCTCTACGGCTTTGGTGACCACGGCACCGCTGTATTGAAACTAGGTAGATCGACTTCTTCCTCGGCAACCGCGTCTTCTGGTCTTCCGTACCAGTCACCTACCGAGCGTGTCCTAGTCGAGAAAGACGCAAACTCTCGAGCAGCTGGTGTAGCAGCAGACCGAGTAGATGCAGCAGCAGGCCCAACAGATGTAGTAGCGGGTAGATCAGCAGGCCCAGCTGATGCAGCAGCAGGCCCAGCTGATGCAGCAACAGGCCGATCAGCTCGAGCAGCTGCAACGACTCGTCATGGAGCAGCAGCAGCCTACTAGGTCTTCAATTGTGCGTAATTTATTTGACCCCCCTCCGCAGTAGACACATTATTTTGGTAATGTAATATTTTTTAATTTGTATATATATTAATTTTAATGTAATTATGTTTTAGTTGTTAATTATAGTTTATTGTTGCAGTGTGCGTATGTGACTGTGTATATATAACTGCTATATTAGGTGAAACAAAAATTAAATTATTAAATTTTAAATTTTAATTTTTTTATTTTTGTAATATTTTACTGTCGGAGCTCCGACAGAAATTTTTATTTAAACTATTTTTTAGTAGTTACTGTTAGAGCTCCGACAGTAATTCACCGTTAAAAATAATAACAGAGTTAATTTACTGTCGGATTTCGTCAAAAAAATTAACACTCGTCCAACAGTAAATTAACAGAATGTTAATGTCTGTCACTTGTTTACTGTCGGATCATCCGACAGTATTTACTGTCGAATTATTACTCCGACAGTATTTACTGTCGAATTATTACTCCGACAGTAATTACTGTCGGATTATTACTCCGACAGTAATTTCTGTCGGAGCTCCCACAGTAATTACTGTTGAAAATACTGTCGGATATAATTACTGTCGAACGTTTATTGTCGGATACTATCGGAGCACTTCCGACAATAAATTTACTATTACTATCGGAATACTTAAATTACTATCGGATTGCTCCGATAGTAATCTCGTATTTTCAGTAGTGCATCCAGTGGTCGAAATAGCAGTTTTGATACAGGAAAAGACATTCAGTAGTTGTTCTATTGAGTAACATGGTCTACGTATGTTCTTTACATTACATGCTATCAATATTCAATCATTTCTGTCAGATGTTTCAGTTGTCGGATGCTCAATAGTGTTTCCCAAGCTATTTTCTTTGTTTATTCAACTTTTGGACCAGTTTTATCTAAATTTAAGTTCTTTTTGTCAGTTTTTCTTATACTCTGAGGTTCGATTGCTAGGTACTCCCTATGATATGCGATGCATGAGTTGGATGTGACAAATGTTTGTGAGCTTGAAGATTTTCGATCAACGAGTACATGTATGTGGTAGGTATTCTGCCTTTACGATTTCCCAATTAATGCAAATTACATCCTTCCAAATAGGTAAGTCGTAGGTACTCCAACTGAGGTTTATCATTGTTTCTGGCTCGTGAGATACTGTACCATAGTTTTGCGTTTATGTAATTATATGCAACCTAGCTTTTTCTCCATTGAAGGAATTGTATCCAGAATTTTATATTTATGTTATGCTATTGTGTAACCAAAGCTAAGATAGCACAATGTTAGAGAACACTCAGCATATATAGTAGTACTTGAAACCATAATTTAGTCTAGGATCTTTCAATATGCATAAACATAAGAAGTGAGAACAAACTACTTGAAACCTACCGAAGCCAATCTTTTTTAGCAATAGGTTCGTGACCAAGTACAAATCAATATTATTCCTATCATGAATCTGTTTTTAGTTTTTGCATTTTCAAATCATGTGCTACAACTAAACTATGTGAAGTTAAGACCAAGTCAAGTTTTGCATTATGAATACCAACCACAAAATGTAAAATACCACATATTTCCATCAGTAAAGTTATATTTGAGACTTTTGAGTGTTAGTATACAAGTATGAAAGATACAAGTCTCTGGTAATATCAGCATCTGAATCTTTCTTAAACACTTTTTGACATGAAACTTCTGTATAATGTTTATTTAGACACTTTATTTTGGAACTGTAATAATTTTTAAATTGTATATATATTAATTTTAATTTAATTTATGTTTTAGTTGTGAATTATAGTTTATTGTTGCAGTGTGTGATTGTGTATATATAACTACTATATCAGGTGAAAAAAAAACAAATTTAAAAATTAATTTTTTTTCTTTTTAATAATTACTGTCGGAGCTCCGATAGTGATTATTTTTTAAAAAGTATTTTTTAATTATTACTGTCGGAGCTCCAACAGTAAGTTATTTTAGAAGGGGTTTGAATATAAATATACTATTTTAGAAGGGGTTTGATTATAAATATACTATTTTATAACGATTTTAGTCTTCATAGGTTATTTAAGAAGGTTTTGAGTTGAAATAGGCTGTCTTAGTAGGGTTTGAGTGTATATAGGCTGCTTTATATGGGTTTTAAGTGTAAATAGGCTGCTTTAGAAGGGTTTGAGTACAAATAGGTTGTTTTTTCTGGGTTTGAGTGTGTATAGGCTATTTTAGAACGAGCTTGAGTGTAAATGGGCTGTTTTAGAGGGGTTTGAGTATAAATAGGCCATTATAAAAGGGTTTTACATTTAAATAGGCTGCTTTAGAAGGGTTTGAGTGCAAATATGTTGTTTTAGAAAGCTCTGAGTGTAAATAAGTTGTTTTAACAAGGCTATGAGTGCAAATAAGTTGTTTTAAAAGGGGGTTGAGTGTAAATAGACTATTTTATAATGATTTGAGTCTTAATAGGTTGTTTATGAAGGTTTTGAGTTGAAATAGGCTGTCTTAGTAAGGTTTGAGTGTATATAGGCTGCTTTACATGGGTTTTAAGTGTAAATAGGCTGCTTTAGAAGGGTTTGAGTGCAAATAGGTTGTTTTTTCTGGGTTTGAGTGTGTATAGGCTGCTTTAGAACGAGCTTGAGTGTAAATAGGCTATTTTCGAAGGGTTTGAGTGTAAATAGGCCGTTATAAAAGGGTTTTGAGTTTAAATAGGCTGTTTTAGAAGGGTTTGAGTGCAAATAGGTTATTTTAAAAGGTTCTGAGTGTAAATAAGTTGTTTTAGTGGGGTTCTGGGTATAAATAAGATGTTTTAAAAGGAGTTTGAGTGTAAATAGACTGTTTTATAACGATTTGAGTCTTACTAGGTTGTTTAAGAAGGTTTTGAGTTGAAATAGGCTGTCTTAGTAGGGTTTGAGTGTATATATGTTGCTTTACATGGGTTTTGAGTGTAAATAGGCTGCTTTAGAAGGGTTTGAGTGCAAATAGGTTATTTTTTATGGGTTTGAGTGTGTATAGGCTGCTTTAGAATGAGCTTGAGTGTAAATAGGCCGTTTTAGAAGGGTTTGAGTGTGAATAGGCCGTTATGAAAGGGTTTTGAGTTTAATAGGTTGCTTCAGAAGGGTTTGAATGCAAATAGGTTATTTTAGAAGGTTCTGAGTGTATATAAGTTATTTTAACAGAGCTCTGAGTGTAAATAAGATGTTTTAGAAGGAGTTTGAGTATAAATAGATTGTTTTATAATATTTTAAGTGAAATAGGTAGTTTAAAAAGGTTTTGAGTGTATATATATATATATATATATATATATATATATATATATATATAGAGGTCGTTTTTATTGTTTTCTTATAAGTTGATCATGATATACGTTAATATGATTTTGTTCGCTAATTTTAATTCATTATATTTGTAGAATCGACACTACGGTACCGAGGTATCCAACACTGATTTATTTTCTGCGACTCACACCACTCCTGCTCCTCCTGGTGCTAATTCGACGTTTGTCTTTGTCGATGAGACGGCAAAGAAAGCATTTAAAATATTTTAATTTTATTTTGTTTATTAGTTAATTAAAATGTTAATATTAATGTTTTTATATTTTTATGACACAGAATGACTATAATGCGAGTATGGACACGCAGGTCGCCAACGGGCTTGTCTAGACGACCCCTCAGGTGCCGACGCCCTTTGTCGGTAACATTTGGAATTCGGTCACTGCAGAGTCACGGAAGAAGAGGGGAGCTCGCCTCTACGGCTTTAGTGACCACGGCGCCGCTGTGTTGAAACTAGGTAGATCGACTTCTTCCTCGGCAACCGCGTCTTCTGGTCCTCCGTACCAGTCTGCTACCGAGCGTGTCCTGGTCGAGAAAGACGCAAACTCTCGAGCAACTGGTGCAGCAGCAGACCGAGTAGATGCAGCAGTAGGCCCAGCAGATGCAGCAGCGGGTGGATCAGCAGGCCCAGCTGATGCAGCAACAGGCCGATCAGCTCGAGCAGCTGCGACGACTGGTCATGGAGCAACAGCAGCCTACTAGGTCTTCTATTGTGCGTAATTTATTTGACCCCCCTCCGCAGTAGACACATTATTTTGGTATTGTAATATTTTTTAATTTGTATATATATTAATTTTAATGTAATTATGTTTTAGTTGTTAATTATAGTTTATTGTTCCAGTGTGTTTATCTGACTGTGTATATATAACTGCTATATCAGGTGAAACAAAAATTAAATTATTAAATTTTTAACATTTAATTTTTTTATTTTTGTAATATTTTACTGTCGGAGCTCCGACAGAAATTTTTATTTAAACTATTTTTTAGTAGTTACTGTCAGAGATCTGACAGTAATTCACCGTTAAAAATAATAACGGAGTTAATTTACTGTCGGATTTCCATCAAAAAAATTAACACTCGTCCAACAGTAAATTAACAGAATGTTAATGTCTGTCACTTGTTTACTGTCGGATCATCCGACAGTTAATGTCTGTCACTTGTTTACTGTCGGATCATCCGACAGTATTTACTGTCTGATTATTACTCCGACAGTAATTACTGTCGGAGCTCCCACAGTAATTACTGTCGAAAATGCTGTCGGATATAATTACCGTCGAACGTTTATTGTCGGATACTGTCGGAGCACTTCCGACAATAAATTTACTATTACTATCGGAATACTTAAATTACTGTTGGATTGCTCCGATAGTAATCTCGTATTTTCAAGTAGTGCATCCAGTGGTCGAAAGAGCAGTTTTGATACAGGAAAAGACATTCAGTAGTTGTTCTATTGAATAACATGGTCTACGTATGTTCTTTATATTACATGCTATCAATATTCAATCATTTCTGTCAGATGTTTCAGTTGTCGGATGCTCAATAGTGTTTCCCAAGCTATTTTTCTTTGTTCATTCAACTTTTGGACCAGTTTTATCTAAATTTAAGTTCTTTTTGTCAGTTTTTCTTATACTCTGAGGTTTTGATTGCTAGGTACTCCCCTATGATGTGCTGATGCATGAGTTGGATGTGACAAATGTTTGTGAGCTTGAAGATTTTCTGATTAACGAGTACATGTATGTGGTAGGTATTCTGCCTTTACGTTTTCCCAATTAATGCAAATTACATCCTTCCAAATAGGTAAGTCGTAGGAACTCCAACTGAGGTTTATCATTGTTTCTGGCTCGTGAGATACTGTACCATAGTTTTACGTTTATGTAATTATATGCAACCTAGCTTTTTCTCCATTGAAGAAATTGTATCCAGAATTTTATATTTATGTTATGCTATTGTGTAACCAAAGCTAAGATAGCACAACGTTAGAGAACACTCAACATATATAGTAGTACTTGAAACCATAATTTAGTCTAGGATCTTTCAATATGCATAAACATAAGAAGTGAGAACAAACTACTTGAAACCTACCGAAGCCAATCTTTAGCAATAGGTTCGTGACCAAGTACAAATCAATATTATTCCTGTCATGAATCTATTTTTAGTTTTTGCATTTTCAAATCATGTGCTACAACTAAACTATGTGAAGTTAAGACCAAGTCAAGTTTTGCATTCTGAATACCAACCACAAAATGTAAAATACCACATATTTCCATCAGTAAAGTTATATTTGAGACTTTTGAGTGTTAGTATACAAGTATGAAAGATACAAGTCTCTAGTAATATCAGCATCTGAATCTTTCTTAAACACTTTTTGACATGAAACTTCTGTATAATGTTTATTTAGACACTTTATTTTGGAACTGTAATTTTTTTTAAATTGTATATATATTAATTTTAGTTTAATTTATGTTTTAGTTGTGAATTATAGTTTATTGTTGCAGTGTGTGATTGTGTATATATAACTACTATATCAGGTGAAAAAAAAATTAATTTAAAAATTAATTTTTTTTAATAATTACTGTCGGAGCTCTGACAGTAATTATTTTTAAAAAGTATTTTTTTTATTATTACTGTTGGAGCTCCAACAGTAATTCACTGTTAAAAATAATAACGGAGTTAATTTACTGTCGGATTTCTGTCACAAAATTAACGGTGTTCCAACAGTAAACGAATGATAATTACTTTCGGAATTTGTATTACTGTCAGATTGGTGATTACTGTCGGAGATAAATTGCCGTCGAAGGTTTACTGTCGGATATTGTCGGAGCAGTTCCGACAGTAAATTGATAATTACTGTCAGAATCCGTGAATTACTGTCGGATTTCACCGATAGTCATGTCGTGTTTTCCAGTAGTGGATGTTGATTGGGTAGGATGTCCACATACACGTCGCTCTACTACGGGTTTTATTATCTTCCTTGGCTCTTCCCTTATTTCTTGGCGATCCAAGAAACAATCAGTTGTTTCTCGTTCTTCTGCCGAAGCAGAATATTACTTTATAGCTTCAACAGCTAGTGAGTTGGTTTGACTTCATTCTTCGATTACTCGGTGATTAGGGTGTTTCACATGATCATTCTGTTGATTTCTTTTGTGATAATCAAGTTGCGCTGCATATAGCTGTTTATCTTGTTTTTCATGAACGTACTAAACATATTGAGATCGATTGTCAATTTGTTCGCCAACACATTCAATCCGGAATGTTATCACCACGGGCCATCTCGTTTACTGCACAGTTGGCAGATATCTTTACCAAGGATCTTGGCCGTGATGGCCGTGATCGGTTTCTTATGTTACTTGCCAAGTTGGGCATTTCTAATTTTCATGCTCCAACTTGAGGGGGAGTAAAAACGTACTACTGATAAGGCGTGCCCAAGCCTTATGTCTAGAGAGCTCCTGCCTTGTTGCACAATTGATAAGGCGTGCCCACACCCTATGGTCTGGTGTTGTGTTGTAACTTATCCTATTTTAGGTAGGATTGTATTTTGGAAACCTTTTGTATTTAGGTTAGGTTTTCCTACTTTTTTCTAGGTTTAGCGATTTCCCTAGTGTAAATATTCCTATTGTATTGTATTTCCACCGTCCCGGATAAATGTTCCTAGTTGATACACTACTGGAAAACACGTGTTTACTGTCGGAGAAATCCGACAGTAATTAAGAAATTCCGACAGTAATTACAGATTTACTGTCGGAAGCGCTCCGACAGTTTCCGACAGTAAACCTTCGACGGTAATTTCTCTCCGACAGTAATCCGACAGTAATACGACAGTAATTACTGTCGGACAACAATCCGACAGTAATTACTGTCGGATAGTCCGACAGTAATTACTGTTGGATATTAATCCGACAGCGACAGTAATTACTGTCGGAAATTTCGACAGTAATTTACTAACGATGATTAATGCTCCGTTATTTTTATTGTCAGACTACCGTTTAAATTGTGATGGAAGCATTAATATATATTAAACAAATATATTATACAAATATGCAATTAACATTTAACCAAGGAAGCATTAATATTTTAAAACTGAAATATTATTACTTACTGCTTAAGGCTGGAGATGGTAAGGATAATCCTACCATCTCCATCAACAACATCTGGAGTAGATGAGGACCCAACCCCGCTGATCGGATCGTGGGGAGAGTCGGGCGCATCCTCGGGCTGAGAAAAGTGAGACTCAGCTCCTCCTGTAGGTACAGGTAGCTGTGTACCCGTAATGCAAGTAGGTAGAAGTCGGACCTTAGGTGTCCGACCCCTACCTCGACCAGCTCGTCCTGACATGTCTATATATAAATTACTATATTAATGATGACAATTAACGCTAAGTTTAGATGATAATTAAGTTAAAATACATAACATAAATTAAAATCTCTCATCTTCATGATAACAAGTAACATACAAATAGCGTTCTACACATGACATTTAATTTCTAACAAAAAATAAAAGAGCCTAAACGGTACACATGCAAGACTACTCAGAGTCTTCATTCTCAGTGTCTGCTTCTCAACAATCATCGAAGGGAAGTACTTTTGATTTTTGCAGCCATCTCATGGATACCTTATGTTGTTACCACTCATGTATTTGGGGTTCGCTAGAGCAAATTCGATAAAACTCTTCAAACCTCTAATGAACTCATCTGTAATACCGTTACGATTCGGCAACCTCCGATTATACATCCAACTACAATCATCAGTCGACATCACTCCTATTAAGCAACAAATGATTAGTATGAGATCGAATACACTATTAAGTAATCACAATTCATCGGTCGACATCACGCCTAAACCATATCTAAACCCTAAACACTATCTAAATCGGTATCTATCATCATATTCTCGTCATCATATCGTCCCAAATTTCCCACATCAATGTAGGTTTATTGGATTCAAGATGGGAGATCCTTCAATTGAAGTACCTCTTTCATTCGCCGTCGAGCAATTACTTGATAAAATTTGTGTACGTCATCATTTATCTTTGCCGCCGAATTAAGATTATTTAAGAAGAGGAATTCTTGAAAGCATCCAAGGACAACGGAGTTTTATAATTCTTTATGTCATTGACAGCTCTCCATCGTTCATTGAAGCCTACAAATATTGCTCGTGAAGAAGAGTAATCAGCACTTGGGAGTGAGCTCACAAGGATTGCAAAGTATCCTTACACTGGAGTTAAGACTAAGCTTTAACAAAACTTATTAGCATCTCCAGCATAAGAATAGTTTTCAACCCTTTTGAGCTCACTCCCAAGTGCTGATAACTCTTCTTCACGAGCAATATTTGTAGGCATCTATGAAAGGACGGACAGCTATCAACGACATAAAGAATTACAAAACTACGTTGTCCTTGGATGCTTTCAAGAATTCCTCTTCTTAAATAAGCTTAATTCGGCGGTAGAGATAAATGACGACGTACACAAATTTTATCAAGCAATTGCTTGACGGCGAATGAAAGAGGTACTTCAATTGAAGGATCTCCCATCTTGAATCCAATAAACCTACATTGATGTGGGAAATTTGGGACGATCAGCTTTAGAGATGGGTTGACGAGAATATGATGTTAGATACCGATTTAGATAGTGTTTAGGGTTTAGATATGGTTCAGGGTTTAAGGTTTAAGGGTCCAATTTAGGGTTTAGGTTGGGGTTTAGAATTTAAGGTTGTGATTAAGGGTAAAGGTTGAGGTTAAGGGTATGGTTTAGAGTTAAAGTAGGGTTAAGGTTAGGTTTAAGGGTTTTGGTTTAATAGTAAAGGGTATAGTTTAGGGTTAGGTTAGGTTTTAAGCTTAAGGTCGTGGTTTAAGATCAAGAGTAGGGTTTAAGGTTGTGACTAGAGTTATGGTATAGGGTTGGTGTTTGCGGTTTAGGGTTTAAGGATGAGGTTTAGGATTAACATTAGGTTTAGGATTAGGGATAAGAGTTAGGTTTTAATTAAGTTTAAGGATGTGGTTTAGCATTAGATTTTAGGTTAAGGGTAGTGTTTAGGGTTAAGGTTTGAGGGTCCAGTTTAGGTTTAGGGTTTAAGGTTTAAGGGTCCAGTTTAGAGTTTAGGTTGGGGTTTAGAATTTAAGGTTGTGATTAAGGGTAAAGGTTGGGGTTAAGGGTGTCGAGACCCATCCCGAGATCCGATGTGAATCCCGTTCGAGCCGCGAGACAATGCGGAAAACACGAAAATAGCATCTCAAAAATTCCATTTAAAAGAATGCAAAGTCATGAGAAAACCCTGTAATGCACGTGCAAGTTTTCTTTAAACAACAAAAACCTTTTTAAACAATACTAAACCTCGACGGCGAAACAAGCCGGAGAAACAACACGTTAGCTAGCAACAACAAACTCGAGCTAACATGCTCGGTACAAATTATAAACATATCAGAGTAAGCGGAATAAAAGTGAACAATTATACATACAACCGCACGGCAACCATGCCGGCACAACAAAAGAATATAACATGTAACAGTCAAGACTACTACCCAACCAATACATTGTTTAGATAACAAGTACACCCTCGGCCTCACCAAAATAAAACACTTAGGCACAAGGTGCACTACCAAAAGAAGTCGCCCAACGAACCCGAACTCGAACACTAAGGATTCCTCGCCGGCGCTTGATCTAAGGAAAACAAATGAAAACAAACGGGGTGAGTTGAAAACTCAATAAGCTACTAATGCAACAACATGGCATGCTAGATGCAAAACAATAATTATAACAAGTATTCATGTTATCACATTATCATTCCAATACCAAATAGAAGTAACGAGCATCACATATAACCACACAACCCTATATTACACGAGAGGCTCGACGATCGCCAACCGTCCCATACCGGTTGGAAACCATGACCAACATTCGTTCATATAGGAAGCACATAAGAGCTATAATTAAACACATTAAAAGGGATACGGCGTCGAGGTACACCTCCGACCAAACCAATACTTCCAACCAACCAACCAATAATATACCAAGTGTAGAGCCGTTGTTGACGTGCTCGAACAAGAAAACCAATAACCAAATCAAACACATGTGAACCATCTTACGTATTCACGTCGACGGGTGATCTCGGTCCCTACAACCCAAGAATCTACCACGGATATAGCTTACCATGGTTGCGTTTATTCCGTACAACAAATGGCGCTATACCCCTACCGCGGCCAACGGTAGGGCGAGGCCCGATGTATTGGCCTTCGACTATTACGTAGCCCCGGCTCACGCAATAATCGAGCGTCAATACACCGCCAACAAATATGCCATGGACTTAACTAAATGCACAAGTAGATGTTTACTCGACATTTAAACATAAAAGGTCATACTCCAAAGTAGGGAGTATACCACAACAACAACAATTGACAATAATATGAATGTCACAAGTGAGTTATAATAATCTCACACCACAAATAACCAACTTACAATAACTACGACAATTTACGTAATATCAAACACACAATCGGTGTAACCAAATTTTCTAACGAAACACTCGAATCATCCAAGTATTCCCAAATCACACACGTGGTCTCGTTAATTATGAAATCCTAACGAACTCCGTTAGAGTCATTTTCGGTTTCTAATGAGTTCGAGTTTACGCGAATTAATCATATCGTAAACTTAACAATTACTACTCATATTTCACAATTCAAACATGTAAACATGAGTCTTTAAACACAACCAAAAAGTCAACCACGAATTTGAAAAGTCAACATAGTCAAACATACTCAATTTTGATGATTTCTAACATATATCATCATCTAACAAGTCTAACATGTATAACAACTTATAAAAGAGGAAGAACAAGGGGTAGTAGCTTACCTCCACAAGAAAATCTACCCAAAGAATTCTCAATCCAAGCTTAGCAATGGATTCCCCAAGTCTTAAGCAGTCCAAAGATGGTGTTGCATGCAAGATTCTATGGTAGGGTGAAGAAGGAGATGAATGCACACACTAATCTCACTATGCATCTCCCACACAAACTCTCTAGGCTTTAGGAAGAAATGAAATGTTTTGGAGTCTCTCTCATGGTGAAGAGTGACTTAAATATGGTCAAAAGGTCAAGCCCAATGTACAACATTTACAGCCAAGAGTCCAAGGTCTAAAGTCAAGAAAATTACAAATCAGAAATTCTGTCCGTACACTTCGCACGGCCGTGCCACAAATTGGCACACGGCCGTGCCAAAGTTACTGGCCCATTCTGGATTCTCGGATTAGCCTCGCACGGTCGTGCCCTACCCAAAATCACAAACCCAACATTCTGTTACTCTCGCACGGCCGTGCCATACAAGGCGCACGGTCGTGCGAAGCCCTCCAGTGTACAAAAGTGTCAAAACTCCAATTCTAAGGCATACAACACAATCCCAAACACATAAAATGAAGCTTTAAAAGCATAACAACTCAAATGCATTAAACCATGAAACTCCTAACACATTTTCATATACTAAAAAGTGTCCAACAAACTCAATTGTAAGTGTAAAAGAATGAGATTTGCACATGAAATGATAGCGTCAAAATGAAAGACATAACATAGGAAGAATGCAAATGATGCAAATGGTGCGGGCGTTACACCCTCACCCCCTTAGAATAAATTCGTCCACGAATTTACTTACCAAACTCCACAAACAAAGAAGGGTACTTGTCACGCATCTCCTGTTCTAATTCCCAAGTGGCCTCCTCGATGTTATGACTCCTCCACAAGACTTTCACAAGGGAAATAGACTTCGACCTCAACACTTGTTCTTTGGTGTCGAGTATCCTCACGGGTTGCTCAATATAGGATAGATCGGGTGTCAAATCTACCGGCTCATACTCCAAAATATGCGATGCATCCGATAAGTACTTCCTCAACATGGATACGTGGAACACCGCATGAACACCCGACATCGACGGTGGTAGGGCAAGTCTATAGGCCAACTTCCCAACCTTTTCTAAAATCTCAAACGGACCAATAAACCTTGGTGTCAATTTTCCCTTCTTACTAAACCTCTTGACTCCAATCCGTGGTGAAACCTTCACAAACACATGATCACCCACCTCGAATTCAAGGTCTCTCCGTCGGTGATCCGCATAGCTCTTTTGCCGACTCTAAGCCGTCTTCAATCTTTCCCGAATGAGCTTCACACTCTCAACCGACTCGTGCACCATGTCAGGACCCCAAATCTTTGCTTCGCCGACTTCATCCCAACAAATTGGAGAGCGACACTTTCTCCCATACAATGCTTCATAAGGAGCCATCTCAATGGTCGACTGGTAGCCGTTGTTGTACGCGAACTCTATCAATGGTATGTGTGAATCCCAAACTCCTTGAAATCCATCGAACAAGCTCGCAACATGTCCTCAAGTATTTGTATAGTCCTCTCCGATTGTCCGTCCGTCTGTGGGTGAAAAGCCGTACTAAGCGTTAACCGTACCCAAAGCATCCTGTAGTGACCGCCAAAACCGCGATGTGAACCGTGGATCTCGATCCGACACTATACTAACCGGTACCCCATGTAACCTCACGATCTCCCGTATGTACAAGGTAGCAAGTCTATCCATCGAGTAAGTCATCGCAATCGGAAGGAAATGTGCCGATTTGGTCAACTGTCAATAATCACCCAAACCGCATCATGACCCTTACGAGTCTTTGGCAACCCCGTCACAAAATCCATCGCTATATTCTCCCATTTCCACTCCGGAATCTCCAATGGTTGTAACAAGCTCGCCGGTCGTTGATGTTCCGCTTTTACACGTTGACACGTCAAGCATCTCGACACAAACTCCGCCACCTCTCTCTTCATACCACTCCACCAAAATTTCTCTTCAAGTCTCGATACATCTTAGTACTCCCGGATGAATCGTGTATCTAGACTTGTGAGCCTCCTCTAACACTTGTCTCTTCACCTCATCTATCGCCGGTACACAAATTCGTTCAAACACAAGGATCCCATCATTGTTCTTCGCAAAATCTTTCGTCTCTTCTTCATTCAACCCATCAATCAACGCCTTCAACTCCGGTCGTCCTCTTGTGTCCTTTTAATCCTTTGAATCAATGCCGGCGTAGCCCGAAGGTTCGCAAAAATCACTCCCGTCTCGATCTACTCGGACTCCAATCTCGAATATCCTCAAGCATCTTCCATTCACGGGTCATTAAGCAAGACATGTACGCCCTTCGGCTAAGCGCATCCGCTACCACGTTTGCTTTCCCGGATGGTACAAGATAGTGCAATCGTGGTCCTTAAGCTTTTCAATCCATTTCCGTTGTCGGTTGTTCAACTCCTTTTGGGAAAATATGTACTTGAGGCTTTTGTGGTCGGTGAACACTTCAAACTTGGCCCCGTAGAGATAGTGTTTCCACTTGTGTAGAGCAAAGATGATCGCAGCCAACTCAATGTCGTGGGTAGGATAATTCTGTTCAAACGAGGTCAACTTCCGAGAAGCATATGCAATTACTCTCCCGTTTTGCATCAAAACACAACCCAATCCCTCTTTCGACGCATCACCGTATATCACCAACCCATCCTGTCCATTCGGTAGTGCCAAGATCGGAGCCGTGGTCAACCTCTTCTTCGGTTCTTGGAAACTCGCCTCGCATTTGTCATCCCATACAAAAGTTTATTCTTTTGGGTCAAGTTAGTCATCGGAGTCGCAATCTTTGAAAACCCTCAATAAACCTCCGATAATAACCCGCCAAACCCAAGAAGCTTCGAATCTCCGTTACCGACTCGGGTCTCTTCCATTTCACCACCGCCTCGACTTTAAGCGGATCTACCGAAATACCATCTCCGAAACTACATGGCCTAGAAACGAGACCTCCTCTAGCCAAAATGCACACTTGCTGAATTTTGCATACAACTTCTTTTCCTCAACACCGACAACACAATCCTCAAATGTTTCTCGTGCTCCTCCCGGGATTTGGAGTACACAAGAATATCATCAATAAACACCACCACGAAACAGTCTAGATAAGGCAGAAATATCCTATTCATCAAATCCATGAACACCGCCGGTGCATTTGTCAACCCAAATGGCATCACAACAAACTCGAAATGCCCGTATCGAGTTCGAAATGCCGTCTTCGGTATATCCTCCGCCCTAACTTTCAGTTGATGGTAACCACTTCGAAGATCAAATTTAGAGTACACAACTGAGCCCTGTAGTTGGTCAAACAGATCATCAATGTGTGGCAAGGGGTATTTGTTCTTAATAGTCACCTGATTCAGCTCCCGGTAGTCAATACACAATCTCAAGGACCCATCTTTCTTTCTCACAAACAAAACCGGTGCACCCCACGGCGATACACTCGGCCTGATGAAACCCCGTTTCAACAACTCCTCCAAGCGTACCTTTAACTCTTTCAATTGCGGTGCCATACGATACGGTGCCTTTGACATCGGAGCGGTACGGCAACAATTCCACACAAAATTCCAACTCTCTATCCGGAGGCAAGTCATACTCCGAAGAAAACACATCCGGAAATTCCCGCACAATTGGGACATCCTCCAACATAACAACTTTCTTAGACTTATCAACTACACATGCCAAATACCCGTACACCCATGTGACAACAACTTCCGGGCTTTCAAAGCCGATATCATACGAATACCACCCATGCATTTATCACCCTCAAACATAAATGGAAGCATATGAGGCAATTCAAAGGTGACAGTTTTCTTACGACAATCAACTATGGCATGATGAGTGTGCAACCAATCCATGCCCAAAATAACATCAAAATCACGGATTGGCAACACTACCAAATCCGCAAGCAAAACATGATCATCAATAATAACTTCGCATGCACGATGAACATCAGAAGCAACTAGGCACTCTCCCATCGGAGTAGACACCTCTAACACATAAGACAGCAATTCAGGCATAGTATGCAAGTGGCATGCAAAGTGAGATGCAACATAGGAGTGTGATGACCATGGATCTATAAGGACACGGGCTCGCTCTCTCGAGACAAATAAAGTACCTCCTATCACGTTGGGAGCGTCGGGAACACCCCTCTGATCTAAAGCGAACACTCGACCCTGAACCCTCGGTCGACCGTCGTTGTTCCTCTTCACCCCCGTGTTCGGTTGTGCACCACCCTGAGGCAAACCCCTATTCCTCGAACAGTCCTTTTGAAAATGCCTATCATCACCACACAACAAGCACCTCCCCTGCTTCATCCAACATCTCTCCTCCGAGTGCCCAGCCTTCTTGCAGAAATTACAAGTAAACCTCGACTCACGCTGTCCCTGGCCTCCCGGTTGTTGTCCCGTTTGGCCTGCCGGTCTAACCACATTCTTTCCTTTGCTAGGAACCCCACCGGTGTTCTGCCTCTTCCAGTTTTGCTGTGAAGACTGCTGATTACCATCCCTATTGCCCGGCTTACCCCGGTGCTCCTCGATGTCATGTTCAATCTTGTAAGCTTTGTCCACCGCACTTTGGTAACTCGGTAGATCAAGTGGTAACAGTTGCTTCCTATACTCCGTCCTCAATCCCTTTACAAATCGATATACCTTCTTTTCTTCAGTCGGAATCAAGTGTGAACAATACCGTGCCAATGCCGTGAACTTCGCAGAATACTGTCCCACTGTCAACGTTCCCTGCTCAAGACTTAAAAACTCTACTTCCTTCTTTGCCTGTACCACGTCAGGGACAAAATGGTTCCCGAACTGTCGCAAATAGTTCCCAAGTTCTCTCTACACCTTCCCGTACCCAACTCGCCTCAAGTACTCGCCACCAATGTTCGGGCATCCTCTAACTTAAAAGCTGCGAATTTAATCTTGTCACCATCCGTACAATCAATCGCTGCAAAGATCTTCTCAATTGACTCTATCCACCTTTCCGCCTTCATCGGATCCGGCTCCCCGTCATAGCTCCTTGGCTTCATTTTCAAAAACCTCCCTAGTCTCCGGTCATAATCCCCGTTGTCCCAGTGGTTGGGCCACCCCGTGACCTCTGCGACCCAAACCCGCCATTGCTCGCCGTAACTCTATATTCGCCTGTTCATCTCCATCATTGATCGCATGAATCCTTGCATCATATTCACTATCCCCTCATTCGATTAACGGCATCTCAGCCGTACCCGGCTGTCCGTAGGTTGAACTCTAGGCCTGTGGGCGGTGGAGTATTACCTGCTCACCGCAGGATTCCCGACTCCACTCGAGCCACCATCCTCGATAACGCCGTGTCTAGTCTCAACCATGATGAATCACCGCAATAAACACTCGACGTTAACGACTTAAACACACAACCAACCCTCCTAAGCCAAAGATCCTCTCTCGGCTAGCTAACTTATGCTCTGATACCAACTGTCGAGACCCATCCCGAGATCCGATGTGAATCCCGTTCGAGCCGCGAGACAATGCGGAAAACACGAAAATAGCATCTCAAAAATTCCATTTAAAAGAATGCAAAGTCATGAGAAAACCCCGTAATGCACGTGCAAGTTTTCTTTAAACAACAAAACCTTTTAAACAATACTAAACCTCGACGGCGAAACAAGCCGAGAAACAACACGTTAGCTAGCAACAACAAACTCGAGCTAACATGCTCGGTACAAATTATAAACATATCGAGTAAGCGGAATAAAAGTGAACAATTATACATACAACCGCACGGCAACCATGCCGGCACAACAAAAGAATATAACATGTAACAATCAAGACTACTACCCAACAAATACATTGTTTAGATAACAAGTACACCCTCGGCCTCACCAAAATAAAACACTTAGGCACAAGGTGCACTACCAAAAGAAGTCGCCCAACGAACCCGAACTCGAACACTAAGGATTCCTCGCGCTTGATCTAAGGAAAACAAATGAAAACAAACGGGGTGAGTTGAAAACTCAATAAGCTACTAATGCAACAATATGGCATGCTAGATGCAAAACAATAATTATAACAAGTATTCATGTTATCACATTATCATTCCAATACCAAATAGAAGTAACGAGCATCACATATAACCACACAACCCTATATTACACGAGAGGCTCGACGATCGCCAACCGTCCCATACCGGTTGGAAACCATGACCAACATTCGTTCATATAGGAAGCACATAAGAGCTATAATTAAACACATTAAAAGGGATACGGCGTCGAGGTACACCTCCGACCAAACCAATACTTCCAACCAACCAACCAATAATATACCAAGTGTAGAGCCGTTGTTGACGTGCTCGAACAAGAAAACCAATAACCAAATCAAACACATGTGAACCATCTTCGTATTCACGTCGACGGGTGATCTCGGTCCCTACAACCCAAGAATCTACCACGGATATAGCTTACCATGGTTGCGTTTATTCCGTACAACAAATGGCGCTATACCCCTACCGCGGCCAACGGTAGGGCGAGGCCCGATGTATTGGCCTTCGACTATTACGTAGCCCCGGCTCACGCAATAATCGAGCGTCAATACACCGCCAACAAATATGCCATGGACTTAACTAAATGCACAAGTAGATGTTTACTCGACATTTAAACATAAAAGGTCATACTCCAAAGTAGGGAGTATACCACAACAACAACAATTGACAATAATATGAATGTCACAAGTGAGTTATAATAATCTCACACCACAAATAACCAACTTACAATAATTACGACAATTTACGTAATATCAAACACACAATCGGTGTAACCAAATTTTCTAACGAAACACTCGAATCATCCAAGTATTCCCAAATCACACACGTGGTCTCATTAATTATGAAATCCTAACGAACTCCGTTAGAGTCATTTTCGATTTCTAATGAGTTCGAGTTTACGCGAATTAATCATATCGTAAACTTAACAATTACTACTCATATTTCACAATTCAAACATGTAAACATGAGTCTTTAAACACAACCAAAAAGTCAACCACGAATTTGAAAAGTCAACATAGTCAAACATACTCAATTTTGATGATTTCTAACATATATCATCATCTAACAAGTCTAACATGTATAACAACTTATAAAAGAGGAAGAACAAGGGGTAGTAGCTTACCTCCACAAGAAAATCTACCCAAAGAATTCTCAATCCAAGCTTAGCAATGGATTCCCCAAGTCTTAAGCAGTCCAAAGATGGTGTTGCATGCAAGATTCTATGGTAGGGTGAAGAAGGAGATGAATGCACACACTAATCTCACTATGCATCTCCCACACAAACTCTCTAGGCTTTAGGAAGAAATGAAATGTTTTGGAGTCTCTCTCATGGTGAAGAGTGACTTAAATATGGTCAAAAGGTCAAGCCCAATGTACAACATTTACAGCCAAGAGTCCAAGGTCTAAAGTCAAGAAAATTACAAATCAGAAATTCTGTCCGTACACTTCGCACGGCCGTGCCACAAATTGGCACACGGCCGTGCCAAAGTTACTGGCCCATTCTGGATTCTCGGATTAGCCTCGCACGGTCGTGCCCTACCCAAAATCACAAACCCAACATTCTGTTACTCTCGCACGGCCGTGCCATACAAGGCGCACGGTCGTGCGAAGCCCTCCAGTGTACAAAAGTGTCAAAACTCCAATTCTAAGGCATACAACACAATCCCAAACACATAAAATGAAGCTTTAAAAGCATAACAACTCAAATGCATTAAACCATGAAACTCCTAACACATTTTCATATACTAAAAAGTGTCCAACAAACTCAATTGTAAGTGTAAAAGAATGAGATTTGCACATGAAATGATAGCGTCAAAATGAAAGACATAACATAGGAAGAATGCAAATGATGCAAATGGTGCGGGCGTTACAAAGGGTATGGTTTAGGGTTAAAGTAGGGTTAAGGTTAGGTTAAAAGGTTTCGGTTTAAGGTAAAGGGTATAGTTTAGGGTTAGGTTAGGTTTTAGGGTTAGGTTTTAAGGTTAAGGTCGTGGTTTAGGATCAAGAGTAGGGTTTAAGGTTGTGACTAGAGCTATGGTATAGGGTTGGTGTTTGCAGTTTAGAGTTTAAGGATGTGGTTTAGGATTAACATTAGGTTTAGGATTAGGGATGAGAGTTAGGTTTTAAGTTTAAGGATGTGGTTTAGCGTTAGAGTTTAGGCTAAGGGTAGCGTTTAGGGTTAAGGTTTGAGGGTCCAGTTTAGGTTTAGGGTTTAAGGTTTAAGGGTCCAGTTTAGGGTTTAGGTTAGGGTTTAGAATTTAAGGTTGTGATTAAGGGTAAAGGTTGGGGTTAAGGGTATGGTTTAGGGTTAAAGTAGGGTTAAGGTTAGGTTTAAGGGTTTCGGTTTAAGGTAAAGGGTATAGTTTAGGTTTTAGGGTTATGTTTTAAGGTTAAGGTCGTGGTTTAGGATCAAGAGTAGGGTTTAAGGTTGTGACTAGAGTTATGGTATAGGGTTGGTGTTTGCGGTTTAGAGTTTAAGGATGTGGTTTAGGATTAACATTAGGGTTTAGGATTTAGGGTATAGGGTTTAGATAGGATTTAGTGTTTAGCGTTTAGCGTTTAGCGTTTAAATATGGTTTAGGGTTTAGTATTTAGAGTTTAATAATTAGTGTTTAGATATGGTTTAGGGTTTAGATATAGTTTAGGGTTCAAATAGGATTAGGGTAGGGTTTAGATAATGTTTAGAGTTTAGATATGGTTTAGGTCGGGTTTAAATAGGGTTTGGAATTGTGAGCTTGCGATGCTACATAGAGAAAAAGAAGTCAGAATGAACGTAGGAGGAATGTGATACCTATTATTTGTTGAGTTTATAGTCTAGTCTACATATATTTGTACCAAACAAGGGAATTAAGTGAAGCTTGGACACAATTCCCATTCTCCCTTTACATCCAAACATAGCAGTGGTTGTAGGTGGACCTATGTTGATACAATGGCAAAGTTATTCCTGTAAATAAGGTCTAGGAGAATAATACTGTGTTACAAAAGCATGTGCAAGTAGAGATGTTAAACAGGGTTGGCCTAGCGGTTTTAGGGCGGCCCTAATGGATTTCAAGCTAAACGATCCAATTTTTTTGGATTACTGATATTATGGACCTAATCCTAACCCAAGCAAGCTTCGAGCTAAACAGGAGTGACCATGACCAAAACAATTAAATACATCACAAACTTTAAAAAAATTCTTAGCAAACATAATAAATATTTGTAATAAAGTATAACTTAAGCACATATGTTTTCGAATATGTGTCACACTAAAAATACAAATCTAATACACTATATCTAAACTCTAAACATTATCTAAACTCTAAACATTATCTAAAGAGAAAAAAAATTAATAATAATTGCATACAAATCTAATACACTGAGGCATTTATAATATAAAAATAGCATACAAATTACAAAAATAACATAAGTATCACAACTAAATCATAACTAACATAAATATCCCAACTAAATCCTTTAAAACGTAAAATAACATGCAAATCACATATATGATGGGTAAAAAGCTAGAATCGCATGGATGTTTCAAGCTAATTTTTCAAAATGAGATTTTTTAAACAAAACATCCTCAAGAGGGCTAAAGACTCTTTGAGTGGATCGGGGGGTTTATGATGATATCATATATATTTAAAACCAAAAGGAAGTTCCTATATATGCACTAAGCATCATAAAGAGATTATCAAGACATCGGTAGGCACAATTTCAAACAAAAAGGTACCATGAACTAATTTACTTTATGTTAACATCCAAACAACCTTATTTTTCCAACAAAAGCCCTTATTTGCATTTATTGCTTGTGTGCTTCCACCACCCAAGAAGGTTGGCTCTTAATTGACATTATTTTCCCTTTTTCTTTCTTAGGTTTCATTTCTTTGGTTGCCCTTATTTGAGATTGGAAAACAATGTGCACAAAAGTTGTTAACCCTTGGTGCCTTTTATTCATGTAACAACTCTTCATTTATTAATAGAAAGGTCATACAGTAAATGCCCAACAATCAATTTCTATCAAGGATAAGTTTATAGTCCAGAAATGGATCCGACTATATGAGATGGCAATTTTTTCGGTCTTTATACATGGTGCTAGACCATCAAGAAGAAAAAGAATGCACTCATAAAATGCAGGGTAGGACACAGATTACAACTTACGGGTTAAGCAAACTGTGTAATAGCTGAATACAATGAAAACTTGTTACCAAGATTCTAATCTAATTGAACTTCCATTTTTCTGTTTCCTTTTATTATTAGCATTTTCCTCGCTCATCCATTTTCTACTCTTGGGGATTCATTAAACTTGGCTACAGCGCAATTCAAAAACTTTCAAAATGCAAGGGCACAATGCTCTTTTCTGTTTCAACAAGCCCACTTACTATTGTCGAGTACACATAATTTTTAGTTTTTTACACAAAAAGGGAAAAAAAATAAAATGAAAAGAGTATTACCTGTGGCATAGGGTGGCAGCCGGCGCGGCGTGGATTGATGGAGAAGGCGGCGACGGACGGCGACGACGACGGACGGACGGGCCGGGAAACAGATCTAGAGAGAGAGATGGAGAGATCTAGAGATCTAGAGTGTGTGTGTGTGTGTGTGTGTGTGTGTGTGTGTGTGAGTGAAAGGGACACGCGACGGACGGCGACGGTGGTGGACGGCGACGGATACGGCTGCTGAGATGGAGAGAGAGAGAGAGAGAGAGTGTGTGTGTGTGACGACCCGAGTCCGGGGTTCGATGTTGAACCCCAACTCGGTGCACCAAACTAGCAAGAACAACCGAAAAGAGCGAGTACAAAAGCTCAAAACTAAAACTATACAGCGGAAAACAAGTCAAAATGTGAGTTTCAAAAACTCGAAGTACAACTCACTAATAAAACAAACTCCACGGCTACAACAAATGCCGGAGAACAACAATACTGAATACCACGAGCTAACACGCTCGAAATACTACTAATAAAGTATCGACAGGCACAAGGCCACACCAAAACCACGAGTCGGTAATCCAAAATAATAATAAAGTATTACAACTAGCACGACCTCTCAAGTCAGCCTCAAAATATAAATCTATGGAATACAAATATTTCTACCCATATACTAAGTTTACATAACTTAGTGAACTTCGCGATCTCATAATGCAAGAAATAAGAAGAAAATGATAATACAAATACATCTTCCTAACTCCAATCTTCAAGGCTCGCTGCGCTGGAACTTAACCTGCAAACTGAGAAGGTTGTTGGGTGAGTCTAAAAGACTCCGTAAGATACTATAATGTATTGGGTGCTACGAGTATGAATGCAACAGTAAACCAAGACTCTAAATGCACTAATCTTGGTAACAATTTTAGCTTAACCATTAATCGACAAGTTACTACATGTGACTATATGGCATGGCATTATGCACAACAATATAACAAGAAAGTAAACATGTAGGAGCACATAAAGGCAACCAACCCTATACTAACGAGAGGCTCAACGATCGCCAACCGTCCCATACCAGTTGGAAATCATGACCAACATTCGCTTATATAGGAAACACATAAGAGCGGTAAGTAAACACATTTAAAAGGGATACGGCGTCGAGGTACACCTCCGACCAAACCAATAGTTCCAACCAACCAACCAATATAATACCAAATATCGAAGCCGTTGTTGACGTGCTCGATCAATAAACCAATTCAAGAATTCGAAGCCGTTGTTGACGTGCTCGAACCATAACAAAACCAAAATCTCATAACAAAGAGTCTGTGAACCATTTTATTTGAAATTCACAATAAACCGGTGTCACCGGTCCCTACAACCTGGAAAGGTCACCCCGGTACAATAGCTTACCAACGTTGCGGTTTTTGCCTACAAACACTTGGCGCTATTCCCCTACCGCGGCCAACGGTAGGGGGCGAGAACCCGATGTATTGGCCTTCGACTATTACGTAGCCCCCGCTTTGTAATAATCGAGTCAATACACCCTCTCTAACAAACATGCCATGGACTTAAACTAAATGCACAAGTAGAATATTTACTCGACATTTAAAATAAACGGTCATACTCCAAAGTAGGGAGTATACCACAACAACAACATTCAATAAGAATACGAATGTTTCAAGTAGGTCACAATAAGCCTACAACAACAAATCAACAAAGTGTGCTAGTAAACATTAAACACACAATCAATCATCAAAGTAGGATGATTGTCCTATCACATACTAGAACAATCTCACAATGTCCATAATCACTGAACATATAACCAAAACAAGACAATAGGCAAAGTAGGCCTATTGTTCAACTCAACTTAGGATCTCTACAGTATCCTATAATCACTCAATATACTTTATCTCATGTATAGCATAAACTATCACATAACCCTATCGTCGTGTACTATATATATCCCGACTCATTACAAGTCACTTCGTCAGAATTGGAACGATAATCACGGTATGTCATCTCATGTATGATTGAATTAACCAAAGTTATACTCTTACGGATAATCACTTCCACAATACGTCATCCAATATCGTAGGAGACTAGATAACAACCCGTAGTAAATTATACTACTCATTAATCAACTCCGTAGAGTCAATTCTACACATTAATAAATTAACTACATGATTCGACGTTTGTTTAATACGTCCTATGCGACTCCGCAAGAGTCAGTCACAACTAGAATATAGCTCGTATAGTGTTCAAAGAAAATATACCATCTCATGTCAACTCAGCTAGAGTCGTTACCCATTTTTGAAACATCGGGACGATCCGTAGTATCGTCCCTAAGTAACTACATTAATCGTAATACTTCAAATTTAGTGTATTACCACTCATATAAGTCCTGCAAGTTCATCGCGAGTAACCACTTACAAAAACCTAGCAAGTTACCAATACTCAAGATTTACCAATAATAACACTTACAACTCAACAAGTCTCTAAATCACGGAGACTAACAAAAATGATAACTTTTCAGCACTGCGCGGCAATTCCATTAAAATCACCAAATATTCCACAAAAATCCAAATATTACAATTATTCTATATTTAGAAACTAGACATCTGGAACTATATTTTACCACTTTGAATTACCTCATTTGGACTTATAATCATCAAGAATCAGCCACTTAAAGTTAGATCTAATACCCAGAATTTCCAGCAACAGTTTACTCAGCGCAGCGAAAGAACACAACCTAAACGAGGTACTTCCCGACCTCTAAAATTTATGAAAATTTACAGGGAACAACCTAACATGCATAAGAATAACATATCCAAAATTCAACAAATTCCCAATAGTATATTAGTAATAGACTTTTCACGAAAATAGCCCAAAACAGGGACTGCAACTAACTCGAAATTCATGTGTTTTTTCGTTCTAACTTGTAACTAACATCTCACCAAATATTCTACGCATGTCCAAATATTATGAATCTTATATACCCACAAACTAGACATTCCAAATTACAATTTACCATTTTGAATCAGTCCATTTGGACTTATATACGACCATTTGCAACCACATCAAGATTGAAGTACAACTCAGATTTTCTAGCAACGATTCATTCTGCGCAGCGATATTACAAGACCCATTTGAGGTACTTCCCAATATCAAAACTCAATGAAAATTTACAAGATACTACACAACATATCAATGTAAAACATATCCAAAAATCATACAATTCTCATGGACGGATTATTTCCAGAAAATTCAACAACATGCCTTAAAACTGTGACAAATCTGATTTTATAAACTAAGCATATTTTATAAACTAAGCATTTGCTTTCCAAAAATTATCATGTCTTCTCCCAATTATATTTGCAACCTCAAACAACAACATAATATATCATAACATCATTTAGAGCAACTAATCACATGTTTCTTCCAAGGATTTAACACCATAATGATCAACTAATACCACCTATATGCTCTACTCTTCCATTTCATCTCATAATCAAACAAAACATTATAGTTACTTACCTCTTAATAAAATCAAACCATGGAAATCAACATGCAACCAGTGTATAATCTTCCTCTAGTCAAGAGCTTCGCAACGGTGAAGATGGATCGTCGATCGAACTCCGGATGCTCAAGATATCACACTTTTCTCACTCTAGAATACTTTTACTCTCTTTCTAGTCTCTCTCTCTAACTCACGGATGATCATGGTGAAATGGGGAAAGAAGTGAGGTCTCTCCTCACTTAACAAGGAGAGAGTAAGTCTGATTTTTGGTGTCTCCACTTGGTCAATTAAAAAAATTACAAAATCGGTCAAATTGTCAACTAATTAAAACATTGGTCAAATGCTAGATTAAAATTCTGTAATTTTGGGTCAACTTTAAAAACATTCCTGAGACTATCTACACATTTAAAAATTACAAATAATATATGGTTGGAAATCTCTTTGAGTCTAGTTTACACAGAATCAAACAGTTTGCAAATCCGAGTTTTCTACACAAATCTATGACCAAATTACTACAAGGTGTTCGGATGGGCAGAATTCCGAGTTTAAGCATGTATCTATGCTTTTGTGTGTATCTTTTTCTATCTTAAGGTTAAAACACACTCAAAACTCAACATAATCATCCCAAATTGATGCACGAATGACAAAGAACTCAAGACTCAAACATACCTGAAGTTAAACACACGAAACAACACTCGGATTGACCCGACATACGAGTGAACTAGGAAAGAAGTATGATCAGGGTATTACAGTGTGTGTGTTCGCGAATAGGGGGAGAAGCTGATCGTTTAGGGTTATATTTTCATAATTACTGTCGGATATCCGACAGTAATACGGTCAACAATTTTCTGAGACTTTTAAAAAGGGAATATTCGAAGAATATTCCTCAATTACTGTCAAAAAATTACTGTCGGTCTAATCCGACAGTATTTACGGTCTAATCCGACAGTATTTACTGTCGGATTGCAAGGGCATATTCGAAGAATATTCTGATATTACTGTCGGAGAATTACTGTCGGAACATATCCGACAGTAATTATTATCCCGCCAGATATTTTGGAATTACTATCGGTCTAATCCGACAGTATTTACTGTCGGATTGCAAGGGCATATTCGAAGAATATTCTGATATTACTGTCGGAGAATTACTGTCGGAACATATCCGACAGTAATTATTATCCCGCCAGATATTTTGGAATTATCGGTCTAATCCGGCGATTTATCGCGGATTGCAAGGGCATATTCGAAGAATATTCTGATATTATTGTCGGAGAATTATTGTCGGAACATATCCGACAGTAATTATTATCCCGCCAGATATTTTGGAATTACTGTCGGTCTAATCCGACAGTATTTACTGTCGGATTGCAAGGGTATATTCGAAGAATATTCTGATATTACTGTCGGAGAATTACTGTCGGAACATATCCGACAGTAATTATTATCCCGCCAGATATTTTGAAATTACTGTCGGAAATCTGACAGAAAATAACAAATATCCAACAGTAATTACTGTCGGAAAAATTCGACAGTAATTACTCCGACAGTGATTAGCGTGTTTCTAGTAGTGATAAAGTACAGGAATTAAGAAACATAATTAATAATGTGCTGTAAAATGTGTTCTGACAATAATACTCATGAAAATTAATTGAGTTCAGCTATTTTAAATAATTGTGTTTCTTTAGGATGTGTTATATTAAATGAAGCTTTAAGGGTATATTAGGATGAATGGTAGAAAATAGGTAGATCAAAAGTATTTACGAACATTAATTAGGACATTTAAAAATAAAAAGTATCAATATTTATCCAAGGCAGAGGTAGTATCAATTATTAGCGTGAAATAAAATCTTTCACAATTTTTTTCAGAGGCGTAATTGGTCACATGTAAAAATAACAAGCTCCGCGTGCTCTGAAATTGAAAGTAATACCTAGCCACTTTTTAATATCATTAGTACTTGCAATTTAGTGACTAAGAAGCGTTAGATTACACATGGTGCAATAGCCCTTTATTTTTTATTTTTTTCATTTTGGAAAACGTATATATTGTGGTTCCAAAAATGCATATGTTTACAATAAACTTACATATATTAGTTTGAAAAATACATATATTTATTCAAAATTTATTGCAATAAATGGTTCCAAAAAAATGACTAGGTGCCTTTCCTTTTGAAAATACAACCGGAGACTCCCTTTGGGGCTTTCCACGTTCCAACACCACCGTCCACCTTCCATCTCAGTTCAAAGCACAAACTTTATCCCTCATTACAGTTCATGTTCTCCCTATAAATATATATATATATATATATATATATATATTGATGATGCCGAATTTTTCACCGTGGTTCTGATGGGAATTTGCTCCGGTGAAATGACTTGTAATTGGCCTGAAAATAAGAACAAAGGTTACTGCGCAGGGGATCCCTGCAAAGTCCCTCCGGTGTGAGAATTAGCACTGTATATCAGAGAGAGAATAATGCTAATTGAGGGAGCAAAAAGTGTATAGTTGCGCGTACCTTTTATGTCTCTAATACTACTATTTATAAGAGAGTAACCTGTAGCCCTAGATAACTTCGGGTCTGATAGATGTGATGAGATCTCGTAGTTTACGAATTATGGTAACGTATCCTGCGGAGGACATGTTGTAATAGGATTCTACTCAGTTGGAGATAGTTCCGTGATATGCAAGACGTGTAGAGAAATTAACGATGTTGCGAGTAAGTTGGCCGCCTTTTGCGAGTAAGTCGGCCTCCTATTGCAGGTGAGTTAGCCGCTTGTTGCGGGTAAGTCGACCGCCTATTGCAGGTGAGTCGCCTGTTGCGGGTAAGTCGGCCGTCTATTGTAGGTAAGTCGGCCGCCTTTTGCGGGTAAGTCGGCCGCCTGTTGCTGGTAAGTCGGCCGCCTATTGGTGAGTTGGCCGCTGTTGCGGGTAAGTTGGCCGCCTGCGGTGTAAGTCGGCCGCCTTTTGCGGGTAAGTGACTCGTCTTTTTTTTGGTAATGTAGTGTGCGGGTTACTCGGAAGTTTGGCAGGTAAATAGCTTGCCTTTAGCGGCCTGCTTTGGCTTAGTGGCTTTTGTCAATTTTATCCTTGTGTAAATTTTAGGTAGTTCAGTAGCCCCCTACTCTTTGTCGTGTGAGCGTGCTCAGACCAAAGAGTATATATTAAAGTTTCAAAACAACTTTTATACACAAATCTCTTCATCTGTGCAATTTAGGGAAAAAAGAAAAGAAAAGAAAAAAAATAATAATAAAATAAATAAATAAATAAATAAATAAATAAATTCCATGTTGGCTTTTTAATGCCAACCACCTAAAGAGTGGCCCGCCTTGTCCTGTGAACAATGCAAAGGAGCGGCCCGTCTTCTCCTATTGGCTTGACATTTTTTGGTAGGTGTCCGTCAAGGGTCTTATCTTTAGCATTTTTTCTTGTCTATTGGCTTGAGTTTTTTGGTGGGTGCCCGTCAAGGGTCTTATCCTTAGTATTTTTTCTTGCCTACTGGCTTGAGTTTTTTGGTGGGTGCCCGTCAAGGGTCTTATCCTTAGTTTTTTGTCATGCCTATTAACTTGACTATTTTTTTTTGTAGGTGCCTGTCAAGGGTCTTATCCTTAGTTTTTTGTCATGCCTATTGACTTGACTATTTTTTTGTGGGTGCCCGTCAAGGGTCTTATCCTTAGCATTTTTTCTTGCCTGTCAGCTTGAATTTTTTTTGTAGGTGCCCGTCAAGGGTCTTATCCTTAGTTTTTTGTTATGCCTATTGACTTGACTATTTTTTTTTTTGTAAGTGCACGTCAAGGGTCTTATCCTTAGTTTTTTTCTTGCCTATTGGCTTGAATTTTTTGGTGTCATGTGATTTCTCACGTTAATCGCCGATTCAGACTTTTTTGCTCGCATGTTTCCTCGCATTTTATCGACAGTGCTTACTAAAATGTTCAAAGGGTACACACATATGAAAAGCGCGTCTTATTGATAATAAAATCTTCCCAAGTACATAATAGGTTGAGTGGGACTATTTTTGCTATCAAGCTCAGCTGAATCATTCTTCGTGATCACTCTCTTTGTGTCCCGCGTTATCCATTTCGTCCTTATTTTTCTCATTTTTCACTGGTGCCTCGGCGCTACCTATTCTTTGGGCTAACTGAAATAGCTCTGCCCTGTTCGTAGGCGGGCGAGCAAAGAATTCCGTTTTTAGATTATTGGGCGCTAAGCCTCCTTCAAAACATGTTAAAACTTCCTGATCAGAAATATTGTTTATTTGGTCCAGGACACCCTTGAACCGCTTCACAAATGCTAGGATGGATTCCCCGGGCTTCTGCTTCACATTGCTTAGCTCGCCTCTTGCCTTGGGTAAAGCGCCCGCTGTTCCGAATTCTCCTATAAACACCTTCTGTAAATCTGGCCAACTCTTAACTGACCCTTCAGGTAGATTGACGAACCATGTAGCAGCCTTCCCCTGTAGAGTACCCACGAAAGCCTTGCAGATAATTGTGTCATCCGTGGTGAGCAAAGCAAGCTTCATCTCAACGTGGTTGAGATGGTCGCGTGCACTGGTCTTCCCCTCATATCCATTAAAGGCGGGATATGTTATAGTCGGGTCAGGTGGGGAATCACGGATCCAGCGTGCAAACGGCTTGAAACGGGTACCAATGGGTGTTATCTTGGTCTTCTCAGTTTCAATGGCCTCCAGACGCCTTCTCAGATCCTGGACTTCATCCTGTGCGGGCCTGCTGGCCGCCTGAATTTTCGACGGTTTCCTCTCAAGGGATCTCCCCCGTTTCGGGCTTGCTGACCTTCCCCTCTTTAGGGAATACCCACGTGACATTGTAGCTCGACTTTGAGGAGATTTTGATCGCCTCGATTGCGTTGGTCTGTGGGCATGCCCGCTGTGTCTTTTATGAGGGTTCGGATCAGATTCCCCCTCGCAACTTCTTTCTCGTACGGTTCTCCCTGCTGCTTCATTCACGCGACCTCTTGGGTCGTGAAGTCTGTGCCGGACACTAGCCCTGCTTTGAGAAGGTGCCTGCTCGCCCATATACTTGACCATACGCTCATCATCCCGGATCTGTCTAGACTTGTTTCCTTCCACTGTTCTCCGTTCGGAACGACTAGCCCCCATGCCTGAGCGTCCTCCCTCAGGTTTCCTGCTAGGTCCCCGCGACCCACTTATATTAATTGGTACCACCTTAGAAGGCTGGGGTGCTGGTGTCTGTGAACCCCACAGTGCGGCTGGAATGGGTACCTCAGCCTGACCCATCGACCGCAAGAGCTGATTATTCAGCATTCTCTGGACAAGCGCGGCCGTCTACACCTTAAGTGCTTCTGCCTAGACGGTCGGATCGACCTCGGGGGGCATGGATGTACCGGTGGTCACCCGACGTGTATCTAACAGATCGCGCAGGTCACTAGCCCCCGCTTGTGGCTCTACTACCTTCTTACTTGCTCTGGCGCCCTTGCCCTTAGCTGGTTTTTTCGTCGCAGCCTCTTTACGATTCCTTAAGGCATATAAAGTTTCCTCCGCCTCTGAGCCACCTTGTGGCATTGCACTGGCGGCAGGATTTAGCACTATGTTGGTCGCTCCCGTTTGCTCAACCGTGGGATAAGCGGGATCGTTGCCAGTGCTTGTAGTGTTACCTGCCATAATCACCGGATTAGAGTTTGAAGTTTTGAACTGTTTGTTTGGATATCTAGGCTTTCAAACGTTTCCCGGCAACGGAACCACTGATGATGCCGAATTTTTCACCGTGGTCCTGATGGGAATTTGCTCCGGTGAAATGACTTGTAATTGGCCTGAAAATAAGAACAAAGGTTACTGCGCAGGGGATCCCTGCAAAGTCCCTCCGGTGTGAGAATTAACACTGTATATCAGAGAGAGAATAATGCTAATTGAGGGAGCAAAAAGTGTATAGTTGCGCGTACCTTTTATGTCTCTAATACTACTATTTATAAGAGAGTAACCTGTAGCCCTAGATAACTTCGGGCCTGATAGATGTGATGAGATCCCGTAGTTTACGGATTATGGTAACGTATCCTGCGGAGGACATGTTGTAATAGGATTCTACTCAGTTGGAGATAGTTCCGTGATATGCAAGACGTGTAGAGAAATTAACGATGTTGCGAGTAAGTTGGCCGCCTTTTGCGGGTAAGTCGGCCGCCTATTGCAGGTGAGTTAGCCGCCTGTTGCGGGTAAGTCGGCCGCCTATTGCAGGTGAGTCGCCTGTTGCGGGTAAGTCGGCCGCCTATTGTAGGTAAGTTGGCCGCCTTTTGCGGGTAAGTCGGCCGCCTGGTAAGTCGGCGGCCTATTGCAGGTGAGTTGGCCGCCTGTTGTGGGTAAGTTGGCCGCCTGTTGCAGGTAAGTCGGCCGCCTTTTGCGGGTAAGTGACTCGTCTATTTTTTGGTAATGTAGTGTGCGGGTTACTCGAAAGTTTGGCGGGTCAATAGCTTGTCTTTAGCGACATGCTTTGGCTTAGTGGCTTTTGTCAATTTTATCCTTGTGTAAATTTTAGGTAGTTCATATATATATATATATATATATATATATATATATATTCCCCGACTTCATTCTTCCTACTCAACAGACAACAATCTCATTTTCTCACTCCAATCAATATTCATCATCCTCAGCAATGGCAGCCTCTCCAAAACCCAACAACGTTCAAGAACTCTACGTGTACGAGATCAATGAGCGAGACCGCGGGAGCCCGGCTTACATTCGGCTAAGCCAAAAATCAGTCAACTCGCTAGGCGACATCGTCCCATTCACCAACAAGATTTACTCGGGAGACCTGAAGAAGCGATTGGGAATAACGGCAGGCATTTGCATACTGATCAAGAACATACCCGGAAAGAATGGCGATCTTTACGAAGCAATATACAGCTTCTACTTTGGTGATTACGGTCACATAGCGGCGCAGGGACCGTATAATACTACTGAGGATACTTTCCTAGCCGTAACCGGCGGGTCCGGTGTGTTTGAAGGGGCGTACGGACAGATTAAGCTTCAGCAATTGATTTTCCCTATTAAGTTGTTCTATACTTTTTACTTGAAGGGTACACCGGAACTGCCGGCGGAGTTGTTGGGCGCGCCTGTTCCTCCGTCGCCAGCGGTGGAGCCTAGTGCGGCGGCTAAGGCTTGTGAGCCTGGGGCCACTGCTCCCAATTATAGTTATTAGTTGTGATGTTTGGTAGTGGTGGGTAATTAACTCTTTTTTTGATGTACGGTTAATAAATGTATGCAGGAATGGCGGCTATCTATTGATATGATCTCGTTTGTTTGTGTGTTTTTGGCTAAAATATAGTGTTAAAATATAGTTTATTTTTTAACTTAACAGATTTTTTAGCTTTTTTCTAAAATGCTGATTTTAAAACGCAGTAGAAACAAAAATTTGCGTTTTGATATAATATCTCAAATGCATTTATAAAAAAAACCGCATTTCAAATAATTTACGTTTTAAAAATACTACATTTTATTAAAATTGTTTTTAGTTACTACTCTATTTAACGTGTGTTGATAAAAACAAAAAAAAAATTACTCTTATAATTTATTAACAATAATTAAACTTAAATAAAAATAAATTATTTTATATATATATATATATATTTTTTTTAATTTGTGTGTAATTTATTAAAATTTCAATTATTTTGGTACCAAAATAATATCAGCTCATTGTGATCGAATTTGTTTTACTGATGATATTTTAAGGTTTTATTTTTCTTTAATAGATGCTTTGGACTTCTTAATACTCCCCCGTCCCTAAATTATTGTCTTCCTTTTCTTTTTCGTCCGTCCCAAAATAATTATTTTGTTTAAAACTTTCCTTTTTAGAACATTACTTTTTATTATTTTACCCTTATTTTTTCTTCCTACTTTAATTATGGGCCACATACACATGGGCATTAAAGGAAACAACACATTTTTTTTAATACTATTCTAATATTAATAATCAAGTCAATTAAATTTTTTTAATCTATTTGTCGAGTCAACTCAGACAATAATTTAAAGACGGAGGGAGTATTTTTTATGTGAGTTTGGATTTATTAATTAAAGAAGTGAATCAGAGGTAAAATGGTAAACCTAACGCCCTGCAAAGCAAAGGATAACAAGTGGACTTCTTTCGGAAAGTTCCATAAAGTAATAATGGACTTCTTTTGAAAATGATGGGAATGTAAATTTTGATGAAAGTAAATCTTTATACTCACTCTATTCTCGGCATAGAATTTATTTAAAATTTTTTTTGGATAAACTTAGTTAAAATTTAATTAATAATTTACATAAATTTTATTATTTTTACAAAGTTATGAAAATTGTAATTCATAGTATTATTAAGAGAGCTTTAATTAATAAAGTTTTATTTTCTAAAACATTAGTGAAGTATGTAATATTTTAATTTAATTTAGTCACATGTTGACTTTTAAAAAGGGATAATAGACTCTTTACTTAGAAGGAGGGAGTATAAACTTAGGGTCGTTAAGGTTTTTTTGAAATACTTCCTCCGATCCACCCATAGAGTCCACGTTTGAAAATTCTAATTATTAAGAAATTTATTAGTGTCATTAGAGTTGGTTATAATTACAAAAATACTTAAGTACAATCAAGATGATTATAACACAAGTGAAGGGTAAATATGAAAGATTATGAATATTGTTTGCATAATTTTTTAAAAGTGAACTCTATAAATAAAACATTTTAAAATAGCATAATGAACTCTTTGCATAGAATGGAAGGATTAGTTAAAAGAGACTCGTAATTTGTATGAGATAGAGAGAATATTTTAGGACCGTAGATAAGTAAGCGTAACCTCGCCCGTCCTTCTTAGGACCAATCCCTCAAACCCTTTACATGAATTGCACTAACATAAAAACGAGACTAATTCAAAAGTTAATACTAAAATAAATAAGAAAATAAGCACATTTTTACAATGAAAAGTATTATGTTCGGTATAGAAAGTAAACATTTTCGTATTAAAATCAATATATTACACTAAAACGTTGAATGAGTTGATTAATGTGTTTTCTCACTCAAGAGTCAAGAGGTCTGCATGAAAAACGGGGAGTGTCGAAGACTTGATGACAGATTCATGAATATCCATATTGAAAGATGAGAAATGTTATGTTTTCTACTAATGTTACAATATGAAAGGCAATGGTGTTTTGGAAAAAAGACAATTTTATCCTTTATTAAAACTTAGGTTCCGTTTGTTTTAAGTAAAATAATTTTTGGAAAATGATTTCTGGAAAATAGCTTCTGGAAAATGAAAAGGTTCTATTTTCAAGAGTTTAGTAAATCTTTTGAAAATATGTCGGAAAATATTTTTCGGTGTTTGGCAAACATATGAAATTTTTACGGAAAACATAAATACATATAAAAAGTTATATTTTGTTTGTCCTAAAAGTTATATTTGCATGTGAGGGTATATAATATATAGGCTGTCTTAGTAGGGTTTGAGTGTATCTAGGCTGCTTTACATGGGTTTTGAGTGTAAATAGACTACTTTAGAAGGGTTTGAGTCCAAATAGGTTGTTTTTTCTGGATTTGAGTGTGTATAGGCTGCTTTAGAACGAGCTTGAGTGTAAATAGGCTGCTTTAGAAGTGTTTTAGTGTAAATAGGTCGTTATGAAAGGGTTTTGAGTGTTAATAGGCTGCTTTAGAAGGGTTTGAGTGCAAATAGGTTATTTTAGAAGGCTCTGAGTGTAAATAGTTATTTTAGCAGGGCTCTGAGTGCAAATAAATTATTTTTGAAGGGGTTTGATTATAAATATACTGTTTTATAACGATTTGAGTCTTCATAAGTTGCTTAAGAAGGTTTTGAGTTGAAATAGGTTGTCTTAGTAGGGTTTGAGTGTATATAGGCTGCTTTACGAGGGTTTTGAGTGTAAATAGGCTGTTTTAGAAGGGTTTGAGTGTGTATAGGCTGTTTTAGAATGAGCTTGAGTGTAAATAGGCTATTTTAGAAGGGTTTGAGTGTAAATAGGCCGTTATGAAAGGGTTTTACATTTAAATAGGCTGCTTTAGAAGGGTTTAAGTGCAAATAGGTTATTTTAGAAGGCTCTGAGTGTAAATAAGTTATTTAGCAGGGCTCTGAGTGCAAATAAGTCATTTTAAAAGGGGTTTAAGTGTAAATAGACTATTTTATAACGATTTGAGTCTTAATAGGTTGTTTAAGAAGGTTTTGAGTTGAAATAGGCTGTCTTAGTAAGGTTTGAGTGTATATAGGCTGCTTTACATGGATTTTGAGTGTAAATAGGCTGCTTTAGAAGGGTTTGAGTGCAAATAGGTTGCTTTTTCTGGGTTTGAGTGTGTATAGGCTGCTTTAGAATGAGCTTGAGTATAAATAGGCTATTTTTGAAGGGTTTGAGTGTAAATAGGCTGTTATGAAAGTGTTTTGAGTTTAAATAGGCTGCTTTAGAAGGGTTTGAGTGCAAATAGGTTGTTTTAAAAGGTTCTGAGTGTAAATAAGTTCTTTTAGCGGGGTTCTGAGTGTAAATAAGATATTTTAGAAGGAGTTTGAGTGTAAATAGACTATTTTATAATGATTTGAGTCTTAATAGGTTGTTTAAGAAGGTTTTGAGTTGAAATAGGCTGTCTTAGTAGGGTTTGAGTGTATATAGGTTGCTTTACATGGGTTTTGAGTGTAAATAGGCTGCTTTAGAAGGGTTTGAGTGCAAATAGGTTATTTTTTCTGGGTTTGAGTGTGTATAGGCTGCTTTAGAACGAGCTTGAGTGTAAATAGGCTATTTTAGAAGGGTTTGAGTGTAAATAGGCCGTTATGAAAGGGTTTTGAGTTTAATAGGCTGTTTAGAAGGGTTTGAGTGAAAATATGTTATTTTAGATGGTTCTGAGTGTAAATAAGTTGTTTTAATAGGGCTCTGAGTGTAAATAAGATGTTTTAGAAGGAATTTGAGTGTAAATAGATTATTTTATAACGATTTTAAGTGAAATAGGTAGTTTAAAAAGGTTTTGAGTGTATATAGGTTGCTTTAGAAGGGTTTGAGTGTATATATATATATAGGTTGTTTTTATTGTTTTCTTATAAGTTGATCATGTTATACCTTAATATGTATTGTTCGCTAATTTTAATTCATTATATTTGTAGAATCGACACTACGGTACTAAGGTATCCTACACTGATTTATTTGCTGCGACCCACACCACTCCTGCTCCTCCTGGTGGTGATTCGTCGTTTGTCTTTATCGATGAGACGACAAAGAAAGCATTTAAAATATTTTAATTTTATTTTGTTTATTAGTTGATTAAAATGTTAATATTAATGTTTTTATGTTTTTATGACACAGAATGACTATAAGGCGAGTATGGACACGCAGGTCATCGACGGGCTTGTCCAGACGACCCCTCAAGTGCCGATGTCCTTTGTCGGCAACATTTGACATTCGGTCACTGCGGAGTCACGGAAGAAGAGGGGAGCTCACCTCTACGGCTTTGGTGACCACGACGCCGCTGTGTTGAGACCAGGCAGATCGACATCTTCCTCGGCAACCGCGTCTTCTGGTCCTCCGTACCAGTCAGCTACCGAGCGTGTCCTGGTCGAGAAGACGCAAACTCTCAAGCAGCTAGTGCAGCAGCAGGCCGAGTAGATGCAGCAGCAGGCCCAGCAGATGCAGCAGCGGGTGGATCAACAGGTCCAGCTGATGCAGCAGCAGGCCCAACAGATGCAGCAATAGGCCGATCAACTCGAGCAGTTGCTACGACTGGTCATGGAGCAGCAGCAGCCTACTAGGTCTTCTATTGTGCGTAATTTATTTGACCCCCCTCCGCAGTAGACACATTATTTTGGTACTGTAATATTTTTTAATTTGTATATATATTAATTTTAATGTAATTATATTTTAGTTGTTAATTATAGTTTATTGTTGCAGTGTGTGTGTGTGACTGTGTATATATAACTGCTATATCAGGTGAAACAAAAATTAAATTTTAAAATTTTAAAATTTAATTTTTTTATTTTTGTAATATTTTACTGTCGGAGTTAATTTACTGTCGAATTGCTCCGACAGTAATCTCGTGTTTTCCAGTAGTACATCCAGTGGTCGAAAGAGGAGTTTTGATACAGGAAAAGACATTCAGTAGTTGTTCTATTGAGTAACATACATGGTCTACGTATGTTCTTTATATTACATGCTATCAATATTCAATCATTTCTATCAGATGTTTCAGTTGTCGGATGCTCAATAGTGTTTCCCAAGCTATTTTTCTTTGTTCATTCAACTTTTGGACCAGTTTTATCTAAATTTAAGTTCTTTTAGTCAGTCTTTCTTATACTCTGAGGTTCTGATTGCTAGGAACTCCCCTATGATGTGCTGATGCATGAGTTGGATGTGACAAATGTTTGTGAGCTTGAAGATTTTTTGATCAACGAGTACATGTATGTGGTAGGTATTCTGTCTTTACGATTTCCCAATTAATGCAAATTAATGCAAAGTACATCCATCCAAATAGGTAAGTCGTAGGAACTCCAACTGAGGTTTATCATTGTTTCTGGCTCGTGAGATACTGTACCATAGTTTTGCGTTTATGTAATTATATGCAACCTAGTTTTTTCTCCGTTGAAGAAATTGTATCCAGAATTTTATATTTATGTTATGCTATTGTGTAACCAAAACTAAGATAGCACAACGTTAGAGAACACTCAGCACATATAGTAGTACTTGAAACCATAATTTAGTCTAGGATCTTTCAATATGCATAAACATAAGAAGTGAGAACAAACTACTTGAAACCTACTGAAGCCAATCTTTAGCAATAGGTTCGTGACCAAGTACAAATCAATATTATTCCTGTCATGAATCTGTTTTTAGTTTTTGCATTTTCAAATCATGTGCTGCAACTAAACAATGTGAAGTTAAGACCAAGTCAAGTTTTGCATTCTGAATACCAACCACAAAATGTAAAATACCACATATTTCCATCAGTAAAGTTATATTTGAGACTTTTGAGTGTTAGTATACAAGTATGAAAGATACAAGTCTCTGGTAATATCAGCATCTGAATCTTTCTTAAACACTTTTTGACATGAAACTTATGTATAATGTTTATTTAGACACTTTATTTTGAAACTGTAATATTTTTAAAATTGTATATATATTAATTTTAATTTAATTTATGTTTTAGTTGTGAATTATAGTTTATTGTTGCAGTGTGTGATTGTGTATATATAACTACTATATCAGGTGAAAAAAACAAATTTAAAAATTAATTTTTTTTCCTTTTAATAATTACTGTCGGAGCTCCGATAGTAATTATTTTTAAAAAGTATTTTTTAATTATTACTGTCGGAGCTCCAACAGTAATTCACTGTTAAAAATAATAACGGAGTTAATTTACTGTCGGATTTCCGTCACAAAATTAATGGTGTTCCGACAGTAAACTAATGATAATTACTGTCGGAATTTGTATTACTGTCGGATTGGTGATTACTGTCGGAGATAAATTACCGTCGAAGGTTTATTGTCGGATACTGTCGGAGCAGTTCCGACAGTAAATTGATAATTACTGTCGGAATTCGTGAATTACCGTTGGATTTCTCCGATAGTAATGTCGTGTTTTCCAGCAGTGGATGTTGATTGGGTAGGATGTCCACATACACGTCGCTCTACTACGGGTTTTATCATCTTCCTTGGCTCTTCCCTTATTTCTTGGCGGTCCAAGAAACAATCAGTTGTTTCTCGTTCTTCTGCCGAAGCAGAATATCGCTCTATAGCTTCAACAACTAGTGAGTTGGTTTGACTTCATTCTTCGATTACTCAGTGATTAGGGTGTTTCACATGATCATTCTGTTGATTTCTTTTGTGATAATCAAGTTGCACTGCATATAGCTGCTAATCTTGTTTTTCATGAACGTACTAAACATATTGAGATCGATTGTCAATTTGTTCACCAACACATTCAATCCGGAATGTTATCACCACGGGCCATCTCTTTTACTGCACAGTTGGCAGATATCTTTACCAAGAATCTTGGCCGTGATCGATTTCTTATGTTACTTGCCAAGTTGGGCATTTCTAATTTGCATGCTCCAACTTGAGGGGGAGTAAAAACGTACTACTGATAAGGCGTGCCCAAGCCTTATGTCTAGAGAGCTCCTGCCTTGTTGCACAATTGATAAGGCGTGCCCACACCCTATGGTCTGGTGTTGTGCTGTAACTTATCCTATTTTAGTTAGGATTGTATTTTGGAAACCTTTTGTATTTAGGTTAGGTTTTTTTACTTTTTCTAGGTTTAGCGATTTCCCTAGTGTAAATATTCTTATTGTATTGTATTCCCACCGTCCGGATAAATGTTCCTAGTTGATAAAGTACAGGAATTAAGAAACATAATTAATAATGTGCTGTAAAATGTGTTCTGACAATAATACTCATGAAAATTAATTGAGTTCAACTATTTTAAATAATTGTGTTTCTTTAGGATGTGTTATATTAAATGAAGCTTTAAGGGTATATTAGAAAAAATGGTAGAAAATAGGTAGATCAAAAGTATTTAGGAACATTAATTATAACATCCAAAAATAAAAAGTATCAATATTTATCCAAGGCGGAGGTAGTATCAATTATTAGCGTGAAATAAAATCTTTCACAATTTTTTTCAGAGGCGTAATTGGTCACAGGTAAAAATAACAAGTTCCGCGTGCTCTGAAATTGAAAGTATTACCTAGCCACTTTTTAATACCATTAGTACATGTAATTTAATGACTAAGAAGCGTTAGATTACACATGGTGCAATAGCCCTTTATTTTTTATTTTTTTCATTTTGGAAAACGTATATATTGTGGTTCCAAAAATGCATATGTTTACAAGAAACTTACATATATTAGTTTGAAAAATACATATATTTATTCAAAATTTATTGCAATAAATGGTTCCAATGACTAGGTGCCTTTCCTTTTGAAAATACAACCGGAGACTCCCTTTGGGGCTTTCCACGTTCCAACACCACCGTCCACCTTCCATCTCAGTTCAAAGCACAAACTTTATCCCTCATTACAGTTCATGTTCTCCCTATAAATATAACTATGTATATATATATATATATATATATATATATATATCCCCCACTTCATTCTTCCTACTCAACAATCTCATTTTCTCACTCCAATCAATATTCATCATCCTCAGCAATGGCAGCCTCTCCAAAACCCAACAACGTTCAAGAACTCTACGTGTACGAGATCAACGAGCGAGACCGCGGGAGCCCGGCTTACCTTCGGCTAAGCCAAAAATCAGTAAACTCGCTAGGCGACATCGTCCCATTCACCAACAAGATTTACTCGGGAGACCTGAAGAAGCGATTGGGAATAACGGCAGGCATTTGCATACTGATCAAGAACATACCCGAAAAGAATGGCGATCTTTACGAAGCAATATACAGCTTCTACTTTGGTGATTACGGTCACATAGCGGCGCAGGGACCGTATAATACTACTGAGGATTCTTTCCTAGCCGTAACCGGCGGGTCCGGTGTGTTTGAAGGGGCGTACGGACAGATTAAGCTTCAGCAGTTGATTTTCCCTATTAAGTTGTTCTATACTTTTTACTTGAAGGGTATACCGGAACTGCCGGCGGAGTTGTTGGGTACGCCTGTTCCTCCGTCGCCAGCGGTGGAGCCTAGTGCGGCGGCTAAGGCTTGTGAGCCTGGGGCCACTGCTCCCAATTATAGTTATTAGTTGTGATGTTTGGTAGTGGTGGGTATTGAACTCTTTTTTTGATGTACGGTTAATAAATGTGTGCAGGAATGGCGGCTATCTATTAATAGTAGCATGTTTGTTCGTGTATTTTTGGCCAAAATGCAGTATTAAAATATAATTTATTCTTTAATTTAGCATTTTAATACTGTGGTAGAAGACGTTGCGTTTTTAAAACGCAGCTGCGTTTTAAAACGCTATAATTCCTAACTTTTTTTCAAAACGTTGATTTTAAAATGCAGTAGAAATAAAAATCTGCGTTTTGACATAATATTTTAAACGCATTTATATAAAAAAAGTCGCATTTTAAATAATTTGCGTTTTAAAAACGCTGCGTTTTCAAAACACTACGTTTTGAGTACTCTACACCAAACGAGCTCTACATCTGTCTCAAAATAATTGTGATATTGAGAAAAAGTTTTTGTTTCAAAATATTGTTGTTATAGTATTTTAAAAAATATGTGCTTTTATTTTATTAAAATTTTTTTTAATTACTACTCTATTTAACGTGTGTTGATAAAAACAAAAAAAAATTACTCTTATAATTTATTAACAATAATTAAACTTAAATAAAAAAATTATTTTTTTATATATATTTTTTAATTTGTGTGTAATTTGATAAAATGTCAATTATTTTGGTACGAAAATATTATCAGCTCATTGTGATCGAATTTGTTTTATTGATGATATTTTAAGGTTTTATTTTTTCTTTAATAGATGCTTTGGACTTAATATTTTTTTATGTGAGTTTGGATTTATTAATTAAAGAAGTGAATCAGAGGTAAATGGTAAACCTAACGCTCTGCAAAGCAAAGGATAACAAGTGGACTTCTTTCGGAACGTTCCATAAAGTAATAATGGACTTCTTTTGAAAATGATGGGAATATAAATTTTAATGAAAGTAAATTTTTATACTCACTATTCTAGGCATAGAGTTTATTTTTATTTTTGGATAAATTTAGTTAAAATTTAATTGATAATTTACATAAATTTTATTATTTTTACAAAGTTATGAAAATTGTAATTCATAGTATTATTAAGAGAGCTTTAATTAATAAAATTTATTTCCTAAAACATAAGTGAAGTATGTAATATTTTGATTTAATTTAGTCACATGTTGACTTTTAAAAAATGATAATGGACTCTTTGCTTAGAACGGAAGGAGTATAAACTTAGGGTCGTTAAGGTTTTTTTGAAATACTTCCTCCGATCCACCCATAGAGTCCACGTTTGAAAATTCTAATTATTAAGAGATTTATTAGTGTCATTGGAGTTGGTTATAATTACAAAAATATTTAAATACAATCAAGATGAATATAACACAAGTGGAGGGGTAAAGATGAAAAATTATGAAAATTGTTTGCATAATTTTTTAAAAGTGAACTCTATAAATGAAACATTTCAAAATAGTATAGTGAACTCTTTGCCTAAAATGGAAGGATTAGTTAAAAGAGACTCGTAATTTGTATGAGATAGAGAATATTTTAGGACCGTAGATAAGGAAGCGTATCCTCGCCCGTCCTTCTTAGGACCAATCCCTCAAGCCCTTTACATGAATGGCACTAACATAAAAACGAGACTAATTCAAAAGTGCATACTAAAATAAATAAGAAAATAAGCACATTTTTACAATGAAAAGTACTCCCTCCGTTCTACTCAAAGAGTCTACGTTTGGAAAGTATACTTATTAAGGGATATATTAATATCATTAAAGTTGATTATAATTACAAAAATACTTAAATACAATCAAGATGATTACAATACAAGTGGAGGATAAAGATAAAAGATTATGAAAATTGTAAGTATAATTTTTTGAAAGTTGACTGTTTAAGTGAAACATCCCAAAATAATATAGTGGACTCTTTACCTGAAACGGAGGGAGTATTATGTTATGTATAGAAAGTAAACATTTTCATATTAAATTCAATATATTACACTAAAACGTTGAATGAGTTGATTAATGTGTTTTCTCACTCAAGAGTCAAGAGCTCTGCATGAAAAACGGGGAGTGTCGAAGACTTGATGACAGATTCATGAATATCCATATTGAAAGATGAGAAATGCTATGTTTTCTACTAATGTTACAATATGAAAGGCAATGGTGTTTTGGAAAAAAGACAATTTTATCCTTTATTAAAACTTAGGCTCCGTTTGTTTCAAAGAAAATAATTTTTAGAAAATGATTTTTGGAAAATAGTTTTTGGAAAATGAAAAGGTTCTATTTTCAGGCGTTTGGTAAATCTTTTGAAAATATGTCGGAAAATATTTTCCGGTGTTTGACAAACATATGAAATTTTTACGGAAAACATAAATACATATAAAAAGTTATATTTTCTTTGTCCTAAAATTAGTGTCTCCAATTGAATATACACTTATTTTTAAAAAGTTTTTTACTTTAAATAATTTCTTTAGTAACCCCAATTATCACTAGTGATATTAAATCAATGGGGGTTCATCTACTTTTCAATCTCACAAATAATAATAACATAATTGATAATTGATTTGAAAACACATTTCAAAAACAAAAGAAAAAGAAAAGAAAGAGATTATTGTTGTGGGACGTTCCGAAATGAAATAATAGACACTTATTTTAGGACGAAGGGGGTATTTATTAAAATTGAGTAGTGCAAAGGTGATATTAGGCTCTAATTTCAGCCTCAAATTAAAAATTCTATGATCTTAAACATTATACCAGAAGCTTCATGTACTCTTCAATCAATTATTTTATTCCGTGTAATACTATCTTTAAAAATTAAAGTATTAAAAAAATAATTTAAAATTTTAAATCAACGCACTAAAGAATTTCAAACAGGATATATATAACATGTTCACTCTATCTTAGTATTTCTAATTGAAATATTAAGTTAAAATATTTTTGAAATTCAACTACTTGAATCTATAATATTATTGTATTTTATCGTCTCAAAATGAATATTTACTTTTATTTGTGATCGTGAATAAAAGTAAGCATTTATTTTGGGACGAACATAAATATATTTTTCAATGTTATAAAAGTTTCCATAAATCTTGACAATATCAACAAAAAGTATATAAATACTCCCTCCGTCCAGGATAAATGTTCCTAGTGGATAAAACACAGGAATTAAGACACATAATTAATGATATGTTATAAAATGTGTTCTGACCATAATACCCATCAACATTAATTGAGTTCAACTACTTTAAATAATTGAGTTTGTTTGAGATGTGTTTTATTAAATTAAGCTTTAAGGGTATATTAGGAAAAATGGTAGAGAATAGGTAGATCAAAAGTCTTTAGGAACATTAGTTGGGACATCCCAAAATAGAAAGTAGGAACATTTATCCGGGACGGAGGGAGTAAAACTTTGTTCATAAAATCACTTCAAAATATTACAGTAAAATATTACGATTATTTTTCTTGAATGAAAAGTTAGAAATGAATATAGCACATCCAAATATACAAAGGTGATATTAGGAGAAAAATGGAATGAACAAATTTTGGAAAATGACTTACGAAAATTGAATTCGTAAGTCATTTTCCTTAAAAGAAGGCTTTATTTTCCGTTGACTTGTAAAACATCTTACATTGACGACATTTTTCAAATGTTACCAAACACAAAAAATAAGAAAAACGTTTTTCAAAATTTATTTTCCGTGAAACAAACGGAGCCTTAATTGTAATACTAGTGGTAAACATAGTAAAGTTGTTGAAAGATATATATACCCACGCCAAATTATTTGTTGAAGGGTCCGTTATTCTATGCGATTTAGTGCTTTGTTTTTGTGAGTTTAAATTTATTTTGTCTTTTATCCCACCAACTTTCTCTATATTTTTATCTTTTTTTTTTCCTTTTAAATTTGGATTTTTTGAGGACATACACCTTACCCATTATTATTATTATTGATTACCTGAATTATACAATTAAGACTGGTGCCTCTAGTGAGACTTTTTAAACACCTGACCTCGAGTATCAGAGTCTCTCTGTAGGACATGAACAATCGTCCTCTATCTCTCCATTAAGAGAAAATTTAGATTTTTTTTGGGACATACTCCTTACTATTACTATTATTATAATTATTATTATTTAATGTCTTTGAATGACTACAATTAAAACGGGTGCCTCTAGTGAGGCTTTTTAAACACACGACCTCGAGTAGCAGGGTGTCTCTGGCGGGACATGAACGATTGACTTCTACCTCTTCGTTAAAAGAAATGAACAGTACTAAATTCTGTCTTTGGTGAGGCTTGAACACCCGACCACTCTCCGTTGAGAGTAGTTACGTATCAGGGTGTTTCTCTAGAAAGACTTGAACACCCGACAAATTCGTTAAAAGAAGTAAACTGTACCGATTGAGTTGGAGCTCGTTCGTCTCTATTTTTGTCCTACTTTTCTTTGAATATTAAAAAATATTAAAAATTTGAAAACCAAATCAGTAAATAGCAAAAGCCAAACGCATCCAAAGCGATGGCTACGATAACGGAAACATCCTCAAGGACTTGGTACAATGAATCCAACCCAACGCAAAGTTAAAAAAACAAATAATTGTCTTGTCAGGTAACACCTCTTTTTCACCATCATTTCTCTCTCTTAAGTCGTAACGCCAACGCCCAGCCTTCAATTCCTTTCCATTTATATATCCCTAATTACCCTCTTTATCCTAAACTACACTAATTAATCCAGATTTCGGTATATAACTCTTGTGCTTTGATGATATAATGAATGAAAATGATTTTTGTCTAGATACCATCATCAAGGTTTGTGATTTAATGATTTCAAGAGGGATCAATGGCAGTTGAATGAGTAGCTCTTCCATGTATGGGCACATCAATTTGCGAGTTTTGATGTTTATGATAATCTTGACGACGTCGGTTCTTGTGTTGCCGTTGGTGTTGCCGCCGCTTCCTCCACCTCCGCTCTTGCTTCTGTGGATACCCGTTTTGATGATGGTGGTGCTGGTTTTTTTGGCTTTCTCTTCTTCAAAATTACCAACTGTGGAGTAGTGGAAGAAGTTCTATGCTAGTTTTGCTAGTTATGCTAGTTTATGCTGTCTTATTTAGTCGATATGGGATAGTCTTCGGCCTACTTTCTTTTGATTGATCAAAAGGTTTGTTGCATGTAAAGTTCAATTTAGAATATTTCCCCCTTTCCGCCTCTCTCGATCGATTTAAATTTTAAATGCAAATCCTTGTACATTAATCTAGTCTCTCTTGCTATTTCCATTATGTGAAATTTTTCTAATTTGAGAAAGCAAAGTTGATTCACTCCTTTAGTAATATTTTATGTAATTGGTAGGTAGGATGATGAACATGTCATTAATTCATAATATTTGAGCTTTGAAATATCCGATTTTTAAAAATTATTGGATTCAGATCGGATCAGATTATCACTCGGATATTTCAAAACTCAAACTATATCCTAAATTTTCAGATTCAGGCCTGAATTGGGTTTTAGTCGAATTTTATTCGACCATTATTAAAGTATTGAATAAAAATAAAGTATTGGAACCTGCATATGATAGGTAGGTGTTATCCTTTGAACCTTCCTTTGTAAAATTGTGTGTACTTTACTAGCTAACCAGTATACGCGATGTCTTTGAACTATTTTGTCTTTTGTGTAAATGATCACATCACAATTCAATTCTCATAGCTATGTTCATTCATGAGCTGAACATTCACCGGTTCTGTGAAAGGATCTAAGAATTGAGCCTCACACAATTCTTTTCAAAGCGGCCTAATTCTCTTGAAGCAGCCCCACTTCTCTCTCACATAGGTGATTCTTAATTAAGAATAATCCGCTTTACTCTACCCGGCTTTCCAACGCATAAGAATTATTAAAGAACAAACGAGTCGTAAAGAACAATTGTGCCAAAGTTGCACAATTTCCTTCACATTTTTAGCAATTTTCCAACACTTTCCTCCTTTCCTCCTTAACTCTCTTCCTAGCCATTTCTATGTCGTGAGTGTTATATAATTTTTAAATTTTTTATATTTGTTGTTGTATCTAAAACGTTCGACAATCATAAAATGTTGCTGCAACGAAACGGGGTTCGACATATTGGATATGGTGTCTGTTCGAAACAAACATGTTCTTTAAAAGAGATAAATCACTTCGGAAGAGTTGCGTCTCTTCGGAATTGACTCACTGTTCAAGGGAGTCACAAGACCACTATAAATAGAAAAATTGGTCGAACGTGTTTTGACACTTTCAAAATTCGAGCATCAGATTTATACAAAGAGTGTTTTTTGGCTTAATTAAAATGTCGCATTTTGAATCGTGTAAACTCCATTGTATCTTGAGAGATTTTTGTATACAACCTTTTGTGAATAACAAATTATTTGGAGTGGTGAAACATCTCTTAAAATTATTGTGAAATGCTAAAATAGACCGAAAGATAGCAAATAATTTTTGCTGTACATGTGCTACTAAAATGTCCAAAAAATTAACTTTTTTGACATTTTAGTAACACATGTACATCGATTCCCTTGATGTTTACATATAACTTTTTTTTTTTTGGAAAGAAAAAGTCATTTCTTTACTTATAATAACTCTGGAGTACAATCATGCAGGAGAACATCACAAAGGAAGAGCATAAACATCATACAAAATACATGGACTAACATAAGAATAGGCCCCCCGAGCCAAAGTATGAGCTGTCATATTCGCTTGTCGTCGAGTGAACTGCACTTTGAAGAGGGGTTGCGTAGCCAAGAGTTTCCGACAATCGGAGATTATGGATCCAAATTCAAAGCAGTCTTCCATATAACATTAAAAATGCACACTAGGACGTGATATATATCAATGGTGAAATTAGTAAAATTATACAAAAAAAAATAGACATTCATTTAAGAACAAGAAATTTTTAAAAATTAATACTCATTTAGAGATGGAAGTAAACAGATGTTCAAAATCTGTCAAAAGCCCTACTCATTGGAAAAACCATGAGTAATCTTGAAGCAACACCATGACAAATGTCACATGATTGTCTTAGTTTCTAAACATAAAGGAGGCATCTGAGTGGTATTTTCGATAAAAATATTTTTCAAAAGCAATTAAAGCACTTGCAGAATGATAAAATTCATTGAATGAAAGCAAACGATATTGAATCATTTTACACCAAACACTAACTTGATGTTTGATAAAAGAAGATTTACTTCATCGTACCTTTAGTGGTCGGGGACCATGTTAGATATGGGATCAAACAAAAGAAACTAAATTTATAAGCTTCTACTCCAGAACTAAGTATATACTTCCTCCTTCCTAAATTATTGTCATCTGTGACTTTTTTTGTGTCAAACGAACTGTTTTTTTAATTAAAATTTGATGTGTATTTTTTTTTTTTTAATTATAAAGCAAGTAAATTTGTAGTTCTAAAGATGAAAAAAAGAAACTCTCTCCGTTCCAGGCAAAGAGTCTACTATACTATTTTAAGATGTTTCACTTAAATAGTCTACTTTTAAAAAATTATGTTTACAAATTTCATAACTTTTTATCTTTACCCTCCACTTGTGTTATAAGCATCTTGGATGTATTTAAGTATTTTTGTAATTATGATCAACTCTAAAGGCACTTATATATCCCTTAACTATTAAACTTTTCAAACCTGAGCTTTTTGGGTGGAATGTAGGGAGTAAAAAATATACGTTAAATTTTTATTTGAAAAACAGTTAGTTTGACTCCAAAAAGTCAAACAAAACAATAATTTTTGGAATGGAAGGAGTAAATTAATTTGAAGAAAAGTCTTATACATTGAATTGCAGTACTCTAATCAACCCAAACCGAACTATCCTAACATGTTCCCTATAAAAATTAATAATTTCTGTCATGGAAAATTTGTCTAAAAACCTAACTTAGCCTATATTCAAAAGTTAATTTGACAGAGTCTATTGAATGACTAACTCATACGTGGAAGATAAAATCTCTTATTCTAAGTTTTCTACTACTTTCTCCCTTTTTAAAACTTTTTAAATTAATATCTTGTTTTGATTTTTTAAGTAAAATTGATTATTTTTTAAATGAAAATTTGACGTATAATTTTTTTTTTTCTCAGACCACAAAACACGTAATTTGTTGTACTTTTTGTGTACTATAAATTATGTATTTTATGATTTTGAAAAAAAATATATACGTTAAACTTTTATTTGAAAAATAATCAATTTGATTGTAAAAAGTCAAAACAGAATATTTATTTAGGAATAGAAAGAGTATTAGTTTCTGTCATGAATAATTTGTATAAAGTGTAATCTTTTCCATTTAAAACTTGTGTGTGTGGGTAGAGAGAGAGAGAGAGAGAGAGAGAGAGAGAGAGAGAGAGAGAGAGAGAGAATATTTAGGAGAAGAATTGATGGTGAAGATAGGGACTCCTCTTTCTTCCTTTTTCACGTATTTTCATTGCAATTTCGGTTGGTTGAGATGATTCAATGCAATTTTCACAGAAACTTGGCTTATCCATTCAGGAATCAAATCTCCTGTGCCACAAATTGTGTGTCATTTGCGTGCCTCTTTCATCTCAATCATTGATTTTTTAAAGTGATTTTAATGTAAATGATTGAGATAAATAAATCAATGGTTGAGATGAAAGGGGCACACAATTTGTGGTACAGAAGATTTGATTCCATCGATTCACGATCAAACTATGAAATAAGGTTTATGACCTCTATATATAATGAGTAAGAGATGACACATGAAATATTCTAAGATTCCCTTTTTGGTGTCATGGTCTTATTGACCATCTAATGATCGTAGGAGAAGTCTTCCCTAAGCGGGGACCATAATCAACTATTTCTCCCCTTGGTAATTAAGTCATACGCTTCGCACATTGGTGATATCACACACATAGAACAGGTGAGACTCTCTCTTAACTTGAGTTGTCAAACCAATAAACCTTGAGGTTTCCAAAATTCAGCTCAGCCTTTTGGGGGATCAGGGGCCCTAGGCTAGCCGTTGCACTTAGAGTAGATCACCCGGTAATGCCATGAGCCGGGTCATCCCCAAAACATGTACGTTGCTACGACTTTTGTTTAGATCGTTTGTTTTGATGATGCTAATAGGTTAGGTTAACCCCCATTTATGATTATGAATAAAGTAAAAAGAGTTTTCTATCAACAGATTTGGTCATCGTTGTTTGGCTGTTTAACACAATGGAAACAACTAAGACTGAAGAACCTAACTGTTTCACATAAACATAACAGTTATGATTCACCTGCTAAATATTTAGCATACAACGGTTATATCCAAAGGGCAATAAAGACTTTTAAAGATGCTACTACGCAGGAGAAAACCCTAAATAAGGTGACACCAAGAAGCTGTGAGACAAACATCTCCTTGTGAACCAACAGATACTCAAAGCTGGCAACTGTACTTGTTCAAGCAAGTGGATGACACAAGTTGCAAATCCAACCGTTGAGCAACGCCCATCCATTTCAATCTATTGCGTATATAGAAGACATCTCAAATGAAGAAGAAGAACACAGAAGACAGACAAAAAGAGTGCTAAGCGATATATAGAAAAAATACAGAGCACATATTACACAGATTGAAATCATACTGAGTCTCACTCCCATCCAACATACTCAGTATACATAGAGAAGATAATCGCTCAAAGCCTACTAAAACATTCAAGCAATCACTCAACAAACAAGTTGTCAAAGATCTACAAGCCCGCTTCTATGAGACTAGCATGAGTCCTTTCACAAAAGTGTTTCTTTTATTTTCTTGTGTTTACCTTGTGTAAAGTTTACTAGTTGGAGAGCCAACTAGTAGGAGAAAGTTGAGGACTTGTCTCGTCAATAATCTATATAATTAAGAGAATTATAGTGAATTATTATTTCATTGAGCCAGAGGGCTGTGAGGGCAGTAGATGTAGGATATTGAGATCCGAACCACTATAAATCATTGTGTCAATTTCTTTATCCTTCAATCATTACTTATTTCTTACTGGGATTTTGTATGCTTTGCTCTTGGTCTTGATAAAATACAAAATGTCGTAAAAGATTAAGACCTATGTTTCCACCACTAATTAACTTCCGAAATTGGATTGATTTTAAAATAAATGAAAAGCAAGAATTACACAAAGAGGATGCTACACAGATTGATAATAAATGAGAAGAAGGAAAAAAAGATTAAAAGAACAACAATGCAGCACAAGATATAATGTGTTTCATGGCGAAAGACGATTCAGAAAGCTCAGATAACTTAGACGGCTTAGATGATTCAAATGATGAATTGGAAGAGCTAGCAGTAGGGGTGAGCAAATTTTTCCTAAAATTGGACACCAATATTTTTGGTTTGGTTCTGGTTCTAATTTTTAGTAGAACCGATCATTTGGTTTGGTCTCGGTTTTAAAAATTATAGGTTAGTTCTGAATCGGACTGAACTAATGAATTAATATTACATATATAATACAATTTTATAATCTATATATATTAATAAATTAATGTTTAAAAAATATAATTGCTATTTTCTAACCCTAATCCTAACCTTAGGTATAAAATAATACTTAGTGATATTTCTATTTGCCGTTTACACACAAACACAGACTTGATGTTGCCGAACCTACTTTTTTCTTATTTTAGTTTATATTGCATGAATTAGATTGTAATATATGGCTCAAACCTTTTTAATTGTTGAATGATCAATGTACTATCATTCTTTTTTTTCTTTTGTGACCTTGTTTGTATTTTTAACGTTTTAATATTACTGAATGCTTTTTAATTGTCGTATGAAATATTTGATTTTATTATTTTTTTGCTAGCTTAAAAAATAAAAAGGGTTTATTTCCTCAAAACCGAAAAATGTGCAGACAATTAGAACCGGACCAAAGTATTGGTTCCCATACATGTTGGTTTGGTTCTGGTTCCAAAATTTTTTAAGAACCAGAGTATTGGTCTGGTTCTGGTTCTCTATTTTTTTAGCAAAAAATGAATCAAACCGGACCATGATCACCCCTAACTAGCAGCAGCTGCGGAACTAAACCAAGTAAGCAATTTTAAGAATTTAAATTTAGAAAGATTGAAAAGACTAGTATGTGTTATCTACTCTCAAAAGTAAAGGTTGAAAATAATTTAAAAACCACTATATGGGATAATATCAAAATCTTAAAAGAGTTGTCCAAAATAAGATAATCAATAACAGCTAACACTAATACATCTATCAAATCTGAACAGATAAAAGAATTACATTACAAAGTCATGAAATCTGAAGATGAAATAATTAACTTAACTATTTAAATGTTGTTACATCTGAAAATGATTAGCTATAACAACAATTTGATGAAATGAGCTCACAAATAGAGAAAATCAAAATGGATAATAAGGGTATAAAAGAAAAACTAGAAGAATGGAGTAAAAACCCAAAAGATTAAAAAACAATGATTAAGATTGATAAAACATGCTCAAACAAATTTACTCTAAGAAACAAAACAACCAAACAGAGAGAGTACACCATGAGAAATTCAAGGCAAGACATCTAACTGAAAGATTTTGGAAATGGCAAAATCAAAATTACAAATATCTTGAAAGATCAAATAACTATTACAATAACAACTATGATTATTAAGCAAGATGTAAAACACAAGAACATCTAAAATTCAAGCAAACTAGATTGTGCAATCATAAAAAAGAATATTTGTTCGATCCATGTCAAAAACGAAAAAAAACAGAAGAAGTTATTTATTGCTGGGTTCCAGAAGTTATATATTCTTGGTTTGCTTTTGAAATGCTAGGCAGTAGTTGCATTGGAACAAAAACTAAAACTGCTATGATTTGAACCCACGCCTCCACAACCATAACATAACGTGGAGTTTTACCCCTACACCACAACAACTCTTTTAGGATATTCAAGCCTTCAAATTCTATATATTTTTTTGTTTTTAAAATGCGGCAAGTATGAATTAATTTAGTTATCTTCAAAGTGATGATCTTATTTTCTCTTTTCTTCAATTAATCGTGTATTTGTTTGTTAAAGCTAGTCAAAACAATAGTACATAAAGTGTATCGATTCGTTCCTCTTAAAAATAAGTAAATTAGAAAAACATTTTCCCCTACATGATATATATCATGATCTATTTACAACTTTAGTTAATCATTTCGTTGAACTTTTAAATATGACAAATGTTTTTAAGTTAGTATTCAATTCGTTATAATCATATTATAGTAATAGGACATATACTTTCCAAATAATAATAATTAGTACTTAGTAGTAGTGGTTAACTAATTGATTTTATTATTTATTTTTTTAAAATTTACCATTTAGATGATGTTGTTCTATGACTTCTCTTTGGATTGTGTTGATTTTAGTCTTTAAATTTAAATTTATAATTATTAAAAAAATTAGTTGTGGCCCGATAGTGGTCCGTTTAGCCCGAAGCCTGATACGGTTAGGGTAAGCTCTGTGATGGGTGTCAAACCATCAAAATTAAATTACCCACTTCCCAATAACGAGTATATGATAAGTAGGGATCGTATCCACAGGGAACATTGTATTTACTTCCTTCAGAATTGTTACAAAACAAATAAAAATTGTGATTGTGGAAGATCAAATTGAAACTGAATGTTAAAGAATTCATGTAAACAAAACAGATAATATGTTTGATAGATTCAAATGAACAAAAATCTAGCCAATGAACTAATTGTCATCTCGAATTTTGCTACTGATCATTGATGCAAATATGTCTCACTTAGCTACAAATAAACCGGTTATAGTTATGGGATGAGCTGGTGCTTCTAGGCTCTCAAAACTCTGATATTCCTTGGCTCATTGAGGGGGATTTCAATATCACTCTTTATCCAAATGAAAAATCAGGTGGAGCTGGTTGGGATAGAGCTGGTGCGCTCGATTTCCACACTTGCATTTCAGCTGCTGGATTATCGGATTTGGGTTTCTCTGGTAGTAGCTGTACCTGGTGGAACAAACGCGAAGGTTCTTCTACTATCCACCAACGAATTGATCGGGTCCTATGCAATGTTGTCTGGCTAGATAAGTTTAACGCAACCTCTGTTCAGCACCTTAATCACACCTGTTCTGATCACTCGCCTCTATTGACTACTATTGCTCGATCTGTTATCTCCAGGCCAGTCGCTTTCCGTTTTCTAAATGTCTGGACTAAGCATTCTTCTTTCAAAGACACTGTTCGAGTTGCTTGGTCTCTTCCTGTTTCGGGCAGGCCTATGACTTGTTTTTCCAACAAACTTCGCAACACGAAAGCTGCCCTCAAAGCCTGGAATAAATCCATTTTTGGGAATATTTTTGAGAACATTCGTCTTGCGGAAGAAGAAGTGATGGAAAAGGAGCTTTTATTTGAGCTTAACACTTCAGATGATAATAGATCTCAGTTAATGGAAGCTCAAGCGAAACTCAGACTCTTTCTTTCTCATGAAGAGGAATTTTGGAAGCAAAAATCTAAGATAAAATGGCTAAAAGAAGGCCAGGGCAACTCTAAATTGTTCCATGCATCAGTTAAACAGGCTCAACGTCGTCTTCATATTCATTCGATCACTGACTCTGATGGTACAAATCTGGACACGGAGCAGGCCATAAAGCAGGCTGCTGTGCGGTATTTTTCAAACCAACTCCAGGCTGAAGGTGCTGCTGCTCAGCACGGTCTGGATGCCATTCCCCAGTTAATCACAGATGAATGGAACTCCCTTCTCATCGCCTCTCCCACCCCAGCTGAAATATTCTCTGCAGTCAAAGCCATGAGTGGTGATAGCGCTGCGGGCCCGGATGGTTTCACGGGCAAGTTTTACACTGCTTGTTGGGATATAATTGGTGATGATTTTTGTCTTGCTATTCTGGAATTTTTTTCGGGCTTCTCGCTTCCAAGAACTTGGTCTAGCACTCTGATTGCCACTATTCCCAAGGTTGATCGGCCTTCTACTTTTAAAGATCTCCGTCCGATTAGCTTGTGCAACTTTTGTAATAAAGTTATCTCGAAGATTTTATCTTCTCGTCTAGCCAATATCTTGCCCTTTATTATTTCGGATAACCAAAGCGCGTTCACCAAAGGGCGTCTTATTCAAGATAATATTCTGCTTGCTCAGGAGCTTATGAGGCATTTAGGTAAGAAAATTTCAGGGTCCAATGTTGTGCTCAAATTGGATATGGCCAAGGCATTTGATCGTGTTTCTTGGGTTTTCTTGATAAGGGTTCTTCGTAAGTTTGGCTTTCATGAAATTTTTATTGATCTTATCTGGCGTCTCTTATCAGATAACTGGTTCTCGATTTTGATTAATGGTGATCCTGTGGGCTTCTTCTCTTCCTCTCGTGGTTTGCGCCAAGGGGATCCTTTGTCTCCAAGCCTCTTTATTATCTCGGCTGAAGTTTTGAGTCGTAGTATTGCCTTGCTTCACTCTCAAAATCCCAGTGTTATTTTCTCAACTACTAGCGGATGCCCTATTATCTCTCATCTGGCTTTTGCGGATGATATTGTGATTTTCTGTAATGGAAGTAAACACTCCATTCAAAGGCACAAAGAGGTTATTTCGGAATTTGAAAGTGTTTCGGGTCAGCTCATTAATATCAGCAAAAGTTCATTCTTCGTTCATCCTCGTACTCCTGCTAGTAGATCTCAAGTGATTGCCTCGATCTTGGGTTTTCAGGCTGGTATTCTTCCTATCACCTACCTTGGTTGCCCTTTGTATCACGGTCGGAAAAAGAAATCCTATTTTGATGGCCTCATTTTGAAACTTCAAGCTAGAATTAATTCTTGGATGGGGTCGTTTTTAAATTCGGCTGGGCGCATCACTCTTATTAAACATGTTCTTCAGTCTATCACCAGCTACCAAATCGCTTCTCTTGATCCTCCGCTCTCGGTTGTGGCTATGATTGAGAAAATTCTTGCTAATTTCTTCTGGGGAAACATTGATGGTAAATATAAATGTCACTGGGTCTCTTGGCGGTCTTGCTGTCGTCCTACTGCAGTAGGTGGTATCGGCATCAGCTCTCTTTCTGATATCATTCAAGCTTATGGTCTTAAGCTTTGGTGGCGGTTCCGTACTAATTCCAATTTGTGGTCTAGATTTATGCGTGCTAAGTACTGCTCTAATACTCACCCCGCTATTGTTTCTTCCAAGGGTTCTCATGTTTGGTCTCGTTTGCTAAGGGCCCGAACCATTGCTGAGCCTCACATCTTTTGGGTTATTGGTCGTGGCAGATGTTCTATTTGGCATGACAATTGGTTGTATGGTCATCATTTGAACCGTCCTCATAATTGTGCCTTCTCTACAGTCAAAGATCTTTTTCAGGGTCCTGATTCTTCAGATATCTCTCGGGATGCTGTTGGCTTTCTGCCGAATCACCTAGTTCATATTATTCAGGATCACCGCATTTCCTTGGCTGATGTCGATGACTCTCCTCATTGGGATTTAACTTCTCATGGTAAATTCTCTATTGCTTCGGCTTTATCCCTCATACAGCCTGCTAATCCCTCTCTCATGTCTTCTAAATTCATATGGCACTCTCTGCTTCCGCATCATATCAGTGTTTTCCATTGGCGTCTTCACCTTAAGAGGCTTCCTTTGGACGAGGGCCTCTGGAAAAAAGGTTTTTCTTTGGCTTCTAAATGTTCTTGCTGTGCCTTGGGGAATATTGAGACTTTTGAGCATGTGTTCCTCTTTAGTTCTACTGCTTCTGCGGTTTGGGGGCATTTTGATAATGTGTATGATATTCTTTCCTCCCCAAGATCGATTCAACAGCACTGCTTTGCTTGGTGGACTCGTAATAAATCTTCCATATACTTGATTCTTCCATCTTTGATTCTGTGGCATTTATGGAAATTCAGGAACTCTTCAGTTTATGAAAACTCTAGGCAGCCTGTCTCGAAGATTATCTCAGCCATTCATCATGAGCTTATGTCTATCTTGCAAGCTAGAGGTTTTCTTTTCTCTTCCGCTTCTGATTTGGTGAAGGTCTCTTGTAAATATAGTAAGCGGGTTATTACCCAATCGGTTTCTTGGGTTAAGCCCCCGCATGGATTCATTAAATTGAACTCAGATGGTGCTAGCCGTGGTAATCCAGGTATTAGTGGTGGAGGTGGTATTGTGCGGGATGCTTTAGGTAATGCCATCTTTGCGTTTTCTCGCTTCTTCGGTATTGCCTCTAACATGGAAGCAGAAATTCGTGCTCTTTTCTGTGGGATACAATGGCTTCATAATGAAGGCTTCTATGATGTTTCTATTGAAATGGACTCCAAAGTTATTTTTGACTGTCTTGTCTCCGGACTTTCTATCCCTTGGCAATTCGCTTATTATTTTCGAGAAATTCGAAAAATGCAGGTTGCTCGTCGTTATGTGTTTCAACATTGCTTCCGAGAGGCCAACAAGGTTGCTGATAGCCTCGCCAATCTTTCCTGTGATTCTCAGGTTAACTCTGATTTCTCAAATGTTCCCAGTATCCCTCGGCACATAAAAGGTCTTATTCTGCTTGATGCCAAAGACACGCCTTATATTAGAATTTCATAGCTTTGTTTCTTAGTCTTTCTTATTGTATTTCCTTTTCGAGGTTAGGCTCCTCCGTCCTCCCATTTATAAGGGCCAGGCTGGATGTCCCCCTCAAGTTTGTATTTATTTCTCTATTTTAATAAAATCTAGCAGGGTGCCGCCCCTGTTTCCCTAAAAAAAAGTTGTCGACAAACGCCTAACAACCAATCTCTCCTAAAGTTGTCAATTAAGAGAAGCTTGTTAACTACCACCTAACCGGAATTCAACCCTTGAGACGCTCGTAAGATTTAGAAATCTCGATTGCAGTAAGAAAAGAGAGACCCGATTCTAATAAGTGTATACTGATGCAATATCATTTAAATTAGATTATTCGCTCCCGTAACACGGTTCGATTATTCTTGTGATGCCTAAAAGATGTGTTACTCGCTACAAAGTCAAAACCCGAAGATAATTACGGATCAGCGATTTCAACTAGCAATAGACTATTGCGATAATTAAAATTCGGGTCCTAAACATTAACTAGACACAATACTCATCCACCTGCAAAGTAGAGAACGCACAAATACTTGCAACTAAACAAGAATCAATACCACTTAGATCTCACAGTGGTAAAATATTGAAACTTTAATTTTTCTGTTGGATGTGATGGCTCGATGTCCTGGAAGGAACTCCAATGGAGTGCTGTCTCAACAATTCGTTCGTGCCTTGCGGACGAATTGGTGTATCATGTAATTGATGAAGAGTCAGCTACAAAGGTATGGGAAATTTTAGAGGCAAAATATATGTCAAAATCCTTGTCAAATAAGCTACATCTCAAGCAAAGGTTATATGGGCTTAAGATGGTAGAAGGGGCTGATCTCAACACTCACATAAACACGTTTACGCAAATCATCAATGATTTGCTATGGGTGGAGGTGACGTTTGAGGAAGAAGACAAGGCGTTGATGCTGCTAAATTCGTTGCCGCCTTCCACAACGTATGAAAACCTTGTAACTACGTTGACGTGGGGGAAATATATTCTTGAGTTGGGACCTGTTACAGAGGCTCTCTTAGCTTTTCATCAACGAAAGAAAACAGTTGTTGTTGATGAACCGCTAGGAGAAGGGCTGTATGTGAAGGAGAACAAGGATCGTGGGAGGTCACTATCCAGAGACAACTCGAAGAATCATCAGAATTCCCGGTCGCAGTCAAGGAAGAAGTACAAGGGAAATTGCTACAAGTGTGGGAAGAAGGGGCACAAGAGGCAGGATTGTCCGAAGAAGGGCAATAATGGTGATGGTTCGTCAAAGTCAGCTAATGTGGTTATGGATGGTTCAGATGAAGATGGTGATATGCTCTCAATTTCATCAACAGCAGATCGCCCTGCAGATTTCTGGATTCTGGATTCTTGGATTCAACATGTTCGTTTCATGTAACGTCCAATTGTGATTGGTTTGACACCTACAGGTCAGTTAATTCTGGAGTAGTTACTATGGGTAATGGTGCATCTTGTAAAATTGCTGGCATAGGTACTATTAGAATTAAAATGTTTGATGGTGTGGTACGAACGTTGTGTGATGTTAGACATGTACCAGATGTTTCTAAAAATCTGATCTCATTGGGTACTTTAGACTATAATGGCTGTAGTTATAGATCTAAAGATGGTATGATGAGGGTTTGTAAGGGTGCATTGATAGTGATGAAGGGTAAGAGAGGACCCAAAAATATCTATAGATTGCTTGGTAGCACTGTTGTAGGTGGAGCTAGTTCTGTAGAGTCTGAACCAGAAGTAGATGAGGCTACAACTCTTTGGCACATGAGATTAGGTCACATGGGGGAAAGAGGTATAAAGGAGCTTCATAAGAGGAATCTGTTGAAGGGTGTTAAGACTTGCAAACTTGATTTCTGCAAGTACTGTGTTCTTGGAAAGCAAAACAAAGTGCAATTCAAGACGGCTAAACACACAACAGGGAATCCTTGACTACATTCATACTGATGTTTGGGGGCCAGTGAGAACAGCATCAAGGTATGGACATCTGTACTTCGTGACATTTATTGATGACTTTTCGAAGAAGAATTGGGTTTACTTCATGAAACACAAGAATGAGACTTTTGAGAAGTTGAAATTGTGGAAGGCTGAAGTGGAAAATCAAACGGGCAGAAAGGTTAAATGTTTGAGAAGTGACAATGGTACAGAGTACACGTATAAGGAGTTCAAAAAGTTTTGCACGGAGCATGGAATCAAAAGGCACTATACAGTACGCAGGACACCACAGCAAAATGGTGTGGCAGAAAGGTTAAACCGATCTATTGCAGAAAGGGCTCGGTGTCTATGATTGAATGCAGGGTTAGCAAAGTGCTTTTGGGCAGATGCAGTGAGTATGGCTTGTTTCTTAATAAACAGATCACCAAGGGCGTCACTAGATTGCAAGGTTCCTGAAGAGGTATGGACGGGTTCTGAGGTAGACTACTCCGATATTCGGGTGTTTGGGTGTCCATCCTATGTGCATATACCTAGTGAAGAAAGATCGAAGCTTGATCCAAACTCCAAACAGTGTATCTTTTTTGGCTTCGCGAAAGGGGTAAAGGGTTACAGATTTTGGGATCCCAAGTCAAGCAAGGTGGTGATCAGCAGGGATGTTGTTTTCGATGAGAAAGCTATGTTAAAGTGTACTCATGAAGAAAAGGAAAAATAGATGCCATAAAACGAAAGGGGTAATGAGCATGTTATTGAGGTGGAGCTACCGGAGGTGGATTTGGATCGCACTCTTCCCGATCCCGAGGTAACTACACAAGAGGTTGAAGAAGAAATTCCTTCAAGTGGAAGACCCAAGAGAACTATCAGACCACCAGTCAGGTATGGGTTTGAAGATTTGGTTTCATATGCTCTTGTTCTTAGTAGTGGAGATCCAAATACTTATCAGGAGGCGATAAAAAGTCCAGAAAAAGATAAGTGGGTGACTGCTATGGCGGAAGAGATGGAATCACTTCATAAGAATAACATATGGGAGTTGGTGGAACTTCACAAGGGGAAACGAGCAATTGGTTGTAAATGGGTATTCAAGCGAAAAGAAGCAGTATCAGAAAAAAAGGGGAAAAAGTTCAAGGAACAGTTGGTGGCAAAAGGGTACTCGCAGCAACAAGGGGTAGATTATAATGAGATTTTTTCGCCCGTTGTGAGACACACTTCGATTAGAATTGTGTTGGGTCTTGTAGCACACTATGATATGGTGTTGGAGCAGATGGATGTGAAGACTTCTTTTCTACACGGTGAGTTAGAAGAACAGATTTTCATGGAGCAGCCACATGGGTTCAGTCATCCTGGACAGGAGCATTTAATTTGTAAACTGAAGAAGTCACTTTATGGGCTAAAGCAGTCTCCGCGACAGTGGTACACCAGGTTCGACACTTATATGGTTAGTATTGGCTATAAGAGATGTGAGTATGATTGCTGCGTGTATGTGAGAAGCCTTGATGATGGCTCTATTATTTTTCTGTTACTGTATGTGGATAACATGCTTATTGCTAGTAGAAGTGTTAATGAGGTCAAGAAATTAAAGACCTTGTTAAATAAGGAATTTGACATGAAGGATTTGGGGGCGGCCAAGAAGATTCTTGGTATGGAGATTCGTCGAGACAGAAAATCTAGAAGATTGTGGTTGTCTCAAGCCGGCTATGTTGAGAAGGTGTTAGGGAGGTTTAACATGGGAGATGCAAAACCAGTGACGACACCGTTGGCGAATCACTTCAGTTTATCTACCTCAGATTCCCCAACTACAGTTGAAGAAATTCAACACATGTCAAAGGTTCCCTATGCAAGCACAGTGGGATGTCTCATGTATACCATGGTATGTACTAGACCAGATTTGGCACAGGCAATCAGTGTGGTAAGCAAGTATATGGCTAATCTAGGTAGACAGCATTGGGAGGCAGTCAACTGGATTTTCAGATATTTAAAGGGCACTGCGGACTATGGTATTATTTTTGAGAAGAAGAGTGAGGAGCTTACTGTTGTGGGGTATGTAGATTCCGATTATGCGGGTGACTTGGATCGGAGGCAGTCGACTACGGGTTATGCGTTTACACTCGCAGGTGGACCCATATGTTGGAGGTCTATGATTCAGTCCATTATTGCATTGTCCACAACGGAAGCGAAGTACATGGCAGCTGTTGAAGCTGCAAAGGAAGCCTTATGGCTTCGGGGCTTAGTTAAGGAATTGGGTATTCAGCAAGGTGGAGTGAGGTTGCTTTGTGACAGTCAAAGCGCGATCTTTCTAGCGAAGAATCACATTTATCATCAACGGACGAAACACATTGATGTGCGGTTTCACAAGATCCGGGAATTGATTGATGTGGGTGAGGTTGTGTTAGAGAAGGTTCACACCATAGAGAATGCTGTTGATATGTTGACAAAGCCACTTACTACTGACAAGTTCAAGCATTGCTTGGATTTGTTACACATCTCTAGCTGTTAGAGATGGGGAGGTTCGATGTCTACACAGGATGGTTCGGGTATTGGTTCCTTGTATCTTCTGTTGGGTTGGGTGAATGCTCGCCAAGGTGGAGATTGTTGGATGTGATGGCTCGATGTCCTGGCAAGAGGTACGGACTATTCGGGATTTTGGAAGGCATGCGGCTGCATAGGGCGTCCGCATGGCATACTGGAAACCATGCGGCCGTATAAGGCGTGCGCATAAAGTTTTTGGAAACCATGCCGCCGCATAGGGCGTCCGCATGGAATCTTTGGAAATCGTATGCGGCCGCATAGTGCGACCGCATAGCGACGGGTTTTTTTAGCCTTTTAAGGGTTTTAGGGTTTCTATTGTATCCATATAAATAGTTGTATACCTAGAACGTTTGAAGGTGGTGAGCCTCTAATAAAATTTCGTCAGTCCATTGACCCCAATATCTCTCTCTTCTTTGTAATTGATCCTATTATACTCTGTTAATTTGTTTGCTAGTCTTCCGCTGTGCACAACATTTTCATTGACTGAACAATTAAACTAGCTACAATTTATCTTCAAATCAAACTTACAAAATTCAATACCCATCAATTGTCTTTCTCCTCAGATGAAGACTGCCTTGCACAGTTCAGCAACCTCCCTTTTTATGCTAACTCCCCAGATGCCAACCTTGCACAGTTTCTCTCCTCTCTTTTACTCGCTAACTCCCTCTCCACTATGTTAGTGGCCTCCTTTTTAAGAGGTACAAAAATCTGCCAACCTACAGGGAAATAAACTCCCATGTTGTAGTCCTTAAATTGAGGAGCAGTGTTTTTTACAAAGAAATTAAACTAATAAAAGAAAAGAAATTTAATTAAAAGATATTAAAAGTTTACTAATTTCCCAAAATAGATCTTCTGTTAAAAATTGACATTTACGCCCCAAGTGTTGGAGTTCTTCCAAAAGGGCATGAAAATCTCGTGCGTAGTTTCTGTATGCCCACGCACTATCTCTGATGCACTTCTGATTCCTTCAGCACAACTTTTTCGACTTGCTCTTTCATTAGCGCAAGCCCACGCACTACCTCTGGTGCATTTCTACCTTCAAGCTTGCACTTTTCTCCAACTTTTCTACAACACTATCCTTTGTACCTAGAATCATCAGTTACAACAAAATACCACCACAAGGGTAACATTTGCCTAAATATTTAGCACAAAATCAACAAGAAATATCACACTAAATTAATCCTATCAGTCTGTAATATTAGTGGCCTGAAATAATTGGACCGTTTATCTCGCGGCCCGTTAGGGCTATAACTCGCTAGGGCTAGCCCGAAACTGCTAGGGCCAGCCCGTTTAACATCTCTACATATGCACTTGAATCAGCCGAACACATTTTCCCTTTCTTTCAAAGAAAAAGCTATACAAACATCCACTACAACAAAAAAGGCCCTTAACAATGTTTTAAAAACGTTGTAATAGGGCAAAGACAATGTTTTTCAAAACGTTGTCTAATCCAACGTTGTCATAGGGTCTTTTTTAGACAACATTTTTCAAAACGTTGTTGTATCCCCTTCCAAGCTGAAACTCCAATCTTTGAAGTTTCATTAGACAACGTTTTTTGAAAAACGTTGTGTTAGATCTAAGACAACGTTTTTTGAAAAACGTTGTCTTAGATATATAACAACGTTTTTAAAAAACGTTGTCTTAGAGCTAAGACCACGTTTTTCATAAACATTGTGTTAGAGCTAAGACCACGTTTTTCAAAAACATTGTGTTTGATCTATTACAACATTTTTATAAAACGTTGTTATATATCCAAAAATGTTTTTTTTTTTAGATCCTGGGGTTTTGTCCCGTTCCCAATGCCATTCTCATTCCCGTCCCGTCTCATCCCCACACCTCCACCTCCACATCCACATCCACAAAATTGAAATTGGAAAAAGAAGTTTTTGTATTTAAGATGCAAAAATTCTTCATAAATACAGGGAAAATTTCAATATACCAAGATTACATTACTTGTACAAATCTGGACAAGAAAAAATTACAAAATTGCGCAACACTAGGAAAGGATCCAGCACACATCTGATTTGAGAGCAACACAACAGTTACACAATCACGCAAAGATGCCCAATTGGGAAGAAGTCCAGCACACGCCAAACTTTCCATTGTAATTTGCAAATGAGATCAAACAAGAATGCAATTTTGGAAGAGCTATGCAACAGGGAAAGATGAATTTGGATGTATATTCTTCAATAACACGAAAAAATCAAAAAGTATGTCGCCTTGTCACAAAACTACAACTATCAAAGAAATCCCTATCATTCTATATTTCTAAAAGAACAAAAATATGAGATACACAATGTAAAAAAATTAAAAATAAAAGATAAAAATTTGATTGTATCACTTTATGAATGATCTATAGGTGACTTGAGTGCACCACTACTTGTTTGTTGTTCACATGTCACTTAGAAGATCTCTCCCAGGGCAAGCCAAAATGAAATCCCAAAGGCCAGTCAACTTGATTGTAATCATAGATAGGCAAAGAATTAGGCAAACCATCTTTTGGCTCTTCTAGATTTCTTCCACACATTGCTTTTGTCTTCTCTCTATGTATAATGAACGTACACTTTCAGCTCTGTGTCTTTTAGGCAACAGCTGCAGCTGTTGTGCTTCTTCTGCCTGCAAAAGAAGAAAGTGCTTCCCACATGAGACCATTGACATAACCATTTCACAGTGAGGTATATGCAACTACAGTCACAATATTGCGACTTTTACAACAATATCTAAAATCAATTGTCAGTATCGAGTTTATCACTAATAGAAATCTGCACAAGCATAAGAACAACTCTATAACGGACTAGGTACACTGAACAGGAAAGTTCATAGTCATCTAAATAAATTTGCAGAAACCAAAGAAATTCCCATGAGAATGATTTTTGGGATTTCATTCCTGAACATATTTCTTTACCAATATCTTTAGCTCTCAGTCTCAAATACTCAAGAATTATAAATTACAATTGTTGAATGCTTCTAACACCAATACACAATTGAAATGATTGCTCCCAAGGGACAAGATTAAATAATGATAGTCCAGATGATGCAAGAGTGTTTCTAGAAATGGACCAAGTTAAGAGTATCATCCCACTGACTCAAACATCTAAGATCTTGAACTTGAGCTCAAAGTGACATGAGAAACAAAGTTAAATACACCAGTGACATTTACTATCAAGACCGGCATTTCTACTATTTTAACTGCCAAGTAATCACCAATGTCTTGGATCCAATTGTTCACTATGTGATAAATCTTTTTTACTACTTATCCAATGACTATTGGTATCTATCATGTTTATTCTACATAATGGAATACTATTGTATAACCTTTCAAGAAAACATGGCATTATGATACTTCGTGTTGATAAAAACCTTTTGCTATTCATCTTGGATTGACATATCAGTAATTTGCATCAAATGATATGCAATATCAAAGGCATAGAAATATTGATGTTCATTACCTCTAAAGTGGATTTCGCCACTTTTCTTTAAGGAATAATAATAATTTTTCTCTTTCAGTTCCCGCACCATCAAATAATTTTTCTCTTTCCTGCATCATAAAGTTTGTAATTTAAATATGCTGATAGATTATTTGAACACACTATTAAAGACATTTCATACATACTTATCTCATCATTCTGTTCTGTATTAGAAGAAGTAGATGCCACAGGTACAGGTTCATTTATCTTGATGTCATTTGTATCAAAATAACTTCTCCGTCGCTTTGAGGCACAAGCATAAAACAGGAAAGAGAAAACATGCAAAAAAAAAAAAAAAAGTGAAGAAAGAAAGAAACTAGAAATAGAGCTAGAGTATGTCAGTATGTCAGCATGTCAGGTTAGAGAGTGATCAACAAAAATTAATAGTAATAATAACAAAGTACCTCTGAAGTTATTTTGCCATCTTTCTTTAAGGAACTGGTAACACCAAAGGCAAAAAAAAAAAAAAAAAGGCAACAATAACTCCAATACTAGACTCTGCTCTTGATATTTGAATGGAATGGCCTACAAATCTTGAGATCTAAAGGCAATAAAATTTCACCTACTTCTTGGAAAATGCAAAAAGAGAAGCTGCCAGTTCAAATTTAAAGTTCAAGTTAGTTTTCGTGGAATAGAAGAAGAAGCCAACGTAAGCATTGAAAATGGATCTTTAGGTGCTTATCATGGGAATCACACGTGTTTATGCATTACTCAATTATTGCATGAATGTCAGTAAACCATGGCTACCAACTCATGGTCAACATAGATGCCTGATTAACTAACTAGGACGCATCAGGTCCATTCATCAGACTGATTCAGGTAATGACAATGATTAGTTGATATGTTCAACTCAGTCCACAAGGTAATCAAGTTGAAGCGATGTAGTGCATGATTCAGGTAATGACAATGATTAGTTGATATGTTTAACTATGTCCACAAGGTAATCAAGTTAAAGTGATGTAGTGCTCTTCTTGAATTATGAGGAGTCTTACTGCTGACACTAGGGGGCAACCCCCACTCTCCATTCCAATGATCATAATTTCATAACCAGCCTAAGTTCACTTCAAACAGACAATGCCATGGGCCTTTCGCTCACTCTCTCTCTCTCTCTCTCTCACACACACACACACACATACACACCACTGTGATAATCATGAGAACTCGGGCAGAATCATTGGGTTACACCAATGTAAGGTACCAAAAATACTACAGAAGAAAGAATATAAAAGTAGACACTGTTATACTTACCAGTTGGACAGACAAATGTGAAATCTAGAGGGTAGAAAAAGAGAACCACATACTTTTTCCCATGATACTCAAAAGAGTTTTACCTAAAAGAAGATTTCACTAAGTTAGTATAATTTAAGCTTTATATACTATAGGACTTCACTGGTGAAGGATCAACTACTAGTCTATGAATTCTTTGAAAACATTATAATACATGCATGTGCAATTGTATCATTTAGTGTATGTTTGAACACAAGTTGAGCTCGAGCAGAGGTTCTAGTTCAATATGACAATCCTAGTGCATGCTCAATCAACTAAGATAATATTAAATAAACAAGAAGTAAAATACCTCAGAAACGATCATTTTTTTTCATCCCTTGCTATCACTTTTTGACAAGGCGTTCTCTTCCTCCTTTAGACTGAAATATTACCATTTCACTTGGTTTCAAGTAACAGAGCCTTAAAGCAGGTAATACGAATAAAATCACGAAGATGACAATCCATTGTCATCAATAGAGAAGTTGTATGATAACAAGACATTGACAACCAAACTAAGAAGACACCTTTCAAAGTTTGAATTTGTTCTATTGACCTCTTCTTGAAGCTCCTTCAGTTTTTCATCCAACTCAAACTCTTCAGCCTACAACAAACTCAAGATATTATAACCAAGACATGCACAGACTCTTGACCAAAGGCGGAGAATTTTGGTGAAGGCAAAAAGCAGGGGAGCAGCACAAACTTAGTTGTAACATTGATGGGATTAATGACTAACTGCAGCAGATAGTAATAAGCAAAGCCTTTTTGTACATTACATGAAAAGACTCTAGAAGATAGGACTCAGGATGTCTTAAAATGCATTGACTATATAATAATAAGTTGGCCAATTGAAACACTCATTTTCAAAGACTAAAACAAGGGAATTGAGTTCATAGAACATAATTACAATTAGCAACTTACCGTTTCTCCCATTCTGTATCAAAAGATCAATTAATGGATATTAAAATATGTGATCCGAAAAAGAAGTACCGAATTCTTTACCTACAGCAACAGCTACTCCATATCCAGCTAAATCCTGTAGCCTGCAAACACAATCCAAAGAACATCACCATATGGTCCTCCATTACAAGTGCTTGGAGAGTACAAATTATTAGACATAGATATCTAAGTTTGCCAAACAAACAAATAAAAGAAAACTTAAGACTTGTAAAACTACAATCCTTACCACCCCTGATCATTTGTATACAACCCTACACACATACAACTCACCCCCCAAAATACAAACAAATTTACCTGCAGAAGTCTAGGAATGAATATATTGATGGGGCGTTCAGAAAATCCAAGAGTCTCTGAGTCTAGCACTTGGGGTATATCCTCACAAATATGTATTAACCAGAAATTAGATCTGTAAGTTTCGTACATAAAACTCCAAATTCCAGATTTTCTCACACTGTAGAGAAATGCTGGATTACAAAAATGAGAAAAAAAAATAAAAAAATGGAAACCAAATATTAATACATCATGTTTTAAGAAGAAAGAAAAAAATTGAATAAGTATGAGGATTTGATACTTAAATTTTAGAAAAGCGGCTCTTTTTCTTGGGACATACCAAAATAAAAAATACAAGATATAGGATACATTATGTATGGGATTCATTCTATCACCATCCAAATGTCCTAAATACAGGAGGGAACTGCTTGGGTACCTTTGGAGGTGGAGAAGATGGGCGAAGGCGAAATGTATACAAGAGATCAATAACTTGAGCAGGTAACTGTTCGAACTCAAGATGCTAAATTGATTCTTCGTAGAATCAACAATTTGATTATATTCTTATCCAAGGAACTTGAACTATCAATACAATTTTGTAGGTCCTCATCGAAAGCAATAAAAACCAAATCACCGTCATTGTCTTTGTACTTGCACTTGAAGCTTCCCTCCTTTAACTTCAACATTTTAATCACTTTCTCCTCCAAATTTGCCACTTGTGATGAAAGAGAGAGCTGAAACTTTATAATGACATTTTTTGTATATGTTGCCTTTATCGTCACAGTATTTGTATCGGATAATGGTGTAGCGTTTGGGATTATATGAGTAGCAAGAACTGCAGTTTGCTTAAGAGGCGGGTCAAAAAATGATGTGTCTCTTGCACTATATTATGTTGCTAGTTTTTCACCACCCTTAACAAAATCATTCTTCTGCTTGACATTAGAGGAAGAGACCGAGTGATTAACTTTTCTCGTTGGAGATGTATGCCTCACAATTTCAGGCTCTAGACAGATGCGTTCCCCTAAAGATTGACTCACTGCAAAAGAAAAAGGCATATATAAAAACTCCTTGTAGTGATACCATGAGAAATGTCTAGAAGGCTATCCAGTCACATAATAAGAAAGCAAAACAAATTTAAGATTGGTAAGGGTAATATCAAAACTACAATGTGCTTACACTTACTGATGAGGCTGTCTGAAGCATCCTCAAGTTTCCTGCCAATTTTCTTTTGAAGCCCCTCGTGACGAATTGTTAACTCAGTTGTTTTCTTCTTTGTCTCTGATGCCTTCTTCAAGTATCTTTTTCTTTTAAATAAGTTATGGTTGTGTTGTTTTCTGAATAAGTTATGTTTTTAAAAACAAGAAAAAACTAAAAGAAAACTAAAATGAAGCCATAGAAAGCTCATAAAAAAATAAAAAAAATGAGAAAAAAAATTAAAACAAAAGTAAAGGATAGGAAACAAAATTCTTGCAGCCGCCCAAAAGTTGTTGTGACAAAGGGCAAAGTTGACTAAACGAATATTTAATTCACAAAGTTGGGGCAGAGCAGAAGATAACTGGAAACCACAGAAAAAAGCATACTTGCAGGTTATACTTCGTCCGTAGTGCCCTGCGATAGCCACAAGCATAACATGCAACAAAACATCCAGGTACCCCCAGTAGAATGTCAATGCCACCAGTTAAGAAGCAACATAAAGTATTGAGAAGAGCCCATAAAATAAAAATGGGTCATGCACGACCCCGCGAATGTCCCAGAACCCAAAAACTCAGCGTTCCGTACAAATAGAAAGCAAGGGAAAAGAAGACCTACACAACCTGAGCAGAGATACACATACGATTGAAGTTCCTTTCCTTTTTCTACCTTCTATGCACATGATTATCATGTTCCACTATTTGAGGCTAGAGATACACATAAAAGTCGATTTACCTTTTGCGCAAAAGATTATCTTGTTCCACTATTTGAGGCCAGAGACACACATAAATAGTTGATTCTCACACTTTCTTACATCTTTAGCTCAAATTGATCTTACTTCCAGAGTTAAATGTTAGCATCGGTCCCTAACAGTTCCATTGAAGAATATTTGTGTGGTCAGATAGAAGAATCTATGATTCTATGGTTCGTGTTGTATTCAAGACGTCTCCGGCTTTCATTTGTAGCCTTTATCGTTTCCCGTAGCGAGTATCTGAAAATACTACTTCAGGCATGTCTATATTACATCTTGAGCATTGTTCTGTGCAGACCAAAATTTTTTGCATCAACAGTTTTTGATGCATTGGCTAAGGGTCTATGATAGAAGTATATAGATAAGGGGAAGATAACATTCAGATATTATATGCAAACATCTCTTTTACAATAGTAAATGCTATTTTGACGATTCCTAAAATTTTATTTAAAAAAATCAATAAACCAATTCAAAGCGAATAGACTACTTTTAAAAAGAAAGATTCTAGAAGCAGCTAAGTCAGATAAACTTTTATCTGAGGGGTGATAGACTACTCCACATGTAACATCCCAATTCAGAGTGAATAGACATTTTACTTGATAAAGGTTATGAGTTTATGTAGCATATCCTAAAGAGGGAAGAATTGCGGCTTTTGCAGCAGGTGAGACTGGAACCATGCTCGTTATAGGAATCAAAAGGTTCTCAAATCCACTGCAATCGATCCTCCACTCAAGGCCAGGAATTAATCAAGCAGATGATTTCTACATAGATGCTCAGCATTGATCAAATTTTGGGCAAAGGATCTAATTTCATGGAAATGTGCTGAGCAACTTTACTGAATTAGCATTATGGAATATTACCATATAAGCTAATACAAATCTAAACCTATCTTTGCCTAAACGCCTGTTCAAGTTTTGGGTCTAATTTGACATACGAGATAATTATACATCTGATTATATACCTTGAAACTGAAATGAAGTGGTTTTATAAATCTATCATAATTCAAATCTAAAAGAACATATCCCCCCACCCACATACATATATATAAATCCTCCATTGGGGACAAAGGTTAGCAGAAACATACAAGTAATTACACAATATCAACATATGAATAACCTAGTGATGGAACATAAAACTAATGACTAATCAAATGCATTTCTGTAAACTTTACATGTCCTAAAACAATTGCCTAGTACTGAAGAAACTCAAAATTGTTTGAAAAATCAATCACAATACAACAAGGCAAAGAAACAGCTTGGTGGTAGCAGGAACAATAGAAGTGACTGACAATTTGGCCCAAGTAGTGGTAGCAACAATAGAGGTGATTGACAATTTTACCAAATTTACTGATATAAGTGCAAAACTGAAAGGGGCAGGGAATCCATCCATGTACTCTTTGCGCTCTTCAAATGGTATGGAAGTGAAAAGATGTCTTTAGCTTACTTGAAGGGCGCCAGACTGCACACAAAGAGAGGCAGAGGGATGAGAACTCGAGTCGCAATTCTTACTGAGGAAAGCCGCGGAGAGAAGAAGTGTACGTTTGGAGATTGGGATCGGAAAGGCTGCCTGGGAGTTTCTGCTGGTTAGGTTTAGAGGGAGAGAGAGCAACGATAAGAGGGATTTGGGGATTTTGATTTTTGGGTTTTTAACATCAAATTGGGATCGGAAAGGCTGTCTGGGAGTTTTGGATTTTGATTTTGCTGGTTAGGTTTTAGAGGGATTTGGGGATTTTTTAACCGCGCGAAAGGACTGCGAGCGGGAGTTGAAAATTTCGTCACTTGCCAAGCACAAAGTTTATTAAAAAACGTTGTTAAAACATAAAATTAGACAACGGTTTTTTGCTAAACGTTGTCAAAAGTTAGTTTTTAGACAACGTTTTCTCCATAAATGTTGTGAAAGCAGTGATTTATTTTGAAAAAGTTGTATTCAAAGTAAACCACAATGTTTTTGTATAAAATTTTGTCTAAAGTGCTTTTTTAACAATATTTTATGATAAACGTTGTTAAAGCCCATTTTTATTATAGTGGGCCTTTTGACAACGTTTTTTAAAAAACGTTGTCTAAAATGCCTTTTTAGACAACGTTTTTAAGAAAACGTTGTCTAAAATTCCCTTTTAACAACGTTTTCTTAAAAATGTTGTCTAAAATACACTTTTAACAACGTTTTCTAAAAAACGTTGTCTAAAAGGCCTTTTTAACAACGTTTTCTAAAAAACGTTGTGCAAAAAACGTTGTTAAAACCCATTTTTGTTGTAGCGATCATAAATGGAAAACGTTAGTTTTTATGCCAAACCCAACTTCTTCAAGGGAGATGAAGGTGCTCTACTCAAAGATATTATTGAAAGGGTTGGACTCATGACATTCATTAGCGAAGCTCTAGTGCTATATTGGAAAGAATGTGAAGAATATTTCAAAGCTGGGCGTCTCATCAACAACAATCTAGCTTTTGATCTCAATGAATGACAAGTAATTATCACTCCAGATGATGTAGCAGCAAGGTACAAAACTCCTAACTTATTTGATTTAGTAAGTGACATTTGGAGAAAGAATATTGATTATTCTCAAGAGTTCTTAAAACTCACTTGAAGACCCCTTGACCATAAGGAAACTAGATTACCCAAAAGAGATTTAAGTCTACTCCTGAATATGGTAGCTGATGTGGCTATAAAAACAATTTACTGTGCCCACTCACACATGTACCAACTTTCCGTGAATCAATGGAAAAGTGCTACTGCAACATAATATTGATAAATCATGTTAGGTTTTTAAGTGGTCTACTATCCTTGAAGAAGTCAGATTTGACTTTAGGACAGCCAATATTGATCTACAAATGTGCCTATGAAGTAGAATCTTGGAAAAGAAAAGAGAGACATGCAAAAATACCCTTAGTTGTTACATTACATAAAGTGTCAAATACTTCCCTCAATCCCATCAGAAAATATCTTCTCCCACGAACTACATAGAAGAATTTCAAAATGACCCATTCTGTTCCCAGATCTCCCATTTCCTCAAAGAAAACTGTAGCATTACAAAAGAATAGAAAAACCAAAAAGAGGAGTTCCAGTGTATTGTTGAAGGAGAAGAAATAAAATACTGCCCAAGATAATTTGTTCATTATGCACACTGGAATATAAATACAATTGTATATGGAGACTAGTGCAATGAACTAGAATACCAATGAACTAGAATACATGGAGACTGTTAGAGTAGAATGCCCAGAGTTCCAATTTGATTGGATTTTATTCTACGTGTAAAACAATTTTATTGAAATTTATTTTTATATATGAAGGCATTTCTTTATCCTATATTTTCATATTAAATGTTTATTTGATAGAGTCCTTAGACCATTTTTAGCTATGGGGCATGGTTACGCATTTGATGGTAATTATGGAAAATGCTTCTATGGCTTTGGTCTTAAAATTAGTTCTAAGTCGGTTGGCTTTTCAAGACAAGGACATTGAAAAGCCTTGTGAGACTTATGCATATGATGCATGTTTGTGTGACGAGGATGTTGCATTCCATTAACATCAGCGTTGTGACGCAAGTGCGTATATGCAGGTGCTTGTTAGAGAACAAGTTCACTGAACATGACCCGTTGGAAATTCTTAAATGGAAATTTCAATTGTCAAATTAAGAATTTTCACATTGTGATAGTACATGATTAGTCCTCGGACTTGAGGTACGATAGTAGCCTTGTGTACATCCTGTAACACTTTAATTTACTTACTGATTGCTTGACAATCGCAAAGGGGTATTTTGGGTATTGCACTGGTGTGCATGGAGGTTAATCAAGAGCCAACATAGAATTCGACACTTGTCGATGATAAGAGAATTTCTGTGTTTTTCATAGTTCATGATTCAAGACCTTGGCCAAGGCATGATGAATTTGATTCATAAATGAATCATGGTACAACTAAAAAGGTGGTTACCTTTTTGAAGATAAAGACGGCCGCCTCCCCTTCAAGAAATAATCAACTTTTCTTCCTTGATTATTCTTCTCAAGCAAGAAAACCAAAAACTTACTTTTTGGTTTTATATTATTGAACAAAACGGATTAAAATTGCTAGCGAAATTTTAATTCGGTGATTCCGTTCATTCGTGTGGACTATCTTTAGAGGAGGGACGTGTGGACCTCTACGAGTTAAGGATTGGAGATTTTGCCGGCAATTGATTGCCTCCACATCTTCATCAAAAGGAAGCTTTAAGGAAGCGTTTCCGGTAAGAGCCTAAAACTATTCTTTATTACTTGCACAACATGCGCGATCGTTAAATCGTTACGTGAATCGGGGGCTAATGTTTAACATATATTGTATACACGTTTTATAAAAAATTTAAATTCCGCTGCGATTAGCCCGCGATATAGCGAATCCAACAGAGACTTGGTTTAGGATGACGCAAACTGTTGGGTTTTTGAGGTGGAGCTACATGTGGAGCTACATTCAGTTCTTTCACCATCCTGTTATGTTGGCTTTCACCCCCCCTTCAAGCGAAACAGAATGAAGTGGAGCTTGAGCTTGAGTTTGTTGGAGTGCCCTCTCATTTGTAACATCAGTGAGATGATAATGCCATGAGCAATGCGAAAGAGGCACATCAAATCATTAAGATTGAATAATAACTTCAAATTGTTATAGTTGCAAGCGAGCCACGATCTATTGTTGACTATAATCTGTGGTTCTATAAGAGAGAACCAATCATCAAGTGACCAATGCAAATTTCGGGTACAAAGATATTTGGATGGGGTATCTAGATTTCCCATCATAAGAAGATAAGAAAGATCAAAATCAAGATCATGAGAGCATAGTTGAGGGTAGTAAGAATCTTGTTCACAAAGCATGCCAGAAAGAGAAATTGAAGATCTTGAGTTAACCAATTAAGAGTTGGCAAAAACATCCGTATATGAGTGAGAAATTCCTTGATGGTAAGAAAAAGAGTAATCAAGAATTTCTGACTTTGTGAGAAAGGACAGTATATCAAGATTCATGGGAATCACTAGACAACAACTTTCAAGTAAACGAGGAGAGGGAAAGTTGCTAGACTGAGTAGAAGTAGAGGTGGATTGAAATGGAAAGATATCAAGTTTGGTAGAGAGAAACGAGATATCGTCGGGAGAAACAATTAACGCAGAGGGGGTAATGGTTAAAGTTTGCTCTTCTTGAATGAGCAAATCAAAGAGGGTGTCAAGCGACATAGTCGCTCGATAGGGATAAACGTAGTGTCTAAGCCCTCGACCACAAAATCAATTAACTCATCATGTGGTATTGTATATCCAACTTTACCTAGCGAAGAAGTGAGAGAGCGAACTTCGGAGATATAGTTCACTACAGATTGGGTTGGAAGCTTTTGAAGGCACTATAAATTGTCATAGATGTCTTGAGCATACCAATTCAAATATTTTTGAGATGGAGGAGAAAAAGTTATACCATCAGCTGGTTCAAAACTAAGATCCCAACGATGTGGACAAACTATAGCAGTGTGGCCAAGTTCATTACATATTTGGCAAGAGACAACCGAAGATGAAGATAGTTCAAAATTTTAAGGGAATGAAGAAGGATTTTCCATGAGTATAGACGAAATATTTTCCATGAGTTTTAATGGGAGATGCTGGTAGTTGTTGCTTGCTAGTGTGAAATTAGCGGTAGAGATGGATTGGAGTGGCTAGCAGTTTTGGCCGCTAGGCTGAGATGAGGGGGTTTGGGTGGAATTTGAGAGAGAGCTGGGCGGAGATGGTTGCTGCTGGAGATGGGGTGATTAAGAGGGCAATTGAAGAAGAAAGAAGGAGGACAATTGGAGGTGGGTGTTTCCTCAGTTATGGAGTGAGCCCCCCCCTTTTTTTTTTAAATGGCGTGAGCCTTTCCTTGCTCTGATACCATGTCGAAGGAGAAGAAATAGAAGAAATAAAATACTACCCAAGATAATTTGTTCATTATGCACACTGGAATATAAATACAATGGTACATGGAGACTAGTGCAATGAACTAGAATACCAATGAACTAGAATACATAGAGACTTGGTTTAGGATGATGCAGACTGTTGGGATTTTGAGGTGGAGCTACATTCAGTGCTTTCACCGTCCTATTATGTTGGCTTTCATGTATATGGTGACCCAAAAATTAGAAGGTACATAAGAATCTAGAATACTCTTAAACCCTTCACCATTGATCCAATGCCCATTAGTATATCATCTGTCACTGACAGCTCAAAAGAATTTAAAGATGAGCTGCAAAACTATCGTGATCCACTGGTAGAATACTTGAATTTCGTGAAAATGATAGGGCACAAACAATTAAGTCAAGAAGATGAGGAAGTGTGCATTCACTTAAGAGAGCACTTGTTGGCATATAGGTACTCTGAAACAGATGTCTATGAATCTGCTGCAGAAATGATAATAAAGTAAATGAAAGAAATTACTGGAAGTATTGCAACTGGCTTGAGTAGCCCAAAACAACTATCAGAAGAAAAATAAGATAAAGAGGAAGAAAAGAATGATCTAAGGATTAAAAAAAGTGATGAAGAAGGATACAATCCTGAATTTATCAAGTTTTTTGACATTTTTTACAAAGTTTAGATTGAAACACCTAGGAAAGGAAGAAGAAGCCTCCTTTTTTTTTTTTTTTTTTTTAGGGAAACAGGGACGGCACCCTGCTAGATTTTATTAGAATAAATAAAAGAGTACAAACTTGAGGGGGACAACCAACCTGGCCCTTATAAATGGGAGGACAAAGGAGCCTGACCTCGAAAATAGAAATACAATACAAAAAAAAGAAACCCTATCTAGGAAATACGAACACGAGCAATACCACGAGCATCCATACGGAGCGTGCCTCTAATAGAATTAGGGAGATGGCTAAACGAGGAATAGATAGCATCCAATTTAGAATCCATGGCAATGTTAGCTAACCCATCAGCCACAGAGTTTGCTTCCCGATAACAATGTCGAAAAATATAATTCCCCCTCTTTTGCATAGAGATAATAGCACTTATATAATAGAAAGTAAGCCACGGAGGAGAATGACCATTAGAGATGCAGCCAAGAAGGAATGCCGAGTCAATCTCTACAATAGCATTTTGAAAGCCTTGAGAAACAAGCCAGCAAACCCCTTGGAAAAGGGCTCTTGTTTCAGCAACAGAATTAGAGCAAACCCCGTAGTAAGAAGAGAATCCATAAATGAAACGACCTTCTGAGTCTCGGATAACACCCCCACCTCCACTAGTACCTGGGTTGTCCCGACTCCCACCATCAGAATTTAGTTTAACAATGCCCAAAGGAGGTTTCAACCAAGAAACTGCTTGAACAAGAATTGTTTTAGGCGACGAATCTTGAGACAGAGGCTTGAACAATCAATAACCAAAAATTCCCAGCTTTGAGGATAATATTTATTTCACTTTGGATAGCAAGAATAATGCCACGAGAGGAAGATTGAACACCCTCAAAAACAGCTTTGTTTCGAGCTTTCCACAGCTGCCACAAAGTCACGGAAGGAATGAGAGTGTAAAGCAAAGAACCCGCTTGAGACCACCAGGACATGCATTGATGTTGGACCGAGAAAAAGGAGAAGTGCAGACCGAAATGGGCATGGAAAAATTGCCAAACTGAGGAAGCGAGATCACCTGTTAAAAAAATATGGGAGAACGTTTCTTCAGCTGGGTTTGTCGGGCAAGCCTACACTTTGAAACCATTGTTAAACCACGCTTAATGATAGCTTCATCAATGGGCAGCGGGATCGCAGAAACGCCACATAAACATGCTTACATTCTTTGGCATGTAGCGGTGCCAAATAAACTTGGATGACAGAGAGAAGGACCAGCCACTCTAGCGATACCGTAAGCTGTTTTTAGCGAGAATCTCCCCTTCGTTGAGGCTGTCCAGCAAGGAATATCATCCGCATCAATAAGGTTAATCTGTTGGTCTTTAATGCTGCTAACTGCTGGGGAAGGAGGGACGATATGGCCGGTGGGGAGAGAAACAGCCGATCGGAAGAGATCTTTGGCAGTGAAGGGCGCATCATCTCGGCCGAATGGGGAAGACAGTACCATTTGTCATGCCGAAGAGAACAATCTCCCCTTCTAATGTTCCATTGAATGAAAGGTTCCGCAATAGAGCGAGCTTTAAGAAGCCTAAGCCAAACATGAGATCCTTTATTATAAGCCACCACAGGATGATTTGATAAGCAATATCTCGTGCGCAAAAACTCCCCCCATAAACTCTTTTGAGTTCGAAATCTCCACCAAAGTTTAATAGCAAAAGCTTTTGCCAAAGTCATGAAAGAGGGAATACCAATCCCACCCTCCAAAGCAGGACGACAGCAAGTAGACCAAGATATCCAATGAGCTTTTTGTTTTCCTTCAATGGATCCCCAAAAGAAATTAGCAAATAATCTATCCATAGATTTTAAACCGACATCGGGGATCCAACGCGGCAATAAGATACGAAGTCATAGAATGGAGAACATGTTTGATGAGAATTAACCTGCCATATTGAGAAAGAAAACCACCCATCCAAGTGCCTATACGATCTCGAAGCTTGGCAACAATAGGATCAAAATAATTCTTCTTTTTACGGCCCAAGTACAATGGACAACCCAAGTAGATAATAGGAAGAGTACCAATTTGGTAGCCCAAGAGAGAAGCAATAGCGTTTATCCGAGAAGCATCTAAAGACGGATCAATGTAAAAATTACTTTTGAGCCATTAACAAGCCGACCAAGAGCTCTCGTAATTGGAGAGTAACCGAACATGCTTCGAAGAGATCGAGAGTGCCCATTACGAAAATAATGACATCATCGCAAAAAGAAAGATGGGAAACAACCGGGCATCCACTAGAAGTAGAAAAGACATCGAAGGGTCTTCTTGATGGAGTTTAATAAGACTTCGGCTCAGACTTCGGCTCGAACCGGCCGCAATAATGAAGAGACTTGGAGATAAAGGGTCACCCCGGCGAAGACCACGAGACGAGTGAAAAATCCCATAGGCGCACGATTAATAAGAATAGAGAACCAATTATCGAGATGATGCGCCAAACAAAGTCGATGAAAACCTAGTGAAAACCAAAGCGACGGAGCACTTTTATCAAATAGAACCAAGAGACTCTGTCAAAAGCTTTAGCCATATCAAGCTTAATAACCATGTTGGAGCCTGTCACCTTTTTCTTCAAGTAACAAATAAGTTCTTGGGCCAGGAGAATATTATCATGAATGTCTCTACCCTTGGTAAAAGCACTTTGGTTCGGAGAAATAATATAAGGGAGAATCTTAGCCAATCGAGAAGCCAAGAGCTTAGAGATGACCTTATTACAGAAATTGCACAGGCTAATTGGCCTAAGATCCTTAAAAGAGCCTGGATGATCCACCTTTGGAATAAGCGCAATAAGAGTACTAGTCCAAGATTTGGGCATAGAGAATCCAGCAAAAAAGTCCAGAATGGCAAGATGTATGTCATGACCAATAATATCCCAGCAGGAAGTATAAAATTTTCCAGAAAAACCATCAGGCCCCGAAGCACTATCACCACTCATAGCGAAAACAGTGTTTTTAATTTCCTCCAGATTAGGAGGAGCAATGAGCGCAGAGTTCCAATCATCAGTTACCAAAGAAGGAATAACATCAAGGAGAGAATCATCACCTAAGCCATCAGCAGTCAACTGAGATTGAAAATAGGAGATACCAGCTTGCTTGATGGAGTCTTCAGAAGTGAGCAAAGAGCCATCCTCAGCCATAATGGAGTGAATATGAAGTTTTCGACGGGCTTGTCGAACAGAAGCATGAAAAAGCTTAGTATTACCTTGTCCCTCCTTTAACCAGAAATACGAGATTTCGGGCCCAAGAAGCTTCTTCCCGACGGAGCATGATACGATGATTTGCTTGAGAAGCAAGCAAAGTAGACCGATTAGAATCTGACGGGTTTAATTCAAATAAGAGCTCCTTTTCGAGGACATCCTCCTCCGAGGCTTTTAAAGTAGAGAAGATATTTCCGAAAGTCTCTTTATTCCAACTTTTAAGGGCTGCTTTAACATTTCGAAGCTTGGAAGAAAAGGTAACCGAGGCCGGCGAAACGAAAGGAGTACCCCAAGCAGAGTTAACAACATCCAAGAAAGTAGCATGACTAGTCCACACATTAAGAAATCTGAAAGATGTCATTTGGGCTGAAGCAGCCCAACCATAAGTAAGCAGCAAAGGGGAGTGGTCAGAACAAGTACGAGGAAGATGCTGAACAGTGGAAGGAACAAATCTGCTAAGCCAACCCGGGTTACCAAGAATTCTGTCAATCCGCTGATGAATAGTGCGAGAACCTTCCCGCTTATTCCACCAAGTATAATCTGATCCGGAAAAGCCTAAATCAATCAAACCAGAGGCTGCCAAGCAGGCATGAAAATCCAAAGCACCATTGCGATCCCAGCCATTACCCCCCGATTTCTCCAAAGGATGAAGAATAATATTAAAATCTCCCCCGACCAGCCAAGGAGAATCCTGAATCTTCCCTCCAAGATCAATTAAATCTGCCCATAAGGAGCGGCGTTCTTCCAGATCACATTTAGCATATACACTTGTAAAATAAGAGTGAGTCGGCCAAGAGAAATGCTGCACTTGGATAGTGACTTGCTGAGAAGAGCTATGGATAACCTGACAAGTATATGCTGCTTTAAAAAAAACCCAAACTGAGCCGTTAGAGTTCTTAAAGCAAAACTTGAACTTGAGACGACGAGTAATAAAATCAATATTGGCTGAATCTATCATAGGCTCAAAAATAGAAATAACTGAAATGTTATGGGATTTGATGAGATACTTTAACCTTGCAATGGAGGGGTCGTTACCAATCCCTCTTATGTTCCAAAAAAGGGCCTTAAGCTCCATGAAAATCCGTTGGAAGAGACAAAGCGGAGAGTTTAACTCTTTGGAGACGAGTGAGACGATCAGTTGTAGGAACCACTTTATTGCCCTTCACCATAAGATTTAAAGCATCCAAACCATGTAAATCAGGTTCTTGGTCTTCCAAGGTGTCTAGAATAGCAAAGCGATTTGGAGAAAAGGATTGAACTCCATCCTTGGCCTGATCACCAGGCTGCAATTCATCATCAGAAAGAACCTCAACAGAATCCTCCTGCAAAGTTTCGACGGAATACTGGTGATTAGATTTCTGAATATCGGCCAGACTGTCATTCACTTCCTCTAAAAGATCATGAGCATCCTCTAATAAGGACGGGCCATGATTATGAAACTGGACAGCAGAAACTTGGACATTCTTATCACCCATGTTGGCGTCCTGTTCAGAATCAACAGCATCAACGAAATCAGTAGCAACAGTTACAGTATGGTGCATGGAATGAGATGGAGCTTGGTCATTCTGGTCACCCATCTTGGCGTCTGCTCGAAACAACAAAGATCGCGAAATCGTAGCAACAGTCTCAGCATGGTGTATGGTATGAGCTGGTGAATCATTACACTTCTCTGCTTGGGCATTAACAACGGGCACTTCAGTAATAGGATTTGGGGTGGAGTCAATAATAACTTCTTTACCTTTATCAGTCTTCTTAGGGGTCCATCTTATAGAGGTCTTAGACTGTAACTGTTGGTTTGAATTCGGGTTATTATGTTTTAGGGATGTTGTGTTGTTTGTGACAGCAAAGGTAGCGGTCTTAGGGTTTGACGAAGAAGCAGCCATAGGGTTCTTTATCTTGCAAAATTCTTCCGAGTGTCCTTGGCGATTACAATACGAACAATAGCGCATTAAGTTTTCTGCTTCTAAAGATTGCCAAAAGCCTTGGGATTGCGAGCCACACTCAATCCAAATTCGTTTTGGAACTGGCTTAAGAAGATCAACCTCGACACAAATACGGGCAACACTTGGGCGAGAGAGGTTCATGGTGGCTTGGTCAAGCATAAGAGGTTTTCCAAAAAGGTTTGCTATGACGAACATGGTGGCTTTGTGGAAGAGATGGATTGGGAGGTTTGGGAGAGCAAACCAAACCGGCACTATTGAACTTTCAACATCCGGACGAAAGGTAGGAGTCCACTTGAAAACTCTCATAGGAAATCGTCCAAGGTACCATTGATCCTTAATCCATAATCTTTGATAGTCCTCTTCATGATTAAGTTGGATTAAAATGTGCTTGGCATCTAGATGACCCAGTTTGAAGTCACTTTAAGGCCAAAAGTGTGAAAAGATTTACGTGTTGCATCCATTGAAGGCCGGCCATGAGAGAACTTACCTATTAGGGTGAGCTTGAAAGGCTGCGCAAGGTGGCCGACCACCTCTTCGATAACTTCAAAGCGGCTCACCTTTGTGTGAGGCCGGTGAATGAGAAGAGACACAGGATGAGACACCGGCTTGGATGAAGAAAGGGCTTCAAAAAGGATTTGGTAGGGATTGGGTTGATGGGCGGCGGGTCTAGAGGTGGCGGGGCTGCCATGGCACCGCCGGAACCAAGAGCAGTGAAACCCTAGTTAGGGCAAGAGGAGAGACTTACGGGTAGAGAGAAATATTTTTGTTTACTTCGGAAGAAGAAGCCTCCTATTTCAAACTAAATAATTCAAAAAGAAGGATGCCCAGATGATGAGATATATGAACTGATATTGAACCTTTCAATCAAGGAAGTTGACAAAGAGTTACAAGACAAGAGTACAAAATAAAGGAATCTCCCTGACTCTCATTGAAGAAACAAAAACCACATGAACAAATTAAGAAGATTGGAGAAGAAAAATTATTGATTAAAGCACTCACAAGAAGCAAAAAGGAAACCTCTTCAAGAATAGGAGAGAGCTCAAGAACAACCAAGGAAGATGATGAAATCCCAATAGTCAGTAGATGCACTATCGCCCCAATTCCAACCCCCTCAGCACATAAAGCAGATGTGATATCCCACATCGAGTAGATGTGGGATTTGTGTGTGAGTTATAAGTGGCTACGAACTACCTCTAGGCACCAACCTTCCATGGATTTTTGGGTGGCTTTTGGTAGGCCTAGTTGACCCAGGTGTGTGGGCCATGCATAGCGGACTAGGCTTTGGGCTCAGGTCGTTACAAAATGGTTTCAGAGCTTGGCTTTAGGTCCTGAAGGTTTAGAGATTTAGAAACTTTTAGAATTAAAAAGTGATTGCGACACTAAGATCATGATTCTAGATATAAGTATTAACATCATATTATTTTAGTGGGACTAATATGATCATTGGTTATCTGTACGAATGATGAGAACGAAACAAACAACAAGGAAGACTCTTAGGCCAACCTTTGTGACTAGGGAGAAATAGGCAGGGATGCGTCAGATGTATATGCGAGCCAAAGAAGAGAATCAACAAAGAAAAGTGTAGAAAAAGAGTTAATAACACAGCTGAGGGCTCAATTTCAATCAATAGAGAGGGCTAGGGAACAACCCGAGAAAGCTGGGGAGATCATAACAGAAGTAGTGTTGAAGGCTCCATGTCAGGAGCCGGGGTCCTTGTTAAAACCCATCTTCATAGAGGATTAATGTTGAGTAGAAATAGAATAGGAAGATTTGATTAAGATTGTTCATTCATTGTAACATGAATGATGCTTGAAATTTGGTCACTAAAATTTTTAGATTATTAATAAAAAATATTATACCCCAACAAGTACACAATATGTATACCTAACACAAATGAAACCCCACATACACATACACACACACACACACTATACACACAGCAGGCACACACACACAAACACTTTGACACACATACATATTTAGTATACAATATATACATACATACATTATTACTCATACCCTATCTAGCTCTCTGGTGAACATCTTAAATACTCCCTCCGTCCCTTAATTATTGTCTTGTTTGACCCAGCACATGGATTAAGAAAAAAACAATTGACTTGATTATTAATATTGGTATAATGTGAAATTTTCTTTAATGCCCATATGTATGTGAACCATAATTAAAGTAGGGGAAAAAGTAAGGGTAAAATGGTTAAAGTGATGTCCTAAAAAGGAAAGTTTTCAAACAAGATAATTATTTTGAGACGGATAAAAAAGGAAAGAAAGACAATAATTTAGGGACGGAAGGAGTAATAAATATTAAACTATTATTCGACTAATACCACCACATGCATTCATACAACACACACTGACACACAAAACACATACAATACACACACAAACACAAACATACCTCTCTCTCTCTCTCTCCCCCTTATGCACACTTCAATTGATAGCCTTATACTCTAATAAAATAATATCATTGCTATTGTCCATTGTACACTATTTTATTCAGTGTACTAAAACACGCCGCCTAGGACTGTTTAAACGCCGCCTAGGTGTTGGGCGCCGGCACCACGCCGCGATCAATGCCAAATCAGATAACAAGTGGCCGGAGAAGATAATCGTCAACTAGGCACCCTAGTCACCGACTAATCGGACATAAAGTCGTCGGAGAAGAGAAAGTGAGAGTAGAGAGAAAAAGAGATTGAGAAAGAAAGATCGAGAGTGAGAGAAAGACAAAGCGAGAGACCGAGAGACCATGAGAGAGGTAGGCCATCGATCGAGATCCCGTCGTCTGTGACAGTGAGAAAAACTATTGATAATGCACTAATTGTGATAATTACTAGAGGAGATATAAAGATCGCAAAGTGGGTTACTATGATCTGTGAGAGAGGCATGATTTGAATTTGTGTGTGCGAAAGAGAGACTCACAATGAGTGAGTGAGTGAGTGGCATGAATATGTCAGAGAATGAGAAAGAGAGGTGGTTGTTCATTTAGTTTTAGGGTTTCTATTTTTCAAAATTACAATCTCCCCCCTCAATTTATTAAAGTATTTTCCCTCCCCACTCAAGTTATTAAAGTATTTTCCCTCTCCCCTCAAGTTATTAAAGTAACCCTCTTCTCCCCTCCACTTTGAAATGATAGTAAATTTGATTTTAACTTTTAACTTTTAATCTTGTAATGTGAATATAAATATATGATTATTATTTTTAGTTTATTTAGTCATATTTAGCTATTTACTATTATTGCAGCATGTGTGGTATGAATCTATGGTGTAATTATGTCTCGATTTCTAGGCCCCGACTAGGCCCCTCCCTGCTCTGGCGCCTAACGATTTTTAGAACACTTATTTTATTAAATATAACATTAGTACTCCCTCCGTCCCTAAATTATTATTTTGTTTGACTCGGTACACGGATTAAAAAAAAACAATTAACTTGATTATTAATATTGGTATATTGTATAATTTCCTTTAATGTCTATATGCATGTGATAGTAGAAAGAAAAGGGTAAAATGGTAAAAATGATGTCCTAAAAAGAAAGTTTCAAATAAGACAATTATTTAGAGACGGACAAAAAAAAAAAAGCCAATAATTTAGGGACGGAGGGAGTATTATTTAAGGAAAATTGCTGGCAGGTCCACTTTGGAAAGTATTTATTCTCTCCAGTCCACCTTTTTTTTTTAGCCGCTAAAAGGCACTTTCATAAAATTGTTCCTAAAATGCCCCACAATAACATAAACAGTAGCTTCTTCCTAAAATTTCTCCGGTGAATCTTCTTTTCTTCCTAAAATTTCTCTGGCCAATCTTCCAGATAACTTCTTCCTAATATTTCTCCGGTGTATCTTCCTTTCTTCTTAAAATTTCTCCGGCCAATCTTCCAGATAACTTTTTTCTAATATTTCTCCGGTGAATCTTCCTTTCTTCATAAAATTTTCTGGTGAATCTCCCTTCCTAAAATTTTCTTCGGTGAATCTCTGTTTCCATTCCAATAGCTCATAGCAAAGAAAATTGATCTTTATGGATAGGGATAGCCTCTGTTTCCATTCCAATAGAACACTAGTGAATCTTACTTACTAAAATTTCTCCGGTAAATCTTCCTTTGGCTGCATCGCGATGATGAAATTAGGCATTGCGATGATGGAATTAGGCATTGCGATGATGGAATTAGGCATCGCAATTCGGCATCGAGTCCTAAAATTTCTCTAGTGAATCTTACTTACTAAAATTTTTCTCCGGTAAATATTCCTTTGGCTGCATCGCGATGATGGAATTAGGCATCGTATTTGGGCATCGAATCCTAAAATTTCTCTAGTAAATCTTATTTACTAAAATTTCTCTGATAAATCTCCATTTAGCTGCGATGATGGAATTAGGCATCGCGATGATGAAATTTCTCCAGTAAATCTTTAATTAATTCCAAAAGTGCCTTTTTCCAGTTTTCAAAAAAGTATGGTGGACGGAAGCGATTACAAATGTCCAAAAAGGGACCGGCCTGTAATTCACCCTATTATTTAATGAGGTAATCACAAATAAAATCTCAAAGAAGAGAGTGGAATCGAAAATTCAACATACAGAACCGAGTAGTCTCTTAGTCTCCTCCTTTCTCAGCCGCGCTACTCTCACTGCCGTCTATCTCCTTTTTATTTTTGTATTGTCCTTATTCCCTCTCTTGATACTCTCCTTATATATGTCCACCTCCTCGGGTTTCTAACCTAAAATATTTTTCCTTTTTCAAACGGGCCCTTAATTATTAAGTAAAATTAATTGAGTATTAACATTAATACTAATAAGTAAATGTGGGCCAAACCCAACTTACATAAAAGATATCTAAATAGGTCAAGATAATGAATTTTAACCCAATTACATAATTTAACACAATTGAATATATTAAGTCGAGAGAGAATGAGAAATAGAGACTCTATTTTGTGTATTTCCCTTGATCACTAAGGTTGTGATCTTAGCATTAATTTATAGTTGTTTTACAAGTATACACAAGCCAAGGATAAGTATAAAATATTGTTTACAAGAGTTATAAGAATAAACTACAACAGATAGCAATCTTAGAGATTGGTAGATCTTGGAAGAGTTGGAGCCAGCTTTGAGTTATAATCTGACATCCCTCCGCAAGCTGATAGTCGTTGGAGGACCCGAAGCTTGTCTTGAAGAAATTGGAAACGAGATGAAGACATTAGCTTAGTGAGTATATTAGCAAGCTGGTCATGTGTGGAGATGAATTGAACTAACAGATCCCGATGAGCAACTTTCTCCCTCACAAAATGGAAGTCAATTTCATCGTGTTTTGTACGAGCATGAAAGATAGGATTCGTCAATAGATAAGTTGCACCAAGATTGTCACACCATAGCACTGGAGGAGAAGATCAGATAGGTACTTTGAGCTCACAAAATAGGGACTGTAGCCAAGTAGGTTCAGTAGCAGTGTCAGTTATTGCTTTATATTCAGACTGAGTGGAAGAATGGGCAACAGTTCATTGCTTGTAAGAGGACCATGAAACAAGGTTTGAGCTGAGAAAAATAGCAAATCCACTGGTAGACTTACGATCATCAACGCACCCAGCTTAGTCTGAATCAGAGAATGCTTGAAGACGAAATGGGGAACCTTTGGTAAGAAGAAGGCCATAATCAACACCATGACGAAGATAGCGAAGGATACATTTAACAGTGGCCCAATGTGCATCAATAGGAGCCTGCATGAATTGATAGACCTTATTGATAGCGAAGGATATGTCGGGATGGGTGAGAGTAAAATACTGGAGAGCACCCACCACCTGACGAAATTTAGTGGGATCTGGAAAAGGAGTGCCAATGTCACGTGATAATTTTTCAATGGTGGATAGGGGTGTAGAATATGGTTTTGAGGAAGCCATACCGGTGCTGTTTAGGAGATCCAGAATATACTTTTTTTGGGAGAGAAGAAGACCCGAGGAATGTGGAAGGACTTGAATGCCTAGAAAATAATGAAGAGGACCAAGGTCCTTAATGGAGAATTCTGAAGCAAGAGCACGGATCAGAGAAGATATATGGGAGGAGTGACTACTAGTGATAACAATATGGTCGACAAAGACAAAAAATAAGCAAGAACTGATCTCGAGGATAGAACAAATAAACTAGAATCGGTTTTTGAGGGTAGAAAATGTAAGGATAGAAAAAAGGTCACAAGGCAATTATACCAAGCCCTGGGGGCTTACTTGAGACCATAAAGGGAGTGATGAAGTTGACTGACATGAGACAGCTTAGATGGGTCCGTAAACCCAGGTGGTTGGACCATGTAGACAGTTTCATTAAGATTTCCATGAAGAAAGGCATTGTGCACGTCCAATTGATGAATCGGCCAACCATGAGTAATGGCTAAAGAGAGTACATTCCGAATGGTGGTGGGTTTCACAATAGGACTAAAGGTTTCACTATAGTCCAGGCCAAATTGTTGGTGAAAGCCTTTGGCAACAAGTCGGGCTTTGAGTCGTTCAATAGTACCGTCAGCGTGACGTTTGATGCGATAAACCCATTTGCACCCGACAAAGTTCATAGACGGATGATGAGGTACAAGAGTTCAAGTGTCATTCCTTAATAAAACGTTAAACTCATGAGCCATAGCTTGACGCCACAATGGATCTTTTTTGGCAGTAGTAAAGCATATGGGTTCAGTAGATGGGAGAGTTCAAAGAGAGGCTGATGGAGGAGGGAATTGAGAAGTGGACGCTATTTTGGACATATTTTGTAACGCATAGAGTGCGTACGAATAGGAAGCGAATGAGGGGGAGGATAAGGAGCCGTAGACGGTGGACGTTGTGGGAGAAGGCCAAGATCAACAACAAGGTTGATGGAGGACGGTCTTGGAGGTTAAGCAGTAACAGTAGTAACTGGGTATGAAGGGGGGAGTGTGATTAAGTGGGAGATGGTGAGAAGAATAGACCACTGAGGAGAGGAATTTGGGCCAGTAGGGAGAGGATGTGCCATGGAGGGAGCTAAAATGAGTGAAAGGTTTTGCAAGGGAGTGGACTTGGCTGGATTAGGAAGAATAGATAGGAGCGTAGTAGGGATAGCAGCCCATGGTAATTGAGGATAGGGAGCTGAGGGTGGAGTTCCAAGAATTGAAGAGGTAGACCACAAAAAATTGGTTTATCAAAGTGCACATATCGAGCAATGTACATGCGATTTGTGGTGAGATCAAGGCAACAAATAGCCAATATGATTTGGACAATAGCCTAAAAACTAACATGGTGTAAAGCAAAAAGATATTTTGTGACAATTATAGGGACGCAGATGAGGATAACATAAGCACCCAAAGGTCTTGAGAAGTAAATAGTCGAGCTTTGTTTTGTACAAACACTCAAACAGAGATTTATTAGCAGAAACTTTGGATGTCATTCGATTGATCAAGTACACAGCTGTATCGAAAGCAAATTCCCAAAATTTGTGGGAAGAGAACCGTGGGCAAGAAAAGTTAAACCCGTCTCAATAATATATCGATGATGGCGTTCGACCGAACCATTTTAAGCATGTGTATGTGGGCAAGGCAAGTGATGATGAATAGTAAGAGAGGAAAAGAACTTATGAAGAGGGCAATACTCACCCCCCCCCAATTCAATTTGGACAGACTTAATTTTGGAGCTAAATTGTTGTTCGACAAGAAGCTGAAATTGTTTAAAAATAGCAAAGACATCCGAGGCTTACCACTGCAACATGAAGATGATCCGAACCTGGTCCTTGAAAAAAAATGAGAGGGGTGTAATTCAAAGAAAACATTATTATCTTTTGTAAATTGTTAGACGGAAATAAGAGATTTAGAGAGAGCCAGAACGTGAAGAACATTAGGAATGGTAAAGTGAGAGGAAGGAGTAAGAAAGAAGAAGTGCAAGTATGATGGATGAGAGGAGGCTTACCACTGCCAACATAAAGATGATCCAAACCTGAATAGTCCTTAATAGCAGAGAGTGCAGTTTTAATGGGCATTGCATGATGAGTTGTACCTGTATCAGGGAACCAATTGTAGTTAGACTAGGGAGGGTAGTAGGAAGTCATATGAGTTATGGGCTGTAAAGCGATAGAGTGTGACGGGGTAGGTAGAAGAGGTGGGTTATAGTTGGAACTGGTGGATGGAGCGTACTGCTTATAACATGTATTAGCAGTGTGATTGGAGCGAAAATATATCTGACATGGATCTAGAGTATCTTTGGAAGAGAAGGGGAAGTAAAAACTATGATTGTTATTATGGCGACCATGGCCACGACCTCGAAAGGACCGACCACGACCATGACCACGGCTAAAAGATGAACCACCACGACTAATGAAATGAGCTGTGGGAGGAGGATTAAAGGCGGGAATAGGATAAGCAGGGGGTTGGATAACATTAAGGAAGGATAAGGCATCATTATTTAGGAATTCATTGTTGAGGAGAAGGCTATGAAGTTTGGAGTAAGTAATACGAACAGAAAGTGTGGTGACGAGGGCCTTAAAATCGGAGTGAAGACCTTTAAAAACATAAAGGTTAAACTGTAAGAGAGAGATAGATAGAGAGAGAGAGAGAGAGAGAGAGAGAGAGAGAGAGAGAGAGAGAGAGAGAGAGAGAGAGAGAGAGGATGACTAGCAGCAGAGAGGTCATCGGCATGAGCCTTAGCTTTTTGGAGGTAAGCGGAGATGGATAAGTCCCCTTGACGCAGTTTTGAAGCTGGAATTGGATATTAAGTAAACGGGTTTTAGATGGGGAAGTAAGGGCAGCGGTAAGGGTGGTCCAAATAGCAGTAGGGGTTTGACAGTCCACAACCATGGGCAATAGTTCTTTAGAAAGAGAAGCAACAAGCATACTTAGGATAAGTTGATCTTGCTGAACCCAAAGGGCATGGACATGATTGTCCTGGGTTTCAGTCTTACCATCGACCGTAAACTTAAGTGTAGGGGGAGGGTCAGGACTAGTGCCATCGATAAAGCTAATGAGTTTTTGGTCATGAAAGAATGGGACAACTTGAAGTTTCCAGTAAAGGAAGTTCGTTGCCGTGAGCTTAAGAGTGAGAAAATGGTTAAACTGAGATGGCATGAGGAGGGAACAACAGTAATGATCGCAGATGAGGTAGCATCAACAGTTGTCATTTAAATAAAAGCTCTGATACCAAATTTAATATATTAAGCCCAGAGAGAATGAGAAATAGAGACTCTGTTTTGAGTATTTCCCTTGATCATTAAAGCTGTGATCTTCTTAGCATTAATGTATAGTTGTTTTACAAGTATACACAAGCCAGGGATAAGTATAAAATATTGTTTACAAGAGTGATAAGAATAAACTACAACACATAGCAATCTTAAAGATTGGCGGATCTTGGAAGAGTTGGAGCCGGCTTGGAGTCATAATCTGATAAACACATTGACTTTCTCTCTCTAGGGTTTTCTCACATTTTTTGTGCTCTAGGGTTTTCCCGGTGCGGCTATGCCGCCAGACCCCCCTACGGGGGATACTCCTCCGGTGACTACTATTCCTCCGGTGACTACTATACCTCTGGTGACTACAACATCTCCCTCTAACGGTGAAGCTCCGTCACAGCATAATCCTTCACTGTCATACGCTGCTGTCTTGGGACAAAAAGGTGTGCAAACTTGTGTAAACCCTAATTCCTCTCCCACTCTACATGAAATCTCTATGGCTCCCCGCCAATCAGTGCTTATCCAGGACGAACCAGGTTGCTTATTCTCTCCAGTAGAGATAGATTTACTGGAAAAACAGTTCGCCCATACGCTGATAATGAAATTCTCTGCTGGACGGCCATCAGTTCATGTGATTCATGATTACATCCTTAAGAATTGGAATTTATCTGGAACATTTATCGTGGGACTTATGGATCCCGACATGTCATGGTGCATCTAACGACGGAAGACGACATGGTGCGAGCTCTTTCAAAGGAATCCCGTATGATCAATACATGTATGTATAGATTATTTCGATGGTCGAGGATTTTGAATTCAAGAAGGATAGCCCTCTTGTTGCTGTTTGGGTTAGGTTACATCAACTTCCGTTACCTTTTTTTAACCCAGCAAGTTTAAAGCGAATTGGCAACTCAATAGGGCATTTCTTACGTGCGGATGATCGAACTTTAACTCTTGGGCACCCTATGTACGCACGTATTTGCTTGGAACTGGATGTCTCGCTGATTTTACCTCGCAGGGTTTGGATTGGCACGAGTAAGGATGTTGGGTTTTGGCAATCTATAGATTATGAGGGCAATATATCATACTGTGAGGGATGCGGTCTTTTGGGGCATATTGAGGATGATTGTCGGAAAAAGAAACGAGTTCTCAATAGGGTGCAAAATCAGAGAAAGGATGCAGATCGTGTCTCAAAAGATAAGCAGGGAGTAGAGATAAATCACACGAAACTGAAGTAATCGATGTATTGGCAAGTCCGGTACAGTCTACAGGGCCTGAACTTAGTAAAGGTACGAAGGTTGCAAAGGAGGATTGGGGTTATGATGGGGTGACTGAAGTGATTAATGTGGAGCATAATCCGTTGCGGCATGACGTGCTTAGCAAGGCTGGTGGGAATGTAGTTGATACCGGGATTGTTCCTGATAGTGACAGAGGTCCTCTTTTGGCTAATTCTTTTGCTATATTGGAAGATTTGGATACAATGGAAATTCACAGGGATATTTCAGGATCTCGAAGTGTTCCTAGAGCTAACACGGGTGGGAGCAGCTCTGCCTTTAATCAAGTTCAGTTGAAGAGATCATCATCAGTTGATGATATTGTTAAGTTATCGTTCGCTTCGGTAAGTAATCAAGCCTTTCAAAAACAGTGTCGTACTTTATTTGCTCGTAAGAAAAAGAAAATCTTTATGGATCAGAACAGACGAATGACTAGGGCTAATTCTAGAGCCCGTCAGGTTACTCTTTAATTTAGTTTTCCATGTCTGCATTAGTATGGAATGCTAGAGGTATGGGTAATAAAGAGACGGTGGAGTATCTTCGTTTGCTTAAAACGCAACACAACCCGTTTCTTTGTGTGATTCTGGAACCAAAACTTCCCGGTTCTCGTATTAATAAAGTTGCTAAGAAGTTACGTTATAAGGGTTTTCTTCATCAAGACCCTGAGAATATGCATATCTGGTTGTTTTGGGATGACAGGGTTAATGTTAATGTAGTTCGTGCTACGTCTCAATTTATCACTGCTCGCATTACAATTGGGGATAATTTTTCAGTTTTGTTCTCTTTTGTGTATACGAAATGCAACAGAGGGGAAAGGCAGGATCTTTGGAGGGATTTGCTTGATTTTTCTATGACTTTAACTGAGCCGTGGTTGGTGGGTGGTGATTTTAATATTATCTCTCATTCTTCTAAAAAGTTAGGTGGTGCGTCGTGTGATTTCCCGGCTATGGGTGACTTTAATGGTTTTATTCAGCAGGTTGGTTTAGTTGATACAGGTTATGAGGGTAGTGTCTTCACCTGGTGTAATAATCAAGATGGGGTAGATCGCATTTGGCAACGACTGGATAGAGTGTTGATTAATGGTTTTTATAAGGCTAGTTTCCCTGGGTTACGTGTTGAGCATCTTTGTCGTGTTCTATCTGATCATTCGCCTCTTCTTATTGACTTCTCGTGTTTTTCGAAGCCGAAGGGTTGTTTTCGATTTCAAAGAATGTGGCTAGATCATCCTGATTTCTTGCAGTTTGTTCGTGATCAATGGCAGGTGCCTGTTTTAGGAAATGCTATGGATACCTTATGGAGGAAGTTACAGAATTTACGAGCTAAGCTTCGTCATTGGAACTGGGAAGTTTTTGGTCATGTTCAAAGGAAGGCTGCTATTCAGCAAGACATTATCTTACGTTTAGAGGTGGTTTTACAGCAAGGTTGGGATACTGGGATTGCTGATCAGCTTTTTAATGCAAAGAAAGATCTTTGTCAGCTTATGAAATGGGAGGCAGAGCTTCTTCAACAAAAATCTCGGCAGTTATGGATTAATGATGGAGAACGTAACACTTCTTACTTCCATGCTAGTATTCGTGAGCGTGCTAGTACTAACACTGTAAAGTTGCGGCTTTCGGATGGGTCTTGGTGTACGATAATAGCGAGATAGGGAAATGGTCATGGAATTTTTACGATTTATTTTCCACTTCTCGTCCTGTTCAGAATGAGGATTTGTTCCAAGACTTTCCTAACAGCTTAAATGGTCAAGATAACGACAGCTTGCATAGGATTCCGGATGAGGCTGAGATTTTTGATAGTATCAAAGGTTTAAATCCTAATAGTGCGCCTGGAAGTGATGGTTTCACAGATGGTTTTATCAGGGCTGTTGGGAGATTATTAAGGTGGATGTGGTTGCGGCGGTGCAGGATTTCTTTCGGGAGCCAAATTCCTAAAGGTATTTCTTCTACTATTGTGGTTCTTATTCCTAAAGTAGCTAATCCGACTGGTTTGGGGGATTTGAGACCCATTAACCTCTGTAACTTTTCCTGCAAAATCATATCTCGTATCCTGACATCTCGGATTGCAAACTTCCTCCCTAAAGTGATCTCTATGGAGCAATCTGGTTTCATAAAAGGTAGAAGCATTCAAGAGAATATCGTCCTGGCTCATGAATTAATTCACTGTATTGATTCGAAAGTCAGGGGTGGTAATGTTGTGTTTAAGTTGGATATGTCTAAAGCGTATGATCGTCTTAAATGGCCCTTTCTGTTGCGTGCTTTGAAAGCTATTGGATTTGATGATATGAGTTGTGATTTGGTATATAGGCTGATAAGCAACATTTGGTACTCTTTTTGTATTAATGGGGAGGGGTGTGGTTTCTTCAAATCTTCTCGGGGTGTTCGTCAAGGGGATCCTTTGTCTCCTTTACTGTTTATCATTGCTCAGGAGGTATTGACTCATAATATTAATAGAGCAGTTTCAGCTGGGAGAGTAAACCCTTATGCTCATAGGAGGGGTGGTATGGTCGTTACTCATTTATTGTATGCGGACGACATGCTAATCTTTACTAATGGTTCTCGTCGTTCTATTATGGCTTTAAAAGACCTAATCGCAGAGTATGAAAAGGCTTCGGGGCAGCTGATTAACATTGTCAAAAGTGGCTTCTATGTCTCTACAAAATACTCTCCTCGCACAGCTCGAAACATTGTAACATGGTCTGGATGCAAGCGGCATTTCTTCCCAATGAAGTATTTGGGCATTCCGTTGTTCAAGGGGAGAGTTAAACGTAGTTATTTTGAGAATGTGGTTTTGAAAATCTATAACCAAATTAATGGTTGGAAGTCCAAACTTCTCTCTTTTGGAGCTAAATTGGTTCTGCTTAAATCAGTTCTATCTAGCATTCCTATATATACCCTAGCTGCTATTAAAGTCCCAAAGGTGATCATTCGTAACATAGAATCAATGTTGGCTAATTTTCTGTGGGATGTTGTTGGCGAACATCGTGCGCATTGGCTGTCTTGGGATGTGGTGTGCCGCCCGTTAAATGAAGTCGGTTTGGGTCTGCGATCTTTACTTCAGGTCATGGCATCTCTGCATGCTAAGTTAGCATGGAAGGTGCTTCAAGGGAAGAGCTTATGGGCTGCTTATGCCAAATCTAAATATGGTAATTGCACCGGTTTTGCTTTGCCTGTTTTGGCTTCTCACATTTGGAAGGCAGTAATGGATCAGATGCCTCGAGTTCTGCAGTGTTCCCAGTGGGTTCTTGGACGTGGGGAGATTTCTTTTTGGACTGCAAACTGGTGTGGGGAAGTCTTGTCTGGCCCTCAACCCATGGATGTTCGATTAATAGTGCGCGAAGCCTTCTCTCAGCTTTCAGATTTTCTGGATTTCATCCCGGAGAGATTGCGCAGCGCTGCCGTCAAGGTGGTTCTTGATCCTTGCGAAGAGGATAGGTTGATATGTAGTCTAACGAAATCAGGAGAGTTTACAGCTACAGCTTATTAGAATCACGTCAGAACAGCTTCACCGCAGCTGTCATGGGCTAAGAAACTGTGGCAGCCATGGCTGCCATTGCGGGTGAGTGGTTTTATGTGGAAATTTTTTCATGGAGCTCTTCCGGTGGATATGGCTTTGCGTCGTTGGAAAGTTTTTCTTACGTCAAAGTGTGTTTGTTGCACTAGCAGTCCAGCTTGTGAATCTTTAGATCATTTGTTCATTCATTCGGAAGTTGCTATGACACTTTGGAGGAGATTTGCTACAATTTTTAACAAGGTAGGTTCTTATGTTTCCATTCATCATCTTTTTGATACTTGGATGGAACACTCTTCAGCTCGTAATCAGCTTGGGGCTTGTCAAATCGGTGTCATGGTTTTTACTTGTTGGGAGATTTGGAAAGCTAGGTGTAAGGCCATTTTCGATAATGTTCCGATGTCTGCTGGGATTATTTTTCGTAATGTGGCTCAAGATTTGCAGGACATGTTTATGGTTTACCGTCCCAAGACTCTCATGGGGAGGTTGAGCTCTATTTCGATACAAACTCTGGGGCATCAGATTATTGATGTTCCTTTGCGGCGTGGCCAATGGTTGCGCTGGGTTCCTCCGATTTCAGCGTCGTTTAAATTAAATACTGATGGGTCAGCTATTGGTGGGCTCTGTTCAGAGGTGGTATTATTCAAGATAATCAGGGTAAAATGGTGCGGGCTTTCTCGAACTATTATGGCCCTGGAACTAATATGGGTGCGGAGCTCTTGGCCCTTCGAGATGGTTTACAGCTTTGTCGTCGGCTAGATTTGAGTACAGTTGAGGTTGAAACAGATTCCCTTGTAGTAGCCTTGAGTATTTCGGGGGCTTGCGATACCCCTTGGATTTGGGCTTATGAGATTAGAATATGTAAAGCTTTGTTGGGTGAGTATCAGTTGCATCACGCCTTTCGAGAAGTGAACCATGTTGCTGATCGGTTAGCTACTCATGCTTATTCCCATAGTACTTCTGTTTCTTATTCTTCCAAGGGATCCCTCCCTGTTAGTGTTTGGCAGGCTCTTGGCCATGATGAGTTAGGTCTGTTTAATTATAGGAAATAATTGTTATTTCTTTTCCGAGGTTAGGCTCCTCTGTCCTCCCATTTATAAGGGCAAGGCTGGTTGTCCCCCTCTTGTTTGTATTCTTTTTTTATTAATAAAATTTTGCAGGGTGCCGCCCCTGTTTTTCGGAAAAAAAAAAAAAACCAAATTTAGGGAATATCACACTTTGTAACGCCCAAAACCTATGGCCAACTACAAGGGCTTAGGCCCGGCCACGTCACCACAAAATCCAGCTTAACTAAAGTATGAGAAACATTGTATCAAACTTAGTTCTTACCACACGCACAACAGAAACTAAAACCCAACTTATACAACCATCAATATCTAAACCATAATAAAACTGTCTAGGACTAACAAAATTATTCAACCAACAAAGCCTTCTAAATAATAAATTACAATGAAGCTTAACAAGATCAAATCTAATCCATCTTCGAAAGCACGATCTCCAACTCAAAAACATTAAACATTCACCTGTGACCTGGGGAGAAGAATATTATGAAAAGGTGAGCGAACAATGCTCAGTAAGTTCAAACTGAAATATCAAAATGATCGAATATATCAAAAATATATCTTTAAACTTTTAAAATAACTTTCAAAATTCAACAAGGAACAAATTTCAAATAACTTTCAAATAAGGAGTTTTAAAAGACAGCAACAAGCAACCAAAGAAACGGAATAATCTAATCATCATCGACCGTCCGATACTAGCTGGTCATGACAGACTATTCACAGGAACATCACCATGTAAGCAGGTTCTAACAGTCAAAAGTTTTAACATTTGGCCCCTAACGGGGTTCTAATTTCGAAAGGTGAATCTGGATTACCGCACACATATGCTTAGTAATGCAAGTTTTCTAATAAGGTCGAAATGTGACGCCCCGACCCCGGATCTCTATATAAAACCCCAAGGTTGAGTTGCCAAAATAAAGAAAACAAAACAACAAGAGAAGCACATGGTGTATCCACTCGTACTTACACCAAAGTACAACAATAAAAATCTGATTTATAATAAACAAGTCTTCGGCGACACTACAGCCAGAACCCAACAACTAAATCCACAAGTCTAAGACATGGGAAATAAAACAACTACAACAACAACAACAACATCGGTCACAACATGCCGAAATAAAAAAAAAACATAAACCACGAGCCACAACATGCTCGGGAAGAAACTAAAACTGTAATAACCCGAATTTATTATGCCTTAGATGCTTACATTGTTTGTGTTATTATGCTCAACATGTGTGTTTGATTGCTTGAATAAATATGTTCAATATGGTTTTGTCTTAATTCATATATATTTGATGATGCTAGAAGGATATACATGTTAATGCATTAACTTAGTACAAGCCTTTGTGATTATTCATAAGTCTGAGGTGATTGTTGTTAGCATTGTTGAGATGATCTATGTAAATTATATGTTGTTAAATGTGCTATGAGTGTTGTGTAATCACACCTAGGGTGGCCAAGTGATTGAACCAAGGAAATAGAGACAAATAGAAGTAAGATTGGACAGTAGGGGTTTGCACGGCCGCGTGCCTTTTTGTGACACGGTCGTGCAAGAGTGGCCAGACATTACAGTAAGTTTGGCACGGCCGCGCACCTTTGTTAACATGGCCGTGCAAGGATTCCAGTAAGTTGGGCACGGCCGCGTAGCATTTTTTGGCACGGCCGTGCGACTTTATATGACACAGCCGTGCAAAGCATATGGACAGCACTTAAGTGACTTGTAATTTTGGCTTTTGACCCTTGGACCCTTGGCTGAAAGTATTGTACCATGGCTTGACCATTTGACCATATATAAGTCACTTGAAGACTCAAAACATTTCATTTTCTTCCATAGTTCTTCCTTGAAACCCTAGAGAGCATGTGTGGGAGATTTAAAGTGAGACTAGTGTGTGTGTTCTATCCCTCACCATCCAACCATTGGATCATCCATGCAAGGCTACCAACGCATAGCTTGAGACTAGGGGACTCCATAACCAAGCTTTGATTGTGAATTTGTTGGTTTAAATTTCTACTTGGAGGTAAGTTACTAAACCCCCTATGTATGTTAGAATTTGTTACATGTATGAATGTTTGTAAACATGCAAGACTTGAATTGTTGTTGGATTTATGTGGAAATGTTATGTTGATGAAAATTACATGTTATAATATGGAAGACATGATTTAGTTGATTTAAATTGTATAGAGATTGATAATCACCAAGGTAGTGAACTCAAGAACATGTTGGAGACTTTAAATGGTAAAAATTGCATATAGCAATTATACCAAATTTTATGAACTTAATGAATTAACACCAAAAGTGGATTTTTGGGAGGATTATAATTCTCCAAATCACTAGTTAAATTACTACGAAAATTGGAGTCCATTTGATATGATTTTTAGTCCTCCGAGTATTTGATACTGGTATGTTGGAGACTTGTAAAGTAGCTCTAAATTTGTGTTTTATGACTTTAAACAATATGTTTGATGATTACATGTTGTAGAAAAATATAATCCACATGATGTTTGTCAAGTTCACTACTTTTAAACTTGATGGTTATTTGCATAAGTTGAGTAATGTTACCTACTTGTGTGTTGTGTAAGTCCAGCTGGCGTCGTCGTTATTTAGGTCATGGTAGGACGACCTATCGTCTTCACAAATCAAGTTTGTGATCGCTATAAGTCGTCGTACCGGAGTTCACACACCCTCTTCTGTTGGCCACAGTTGAGAAGTAGCCCCACTGTTGTAGCAATACGCATGACTTTGGCTTGCTAGTTGAACCCGATGGGATTAGTCGGGGACGTCGATACTACGTACGTGAGTATCGAGGCACTATTGGTTGTTTGTGTATTGCAGGAGCGACACAAAGTTGAAGAAAGAGATATGATATCCTTCTCTAACATGGTTTATTTATGAGCACTTATGTGTTAACCAAAGTGCTATGTGAGTTGAATGAATTGTATATCAAGTATGATGATACATGTTTAGTTGTGATATATAAATGTTGATACCAAGTTATGTTTATTGCTTGAGCATCATGCCAGGCCATGTAGTTGCATTAGTAACTTACTGTGTCATTATGACTCACCTCATTATGTGTTTATTTATTTTTCTTAGATCCAAGCCAACCCGGAAGTTCACGGTGAGATTGAGAAAGGTTCGTTAGCTTGCGAGTCGTCTACGTTTGGGAGTTCGAGGACCTCCTTCTTAGTATTTGTTTTCTTTTGGTAAGGACGATGGTGGTGAAGTTATGTAAACTTTACAATGGGTAGTATTTTGGTTGATTGTATATTCTTTTGGTAGCCGACATATGTATGTCGTGCTCTTGTACAGTTTTGTTGTTGAATAAGTTTCTTTCCCGAGCATGTTGTAGCTCGTGCTTATGTTTTGTTTCCGGCATGTTGTGGCCGATGTTTTTGTAGTGGTTGTCTTTCCCGAGTTGTAAACTCGTGGTTGTTAATAGTTGTTTCCCGGCTTTGTTAATGCCGAAGATCGTTCATACTTGTGTTAATCAGGTTATCAGTTATGTTTTGTCGTAAGTACGGGTGGTTACGCCACGTGCTTTTCTTATAACTTGTGTCGTGTTGTTGTATTGGCGACCCAACCTTGTGATTTCGTATAGAGATCCAGGTCGGGGCGTCACAATTGGTATCAGAGCTTATGTTAGCTATTTGCCAGGATAGGTTCCATGGCCTAGGTGGGTATGGTGTGTGTTATCGAGATTTTAATGTCGAGTATTATGTGTAGGTGGCTTCAGTCAATCTATTTGTACACCGAGAACGAGATAGACTGCTTGAGCTCTATTGCACTTCACCTCCTTTTGTGGAGCCGTAATAGGGGGCGACAATACAGATGTATTCATAGTGATTAGTACTCTTGGAATACTTTGTGCTTACCCATCTTCTTCTTCTTCTTCTTCTTCTTCTTCTGGGTGGTTGATTTTGTTAATTTCAACTTATTTGTGCATCGCAATGCACAAAATGATGCATAAATTTGTGTGTGATGCATCAATTTTGTGCATTGCGATGCATCAATTTGTGCATCGCGGTGCATAGCGTGATGTTCTGTGTGTCAAATTTGGAGTGTGTAAAAATGAAAAAAATTCTCTCTCTAAAAATTCTCTCTCTCGGCCTAGGGTTTCTCTTGGCCTAGGGTTTCCGTTGGGTTTTGGTGGTTATGCCACCCGATAAGCCGTTAGGAGAGCCCCCATCGGGGTACAATATCCAGAGTAGGGCTTCTTCTTCTGGTACCAATGGTCTGTCAAAAACTCCTCCCAAGATCACTTACGCTGCAGTGGTTACACAGAGTGCTTAGGCAACGGCATGTGTTAACCCTAATAGAGTGATGGCACTGCATGATTTACCTTTGCCTCCTCGATCTCCGGTCACTATCGACAGCAAGCCGGGGTGTTTGTTTACTCCAATAGAAATAGAGGCTGCAGAGAAATCCTTTGCTAACACGATTATTCTGAAGTTCTCAGTAGGACGGCCTCCTCTTCATACTATTAAGGAACATATTGCTAGGTTTTGGCAATTAACAGGACACTTTGTTGCGGGTTTGTTAGATCCACGTCATGTGATGGTGCATTTGTCTTCTAATGAGGATATGATTAGGGCTCTTTCCAAGGAATCCTATATGATTGAGAATTGCATGTTTCATTCATTTCGTTGGTCGTCGGATTTCACGTTCAGGAAGGATTGTCCAATGGTTGCCGTTTGGGTCCGACTACATCATTTACCTTTACCTTATTTCCATCCAGCCTATCTACAACGCATTGGAAATCCTTTTGGCAGGTTCTTTCGTGCGGACGATCGGACTTTGTCTCTTTCACAACCAATGCATGTTCGCATTTGTGTGTAAGTGGATGTTTCAGTTGAATTACCTGAGAGCATATGGATTGGCACCTCTAAGGAAAGTGGGTTTTGGCAACCTTTGGTTTTTGAGGGTAATATTGCTTATTGCGAAGGTTGTGGTTTGCTTGGGCATATCGAGGATGATTGTCGGAAGAAACGACGTGGTAGTGGTAAATTATTAAAAAAGGTGGAGATTCCAATTGAGAATATAATTCACGGATCTGAGGGGTTTAGGGCCCTGGAAGGTTTGGGGAAAGGTGAGAGCAAGGCTAAAAAAAAATTTATGGAGCAGCATTGGATACAACGAAAAGGAGTTAAGGAGAATACGGTGGGCATGACATCGATTGCCAAGGATGCTATGGGCAAAGTAACAGATACGGAGGTAATTGATATTATGGACGAGGGTATTATTGCATCACATGTGGTGCACAATAATGTTACTGAAGCAGCTATGCTGCAAGAGACTGAATTTGCTGATGTTGGATATGCGCACAAAGTTGAGGAAAAGGAGCACATTGCTGATATTGCTGCAGATGGGTGTGATCAAAAGGTTGAGGGAGGTTATGGGGAACAAACTGTTGTAGAGGCTTTGCAAGAGGGTGTTGGACCGATTGCTCAAGAAGGTGTTGGTACGATTGTGTAAGAGGTTGTTGGAACGACTGCGCTGCAACCTGTGGTAATCGAAGAATTTGGCATGCCTGTTATATCTAATTCCTTTGCTGCTCTAGACGGCCTTCAGGATGATACTCAAGATGCTATTCCGGATGATTGGGAGGTGGTGTTGCAGAATAACAAGATTAGAAACGGAAAGGCTCAATCTGTGGATGGGTTCAAACTAGAAATTCCTGGCACCTTGGCTCGTTCGTCTTCGATATCAGAATGGGTAAGGTGTCAATTAGGCCTGATTTTCAGAAATTTATTAAAAAGAAAAAAAATGCTGCAATATTGAAAGCGCATAAAAGGGTTACTAGGGTAGTGGTAAGGCCCAGGTTACTTCGGATTAATTGTTTTTAATGTCGATAATGATTTGGAATGCTAGAGGAGTGGGGAATAAAGATACGGTTGATTACCTTAAAACTTTGATGAAGCGACATAGTCCTACGTTATGTGTGATTCTTGAGCCTAAAATTCGGGGTGACCGTATTAGTAAAGTTGCTCGGAAGTTGAAGTTTAAGAATTGTTTGCATTCTAATCCTGTTAACATGCATATATGGCTTTTATGGAATGATTGTCTACATGTGTCGTTTGTGGAGGCATCTAATCAATATATTACGGTGCGTTTACGGTATAGGGAGAAGCTTAATGCGGTTGCATCTTTTGTTTATGCAAAATGTACTCGTGAAGACAGGATGGAGTTGTGGAACGATTTGCTAGATTTTTCTATGCATAATTGTGACCCTTGGATTGTTGGGGGGATTTCAATACCATTTCTCTCTCAACGAAAAGTTAAGGGGCTCCATGTGATGGTCATAGTATGCAAGACTTTAATGGTTTTGTTCAGCGAGCGGGGTTGATTGATGCGGAGTTTGAGGGCGTACGTATACTTGGTGTAATAATCAAGATGGGGTTGATAGGATTTGGGAGCGTCTGGATAGGGTTCTTGTTAATGGCAGATATAAAGCTTTGTATCCGAACTTGAAGGTTCGGCATCTGAGTAGGATTTGTTCGAATCATTCTTCGTTGCTAGTTGAGCTTTCAGATGATACTAAACCGAGAGGATTTTTTCGTTTTCAGCGCATGTGGTTGGATCATTCATATTTTAAGGGTTTTGTAGAAACTCAGTGGGCTAGATCGGTTACTGGTTCTGCTATGGAGGTTCTTTTCTGAAAGTTGCAGCTCTTACGAGGTGAGTTGAAACATTGGAATTGGAATGTGTTTGGTCATGTTCAGCGCAAACTTGCTTTTTATTAGCATAGTGTGTTAAGGTTAGAGGTCGATTTACAGCAGAATTGGAGTGATGGAGTGGCTACTCAGCTGGAGGAAGTCAGGCGTCAAGTGGCTCAGCTAAATGGGATGAGGAAATGAGTTAGCAGCAAGCAAGAATTTCATGGCTTAATGATGGGGAGCGTAATACAGCCTTTTTCCATGCGAGTATTAGAGATAGAGCCCGTATGAATAAGGTTCGGATTCAGTTACTGGATGGATCTTGGTATGAGGATAATAAGCAGATTGGCGATTTAGTTGTTCATCATTTTTCCGAGCTGTTTTCTTCGGGGAGTCCGAGGGTGGATGATTCCTTGTTTGCTAATATTGAGGCAAGGATAGGGGATCAGAACAATCATATGTTAGCCCAAGTTCCAACGGAGGGGGAGATTTGGGAGGCCATTAAGAGCTTGAACCCTAATAGTGCACCTGGCACGGATGGCTTTACAGGGTGGTTTTTTCAGGGTTGTTGGGATATCATTAAAGTGGAGGTTATTGCAGCTGTTCAAGAGTTCTTTTTAAGTGGAGAAATTCATAGGGGCTTGTCTGCTACAGCTGTGGTGTCAATTCCAAAAATAGATCGTCCGACAGGCCTTGGGGATTTAAAACAATCAGTTTGTGCAATTTCGCTTGTAAGATTATTTCGCACATTGTTGCCTCACACATTGCTCAGTTTTTGCTTGACATTATCTCTCTCGAGCAATCGGGGTTTGTTAAAGGTAGAAACATTCAGGAGAATATTGTTTTAGCTCATGAGTTGGTTTCTCAGATCGACAGGAAAGTTCGTGGTGGGAATGTTATTTTTAAATTCGATATGTCTTAGGCCTATGACAGGATAGAATGGGACTTTCTTCTAAGGGCTCTCCAAGCCTTTGGATTTGATGCTGGTAATTGTGATTTGATTGCAAGGTTGTTGAGCAACGTATGGTATTCGTATAAATGGGGACAGTTTTGGTTTTTTTAAATCTACTCGAGGGGTTCGTCAAGGTGACCCTCTTTCCCCTCTTCTGTTCATTATAGCGCAGGAAATTCTATCTCTCAACCTTAAGAAGGCTATAAGTGATCGAGCTATTTGCCCTTATAATCATGGTAGAAGGGGTTTGGTCATCTCACATTTACTCTACGCTGATGATATGTTGTTATTTAGCAATGCTGGTAAATCTTCCATCTTGGGGCTGAGAAAGGTTTTTAAGGAGTATAAGGAGGCTTCGGGTCAGCTGATCAATTTGGAGAAAAGTGGTTTCTATGTTTCAGGTAGGTGTTCTCTAAACAAGATTCAGCTTATATTGCGGTGGTCAGGATGTCTTCAACGTCATTTTCCAATGAAATATTTGGGCATCCCTCTTTTTAAAGGGCGTATAAAGAGTACATATTTTGAGGATGTGGAGCATAGGATTCTTAAACGTGTTAATGGGTGGAAATCTAGGTTGTTATCTTTCGGCGCAAGGGTTGTGCTGCTTAAATCTGTTCTTAGTATCATCCCGATTTATACTCTTGCAGCGATTACAGTCCCTAAAGTAGTTATTCAAAGAATTGAGAGGACGCTGGCTAATTTTTTATGGAGCATAAATGGGTGTCGTAGGTCTCATTAGGTGAGCTGGGATTTGGTTTGTCGTTCTTTGCAGGAAGGGGAATTAGGTATTAGTTCTCTCTCTCAAGTTATGGATTCGTTGCATGCCAAATTAGCTTGGATTGCAATTCAGGGGCAAAGTCTTTGGGCCAGATTTGTTACAAGTAAATATAATAGTCTGCCAACATTGGCTCGTCGAAGTTGGCGAGCTGTTATGAAGCAAATGCCTAATGTCCTGGAGAACTCTAGATGGATTATTGGGCGAGGATAGATCTCTTTTTGGGTTGAGAATTGGTGTGGTACGGTGTTGGGAGGACCAAGGCCAATTGATGTTGGTCTTTCGGTCCGCACTGCCTTGGATCATCCCGAGCAATTTCTGGAGCTGCTGCCGCAGCAGTTCCATGAGTATTTCCAAGCTGTTACTTGCGTCGATAAGGAGGACAAGGTGATTTGTACTTTAACTAAATCAGGAGACTTTTCTTCAGCAGCTTATTGGAAGCTTATCCGCAGCAGGTGGCCTTCTTTGGCCCGGGCAAAAAGAATTTGGCAACCTTGGATTCTGTGACGCCCCGACCCGGATCTCTATACGAAATCCCAAGGTCGGGTCGCCAATACAACTACAAGACACAATCAAATAGGAAAAGCACGTGGCGTAACCATCCGTACTTACAACAAAACACAATTGATAACCTGATTAACACAAGTATGAACAATCTTCGGCGATAACAAGTCCGGAAAACAACTAGTAACAACCACGAGTTTACAACTCAGGAAAGACAACTACAACAACAACATCGGCCACAACATGCCAGAACAAAACATAACCACGAGCAACAACTCGCTCGGTAAAGAAACTGTTTAAAAACGAAACTATACAAGAGCACGACATACATATGTCGGCTACCAAAAGAATATTTGTTTACAACACAACAATTACTACCGGAGTAAAGTTTACATAACTTTACATATCCGTCGTCCTTACCAAAATGAAAACAACTATCAAGGAATGAGACCCTCGAGCTACCAAACCCGGACAACCTGCATACTAGCGTGAGCCCTTCTCATCTCACCGTGAGCTTCCGGGTTGGCTTGGATCTAAGGAAAACAAATAAACACATAACAGGGTGAGTCATAATGACACAATAAGTCACTAATGCAACTACATGGCATGGCATGATGCTCAAGCAATAAACACAACATGGCATTAACATTTATACACCACAACACAACATATATCATCATACTTGATATACAATTCATTCAACTCACATAGCACTTTGGTTAACACATAAGTGCTTATAAATAAACCATGTTATAGAAGGATATCATATCTCTTTCTTCGACCTTGTGTAGCTCCTGCAATACACAAACAACCAAACGTGCCTCGATACCCGTATATGTGGTATCGACGTCCCTGATCCCATCGAGTTCTACTAGCAAACCAAAGTCATGCGTATTGTTATAACAGTGGGGCTACTTCTCAACTGTGGCCATCAGAAGAGGGGTATGTGCACTCCGGTACGGCGACTTATAGCGATCACGAATCCCATTAGTAAAGACTATAGGTCATCCCACCATGACATTAACAACAACGACGCCAGCTGGACTTACACAACACACAAGTAGGTAACCTTACTCAACTTATGCAAATAACTGTCAAGCTCAAAAGTAGTGAACTTGACAAACATCATGTGGATTATATTTTTCTACAACATATAATCAACAAACATATTGTTCAAAGTCACAAAACACAACTTTAGAGCTACTTTACAAGTCTCTAACATACCAGTATCAAATACTCGGAGGACTGAAAACCATATTAAATGGACTCTAATTTTCGTAGGAATTTAACTAGTGATTCGGAGAATTATAATCTTCCCAAAAATCAACTTTTGGTGTCAATTCATTAAGTTCATAAAATTGGGTATAATTGCTATGTGCAATTTTTACCGTTTTAAGTCTCTAACATGTTCTTGAGTTCACTACTTTGGTGATTATCAATCTCTACACAATTTCAACCAACTAAAACCATGTCTTTCACATATTAACATGTAATTCTTATCAACATAACCTTTCAACATAAATTCAACAACAATTCAAGTCATGCATGGTTACAAACATTCATACATGTAACAAATTCTAACATACATAGGGGGTTTAGTAACTTACCTCCAAAGTAGAAAATTAAACCAACAAATTTGTAATAAAAGCTTGGTTATGGAGTCCCCTAGTCTCAAGCAATGCTTTGGTGGTTTTGCATGGATGATCCAATGATTGGATGGTAAGGGGTAGAACATACACACTAGTCTCACTTTAAATCTCCCACACAAACTCCCTAGGGTTTCAAGGAAGAAAATGAAGTGAATATGTCTCTCTCATAGTGAAGAGTGAGTTAAGTATGGTCAAAAGGTCAAGCCAAAGTACAATACTTTCAGCCAAGGGTCCAAGGGTCAAAATCCAAAAATTACAAGTCAGTAATGTGTTGTCCTACGCTTCGCACGGTCGTGTCATGTAAAGGCGCACGGCCTTGTCACTCTCGCACGGCCGTGCCAAGAAAGTCTGCGCGGCCGTGCCAACTTACTGGAATTCTTGCACGGCCGTGTCAACAAAGGCGCGCGGCCGTGCCAAACTTACTGGAATGTCTGGCCACTCCTGCACGGCCGTGTCATGTAATGGCGCGCGGCCGTGCAAACCTTACTGTCTAGTCCCACTTCTAATTATCTTTATTTCCTTGGTTTGTTCACTAGGACACTCCTAGGTTGGATTATACAACACGTATAAAACATCTCAATGATATCATGGATTACATATTAAGGTATAAATAATCTAACAATTCTTAAAATTATGAATTTGAGAATATGAAATAAAGCATCATTCAACTATCATGCTAGTAAAACAAGTTTAACACATCCAAAACTCATTCTAAACAACATGCAACATGGTCAATAATAGTCACCTCACACTCATGAATAATCACACGGGCTTGTACTAAGCTAAGGCATTAACATGTTTACCATTCTAGTACTATTAGATGTATAAGAACTAAGGCAAAACCATATTGAACATGTTACTCAAAGAGTTAAATACACATGATTAACATAAATAACACAAAACAAGATAAGCATCTAAAGCATAAAAAATTCGGGTTATTACATCCTTTCCCCCTTAAAAGAATTTAGCCCCTAAATTCCTTACCAAATCCATCGAATAAATGAGGGTACTTTTCACGCATCTCCACCTCAGTTTCCCACGTAGATTCCTCGATTTCATGGTTTCTCCACAGCACCTATACAAGTGGAATCCGTTTGGTTCGTAATATTTTTTCTTTAGTGTCGAGAATTCTCACCAATTGTTCTACATATGACAAATCGGGCTCAAAGGTGATCTCTTCGTACTCTAACACATATGACTCATTTTTCATGTACTTTCGAAGCATTGACACGTGGAATACATTATGAATCTCCGACAAAGATAGTGGCAATGCAAGTCGATAAGCCAATGTGCCAACCCTCTCAAGTATCTCAAAAGGCCCTATCTATCGAAGGGATAGTTTACCTTTCTTCCCAAACCTCTTAGTACCCCTACGCGGTGATACTTTAAGGAATACATAGTCACCCACCTGGAACTCAAGATCCCTTCTCCGATTATCCGCATAATTTTTCTGTCGGCTTTGAACGGTAAGTAATCTATCCCGAATTATCCTCACACTTTCCACCGACTGTTGCACCAACTCTAAACCCCAAAATTTAGCCTCACCGACTTCATCCCAACAAATCGGCGATCTACATTTTCGCCCAGAAAGTGCTTCGTACGGTGCCATCTCGATACTTTCCTGAAAGCTGTTATTGTAGGCAAACTATGCTAAAGGTAAGTGTGAATCCCAACTTCCCTTAAAATCTACTGCACACGCACGTAGCATATCTTCGAGTACTTGAATTAACCTTTCTGATTGCCCATCCGATTGAGGGTGAAAAGCCGTGCTGAAGTTTAACTTCGTTCCCATAGCCTCTTGCAATGCTCCCTAAAATCTCGATGTAAACCTTGGGTCCCGATCTGACACAACACTGACCGGTACTCCATGTAATTTAACTATCTCTTGAATGTACAATGCCGCCAACTGGTTCAAAGAATAAGTCATCGCAATAGGTATAAAATGAGCTGATTTAGTTAACCTATCCACAACAACCCTCAAAGCCCCGACGAGTACGCGGCAACCCTTTCACGAAATCCATCGTAATATGTTCCCACTTCCATTCTGGGATTTCCAATGGTTGTAATAACCCTGCGGGTCTTTGATGTTCAGCCTTCACTTGTTGACATGTCAAACACTTAGATACATACCGCTATCTCTCGTTTCATGCCATTCCACCAAAACTGCTTCTTCAAATCCCTATACATTTTTGTACTTCCCGGATGTATGGTATACTTAGCCTTGTGAGCCTTATCAAGTACTTGTCATTTTACAATCTCATTCGATGGAACACAAACTCTCCCGTGAAAGGTCAAGATACCATCCTTATTCATCGCAAAGTCAAGTGTCTTACCTTCATTCAACTGTCCAATCAACTTCTCAAACTCCGGGTCACTAACCTGAGCTTCCTTAATCCGTTGTAACAAAACTAGAGTAGCTCGGACATTCGCAAAGATCACACCACGCTCCGTCTCCCTAGGACTCCAATCCCTCAAGTCCTCCAATGTCTTCCACTCACGAACCATCATACATGACATGTACACTTTCCTACTCAAAGCATCCGCGACTACGTTTGCCTTCCCCGGGTGGTAAAGAATCGTGAAATTGTGGTCCTTTAACTTCTCCATCCATCGGCGCTGTCTCATGTTCAATTCCTTTTCCGAGAAAAGGTACTTTAAGCTCTTATTATCCGTGAAGACCTCAAATTTTGCCCCGTAGAGATAATGTTTCCATTTGTTCAACGCAAACATAATTGCAGCCAATTCTAGATCATGGGTAGGATAGTTCCGTTCCGCATCCTTTAACTACCTTGAAGCATATGCGACCACCTTCCTATTTTGCATAAGCACACAACCTAAAACTTCCTTAGATGCATCACTGTAAATCATGAAGTTATTGTCACCACAAGGCAATGCCAATACAGCAGCCGTTGTCAATCGTCGCTTTAACTCTTGGAAACTGTTCTCGCATTTATCATCCCAAACAAACGGTGTTGTCTTCTTTGTTAAGTTTGTCATAGGAGTAGCAATCTTTGAAAACCCTTCAATAAACCTCCGATAGTAACCCGCTAAACCCAAAAAACTTCGGATCTTAGTCACTGAAGTTGGTCTCTTCCAATTCGTTACCGCTTCTACCTTTGACGGATCCACCGCTATCCCATCTTTCGAAACAACATGCCCAGAAAAGATACTTCTTCGAGCCAAAAAGCATATTTACTAAATTTGGCAAATAACTTCTTCTCCCGAAGGACTGATAATACCAACCTCAGATGTTGCGCATGTTCTTCCCGAGATTTAGAGTACACAAGAATGTCATCGATGAACACTACCACAAAACAATCCAAATACTCATGGAACACCCTATTCATCAAGTCCATGAATACTGCCGGTGCATTTGTCAACCCAAATGGCATAACCACAAACTCATAATGACCATACCTCGTGCGAAAAGCTGTTTTAGGAACATCATCAGCTCGCACCTTCAACTGGTGATAACCACTTCTCAAGTCTAGCTTGGAATACACCACTGACCCCTGTAACTGATCGAACAAATAATCAATGTGTGGTAGAGGGTACTTGTTCTTGATTGTTACCTGATTCAATTGCTTGTAATCAATACACAATCTCAAAGTACCATCTTTCTTTCTAACAAACAACACTGGTGCACCCCACGGTGATACACTCAGTTTAATAAACTCCCTGTCAAGTAATTCCTGCAACTGTTCTTTCAATTCTTTCAATTATGCAATACAAAACTCAATTTCTCTATCAGGAGGCAATGCATAATCCGAAGAGAATACATCAGAAAATTCACAAACCACAGGGACTTCTTCCAATTTTGGGGTAGCAATGCTCCTATCAACCACACATGCCAAATACCCCGCACAACCATGCGATAACAATTTCCTAGCTTTTAAAGCAGATATAACATGTAAACCACTCTTAACAGCATCACCCACAAACACAAATTCAGGCACACCCGACATAGAAAAAGTAACTTTCTTTCTATGACAATCTACTAAAGCATGATATGCACATAACCAATCCATGCCAAGTATCACATCAAAATCACGTATGGGTAACACTACCAAATCAGCATGCAAAGTGTGATCACCTACAAGTTTATCACAAGCTCGGTACACATCCGAAGCCAACATATGCTCCCCAACGGGGTAGACACCTCAAGCACAAACGACAAGGACTGGGGTAACACACACAAGTTGTTCACAAAATGGGATGCAACATATGAATGCGATGAGCCAGGATCTATAAGAACTCGAGCTCTACTACCGAAGACAGAAAGGCTACCTCCTATAACTGACGTAGACTCCGGCACACCGCGCTGATCAAGCGCAAACACACGACCCTGGACCTTAGGTCTACCGTCGCTATCCCTCTTCGTTCCGCTAGATTGCACACTAGCGCTCCCAGCCTGATTATTCTTCAACTTAGGGCACTCTCTCTTCATGTGACCAATCTCTCCATAATGGAAGCATTGTCCCGACCTATTCCCTATCGAATTTCCAGTCTTACTCCAACACCTATCTTTCGAATGCCCCAGCTTCGAACAATAGCTACAAATTTGCGGTGTACCCCGCGGACCCTGGATAGATGCGGTACTGTTACTCCTCCCACCAAATTGTTGCCCCTGTTGCCCCTCGGATTGTCCTCTTTTCTGATTCCCCTTGCGGTTGTTGTTTCCACCGCTATATTGGTTACTGGAATTCTGCCCACGCCCTTGGTTTTGTGATGCCTGCGGTAGGTTGTTCAAATTTCTTCCCCGGTGCTCCTCTATGTCACTTTCAATACCATAAGCCCGATCCACAGCACTCCTATAATCAGCAAGCTATAGAGATAACAACTGTTTCTGTACTCTGTTTTCAAGCCCTTGATAAACTTCTGAGCCTTCTTCGCCTCTGTAGGAATTAAGTGACTACAATATCGAGCCAATTGTATGAACTTGGCCGAATATTGTGCCACCGTCATACTGCCTTGCTCTAAGTCATAAAACTCCCTTTCCCTTCTTTCCCGAACTACCTCCGGAATGTATTGTGCCTTGAATTCCCTCAAAAAATTGGGCCAACTGTGAGGTTCTCCCCGCAAGTCCCAGCTCCCCTTTAATACCTGCCACCAATGCTCAGTAGCTCCTTCAAGTCTAAACACAGCTAGGGTGACTTTCTCATCATCATTGCAACCCAAAGCTGCAAATATCTTGATTATGTGTTCAATCCACAGTTCAGCCTTCGTGGCATCCGGCTCTCCCAGAAAGGTACATGGTTTCATCTTCAAGAAACGCTCCAGCGTAGTAGTATGATTTCTAGGCCTCACCTCAGGTTGTGGTATCTCGACTTCCGGTTGTGGAGCTTCTACTTCTGATGTAGTCGCTGCTCCCCCATTCAAGCGTTCAGTCATCTGATTCATTAATTCCATCATTCATCCCATCATAACTGTCATGTTTGCATTCTGATTCTCCTGTTTCAGTTCAGGGGGGACATTAGGTGGTCGATTCACATCCTCATCTCTCCCATCATTCCCGTCGGCACTCGTACCGACCCGACTGGTACTCGCTCCGAACCTAGTCCGCACCATTTTAACCTACACATAACACTCGACATTAAAATCTCAGTAATAAACACCATACCCACCTAGGCCATGGAACCTATCCTGGCGAATACCTAACATAAGCTCTGATACCAACTGTGACGCCCCGACCAGGATCTCTATATGAAATCCCAAGGTCGGGTCGCCAATACGACTACAAGACACAATCAAATAGGAAAAGCATGTGGCGTAACCACCCGTACTTACGAAAAAACGCAATTGATAACTTGATTAACACAAGTATGAACAATCTTCGGCGATAACAAGGCCGGAAAACAACTAGTAACAACCACGAGTTTACAACTCGGGAAAGACAACTACTACAACAACATCGGCCACAACATGCCGAAACAAAACATAACCACGAGCTACAACTTGCTCGGTAGAGAAACTATTTAAAAATAAAACTATACAAGAGCACGACATACATATGTCGGCTACCAAAAGAATATTTGTTTACAACACAACAATTACTACCCAAGTAAAGTTTACATAACTTTACATATCCGTCGTCCTTACCAAAATGAAAACAACTATCAAGGAATGAGACCCTCGAGCTACCAAACGCGGACAACCTGCACACTAGCGTGAGCCCTTCAATCTCACTGTGAGCTTCTGGGTTGGCTTGGATCTAAGGAAAACAAATAAACACATAACGGGGTGAGTCAGAATGACACAGTAAGTTACTAATGCAACTACATGGCATGGCATGATGCTCAAGGAATAAACACAACATGGCATTAACATTTATATACCACAACACAACATATATCATCATACTTGATATACAATTCATTCAACTCGCATAGTACTTTGGTTAACACATAAGTGCTTATAAATAAACCATGTTATAGAAGGATATCATATCTCTTTCTTCGACCTTGTGTAGATCCTGTAATACACAAACAACCAAACGTGCCTCGATACCCGTGTATGTGGTATCGACGTCCCCGATCCCATCGAGTTTTACTAGCAAGCCAAAGTCATGCGTATTGCTATAACAGTGGGGCTACTTCTCAACTGTGGCCATCAGAAGAGAGGTGTGTGCACTCCGGTACGACAACTTATAGCGATCACGAATCTCATTCGTAAAGACTATAGGTTGTCCCACCATGACATTAACAACAACGACGCCAGCTGGACTTACACAACACACAAGTAGGTAACCTTACTCAACTTATGCAAATAACCGTCAAGCTCAAAAGTAGTGAACTTGACAAACATCATGTGGATTATATTTTTCTACAACATATAATCATCAAACATATTGTTCAAAGTCACAAAACACAACTTTAGAGCTACTTTACAAGTCTCTAACATACCGGTATCAAATACTCGGAGGACTGAAAACCATATTAAATGGACTCTAATTTTCGTAGGAAATTAAGTAGTGATTCGGAGAATTATGATCTTCCCAAAAATCCACTTTTGGTGTCAATTCATTAAGTTCATAAAATTGGGTATAATTGATATGTGCAATTTTTACCATTTTAAGTCTCTAACATATTCTTGAGTTCACTACTTTGGTGATTATCAATTTCTACACAATTTCAACCAACTAAACCATGTCTTTCACATATTAACATGTAATTCTTATCAACATAACCTTTCAACATGAATTCAACAACAATTCAAGTCATGCATGGTTATAAACATTCATACATGTAACAAATTCTAACATATATAGGGGGTTTAGTAACTTACCTCCAAAGTAGAAAATTAAACTAACAAATTCACAATCAAAGCTTGGTTATAGAGTCCCCTAGTCTCAAGCAATGCTTTGGTGGTCTTGCATGGATGATCCAATGGTTGGATGGTAAGGGGTAGAACACACACACTAGTCTCACTTTAAATCTCCCACACAAACTCCCTAGGGTTTCAAGGAAGAAAATGAAGTGAATATGTCTCTCTCATAGTGAAGAGTGACTTAAATATGGTCAAAAGGTCAAGCCAAAGTACAACACTTTCAGCCAAGGGTCCAAGGGTCAAAAGCCAAAAATTACAAGTCAGTAATGTGCTGTCTGTACACTTCGCACGGCCGTGTCATGTAAAGGCGCACGGCCGTGTCACTCTCGCACGGCCGTGCCAAGAAAGGTTGCGCGGCCGTGCCAAACTTACTGGAATTCTTGCACGGCCGTGTCAACAAAGGCGCGCGGCCGTGCCAAACTTACTGGAATGTCTGACCACTCTTGTACGGCCGTGTCATGTAAAGGCGCGCGGCCGTGCAAACCTTACTGTCCAGTCCCACTTCTAATTATCTCTATTTCCTTGGTTCGTTCACTAGGTCACTCCTAGGTTGGATTATACAACACGTATAAAATATCTCAATGATATCATGGATTACATAATAAGGTATAAACAATCTAACAATTCTTAAAATTATGAATTGAGAATATGAAATAAAGCATCATTCAACTATCATGCTAGTAAAACAAGTTTAACACATCCAAAACTCATTCTAAACAACATGCAACATGGTCAATAATAGTCACCTCACACTCATGAATAATCACAAGGGCTTGTACTAAGCTAAGGCATTAACATGTTTATCATTCTAGTACTATTAGATGTATAAGAACTAAGGCAAAACCATATTGAACATGTTACTCAAAGAGTTAAATACACATGATTAACATAAATAACACAAAACAAGATAAGCATCTAAAGCATAACAAATTCGGGGTATTACAGATTCCCACCAAGGTTAGTGGCTTTGCTTGGAAACTTTTTCATGGAGCAATTCCGGTTGATCTCTCTTTGCACAGGAATGGAGTTTCAATTGTTTCTAAATGTGTTTGTTGTGTGGATCATCCAGCTCGTGAATCACTCTCTCATTTATTTTTGCACTCGGATATGGCAAAAGGAGTTTGGGAAAAGTTTGCTAGTCCTTTCAATAAGGTTCACCAGTTTGTTAGTATGCAGCACTTTTTCGATAGTTGGGTTGGTAACTCTTCTGTTACAAATCAATTGGGTGCGGTATTCCTTGGTATATTTTTGTTTGGGTGCTGGGAGATTTGGAAAGCCAGGTGTGCCGCGATTTTTGACAGTGCTCCGGTGAATTTAGAAAGGATTTTTTGAGGTATCCTTCGAGATTCGCAAGGTATGTTGATGGTCTTTCAACCTAAATCTACCATTGATAGGGTGGCTCAAATTGGTATGGAAATTTTCCATTTACCAATTGTTCCCTATGCTCCGAGGGTTGGCCATTGGTTAAGGTGGAAGCCAACAACATCTAACCAGTTTACGCTTAATACAGATGGTTCTTCAATTGATGGGATGTGTTCGGGAGGTGGTATTATTCGGGATTGTGAGGGAGGGTTTGTTCGGGCTTTTTCAAAATTCTATGGTCAAGGGAGTAATATGAAGGCTGAGATTTTAGCGCTACGGGATGGTTTGCACATGTGTAGAGCTCTTCAGATGCAGTCGATTTTGGTAGAATCGGATTCATCAGTTGCTGTTATGGTTATCGAAAATAAGCAAACGCCTCCTTGGATGTACGTATATGATCTTCGCCGTTGCCGAGAGCTTTTGTGTAGTTATGATATTGTGCATGTCTTTCGTCAGTAGAATCATACATCAGATAGGCTTGCTGCGAATGCTCACATTCATATGAGTATGCAGACTTATTGGAGTCAAGAGGATCTTCCTAGAAAGGTTTTGTTAGCTTTCAGGCAGGATTTTTTGGGTTATTATAGCTATAGGAAATAGTTTTTTCTTTTCTGTAGTCTTTTTGTATAGAGGTAAGGTCCCTTTGTCCCCCCTGTTTGGGTAAGGCTGGTTGTCCCCCTCATGGTTGAGTTTTGTTGTCTTTAATAAATTTCTGCAGGGTTTCGTCCCTGTTTTTTTTTTTTTTTTAAACAAAAAGTGATGTTCCGTGTTTTTTAAGGGCATAGATGATATTTCGCAACAAAATGTCATTTTTCAGTTTGAAACAATTATAGTGGACTTTAGCTGTTGAAAATTATCAAAAAGGTACCGGCCCGAATTTCGCCCTAATTTCTTCATACATTGGGTTGTTAATCTTGTGAGAAGCACCGGTAACAAGATTAGGCCTTGTTTAGTGTAGCATTTTTAAGATAGATTTATTTTCAAATCCATTTATTTTAAAAAGTCACTTCTTATAATTTCAGTTTTTTTGTTTATTTTTAAATGTGCTTGATTCCTCAATCAAAAAAATTACTTTGAAATTCGAGTAATTGTCAATAATGATAAGTTTACCTTTTTTTAAAGAACATATGGAACTCTAAGCACAAAGCTCATATGAATTCTTCAACACCTAAATAGAAAACTTTTCCAAACCCAAGTTTTAAACTTATAAGCTCAAAGCCCAATTATGAAATATAGTAATTTATCCTATTTTACTTAGGACTTCTAAAAGTCTCAATCATATCTTTTATAATTTTAATTTAATATAAATAAAATACATGTCTCACCCTTAACCTATAAAATTTAAAGAATCTATTGAGCCTCATTAAATGTTACAAAAAAAATTATGTCAATTGTGAGTTCATATACACATTTTAAATAACTTCCTTTAGGACCTTGTATATTTGAAGTTTTGATGTTGCTAAATAGGCTAGATTTGTTCCTCAAAATAACTTGGATTTATGTAAAAAGAGTTTACATAGAAAAATTTCAACTCAGATACAATTAAGTCAGAAGTGTTTGCTCCAAAAGTCCACAATCAAGCTTCAAAGACTATAAAGACTTGCTAAAAAGTGTTGTATACACTTAAGAAAAGTTAACAAGTGTTAGATATTTCAATGGATTGAAGCAACTATCTCATTGCAGTAATAACTATTTCAAAGACAGAAACATATACGTGACAGTAAGTTGGCAAGGCAAGTAGACTGACATACTACAAGTTGGCAAATCATTGGAAGGAATGATGTCATTTATGCAAGCTTATAAAAAGGACCAAACTTTCTTCACAAAAGACATATGAGACGATTATAGATGAATATACATAGAAGATAAAAGACAAACAAGAAGACTGTATACAATCAAATATGTACATATAGAGAATTTAGTAGGATTCAAACTTAATAGAAAAACAGAGTTAAATGTTTTACGAGAAAGAAGAGTACTTTATCAAAAGTTCTACATCATCACTCATATTAGAAAAACATCAAGCAATCATCCAAGAAGTAAGTCGAGCACTCATATTAGAAGAAAGTCTTGCAAATAATCACAAGGACATATAACTGTTTCAAAACAGTTATCTCAAAGCTAGGACAACACAAAGAACTTCAACAGAGCTTCCATCAGAGTTCCAGAGTTTTCCCAAAAGAAGCACAACCAACCAACTTTGTGCCCTGTGATACCCATACTAGTTGAAGAGCCAACTAGAAAAAGAAAAAAAAAGAGATTTTCTTCAATAATATGTATATTTGTTGAAATATAGTGTATTATTACCAAAACAAGGTAAGAGGGCTGTGACGGGTGGATGTGTGATAAGATTGATCTGAACCATCTTAAAAATTCCTATGTCATTATCTCTTTCAATCCCGTAACTATTGTATTATTGCTTTTTCATAACGTAACTGTTTCACTAGCTCCTTCAGTATTAAACAAACTAACCTTTTCTCATAATAAACTTCTACTAAGTCAGACAAGGATAAGAAGTATTATTAGTCCCGGTGCTATTAGCGCCCTCGCTATTAATCCTCATTTATAAATCGAGGGTAATTTTGAAATTAAAAATATTAGTCACATATATATATTTTTTTAGTGAGGGTTCTAATAATAACACCCTCAACCTTGGTATTATTATCGAGGGGATAAGGACTTTATCCGGATAACTCGTATTATTAGTCCCGCCTATTGCGTACCAAACATTCGACAATTCGGCTTATTAATCATTTCGGCCTTAATCCTGGGCTCCATAAACATTATCATAACTTGATTTATAATACTTAATTCCTACTTATCTATAACTTATTTCTGTCGTGCACAAGACTTAACAGTTTCTTTTTTAAAGAACACGATAATTATTTGTGTAAACAGTTAACTGTTTTAAATTTAAACTAAAAAGTTGATCAAAAATCAGTAATTATCTATTTATATGCATATTCATGAACCTCTCAAGTCTTCGATATTCCCCATTTTCCAAGTAGGGCTCTCGAACCCAGAAACACATTAACAAAATCTCATTGAGCGTTGCGCATAAAAGTTTAACAGGTTATGATAAATTATAGGAGTATTTCTTTTATAGATTTAATAGTGTAAAATATTGATTGTAATATGAAAATGTTTTCTTTCTATAACGAACATAATACTATCATAGTAAATACTCTCTCTGTTCCTCTCAAAGCGTTCATGTTTGAAAAGTTTATTAATTAAGAGATATATAAATATCATTAAATTTAGTTATAATTACAAAAATACTTGAGGAAAGTCAAGATATTTATATCACATATAGATGGTAAAGTTGAGAAGTTTACAGATATTGTAGAAATAATTTTTAAAAGTGAACTCTTTGGTAAAATATTCAAAAATTAAAAAGTTAACTATTTGCCTAAAACGGAGGAAGTATGTGTTTAATTTCTTGTTTCTTTTATTGTGCACTTTTGAATTATTCTCGTTAATATGTTGGTGAAAGTCAAGTAAAGAGCTTGAGGGATTGGTCCTAAGAAGGACCGGTGAGGTTTCACTCTTCTTCCCTTCTCTTTCCACGCCCCCTTAAAACGAAAATAAAAAATAAAAAAAATTCGAATCCCCTATCTTTTCTCTCTTAACTATTGCGAAAAACCTTGTCGACCCAAGTTCATATAAATATTTACACTTAATTAAGTACACTTCCTCTACCTTGACGACCCAAAGTTCTTAAGGTTTTTTTCTTTTTTTTCTAAGGACCATGAAAAGGAATCAAATACGAGACATCGTACTTTGTGCTTCATCAATTCTACCCAGTGGCGGATCCAGAAAAATATTTCAATGAGATCACAAAATTTAACTATCACATAATAAACTTAGAAATTACAATTCATTACTAGTATTTATCTCATTGTTACTACTATGCGTGACTTAAAAAGGAAGAAATTTTTATTTTAGAGGGGTCACTATCTGGGGTATCCTTTCCTTTCTGGGGTATTATGTTTACCATTTCACCTTCGATTCACTTGCTCCTTCAATTAACACAAATCACCCATCAAATATAGATCAATTAACACAAATTCAGTACTCCCAGTTCATATATTTTAGCACGGGGTTAAAAGAAAAACCAAAGCCATACAATATCATCAATTAATATGACGTCCCAAATATTTTGATCTCAATAAAACAAATTCTATAACAATAAGATAATAGATAGCCGCCATTCCATGCATACCTTTATTAACGGTACATACTAAAAAAGTTCATCGCCCACCTCTACCAATCATCACAACTAATTACTATAATTGGGAGCAGTGGCCCCAGGCTCACAAGCCTTAGCCGCCGCACTGGGCTCCACCGCAGGCGACGGAGGAACAGGCTCACCCAACAACTCCGCAGGCAATTCTGGGATACCCTTCAAGTAAAAAGTATAGAACAGCTTAATAGGGAAAATCAACTGCTTAAGCTTAATCTGTCCGTACGCCCCTTCAAACACACCGGACCCGCCGGTTACGGCTAGGAAAGTGTCCTCAGTTGTATTATACGGTCCCTGCGCCGCTATGTGACCGTAATCACCAAAGTAGAAGCTGTATATTGCTTCGTAAAGATCGCCATTCTTTTCGGGTATGTTCTTGATCAGTATGCAAATGCCTGCAGTTATTCCCAATCTCTTCTTCAGGTCTCCCGAGTAAATCTTGTTGGTGAATGGGACGATGTCACCTAGCGAGTTAACGGATTTTTGGCTTAGCCGAAGGTAAGCGGGGCTCCCACGGTCTCGCTCGTTGATCTCGTACACGTAGAGTTCTTGAACGTTGTTGGGTCTTGGAGAAGCTGCCATTGCTGAGGATGATGAGTATTGATTGGATTGAGAAAGTGAGAATGTAGGTTTGGTGAGTAGGAAGAGGGAAGTGGGGGGATATATATAGTTGTATGGAGATTGGGAGAAGATGAATTGTTATGGGGTGATAAAGTTTGTGCTTTGAACTGAGATGGAAGGTGGACGGAGGTGTGAGAACGTGGAAAGCCCCAAAGGTGAAGAGATCAAAGGGAGTCTCCCGTATGTATTTTAATCAGTTATTTTGGAAAAACATATGTATTTTCGAGTACTTTTCCTATAAACCTATGTAATTTTTGAACCACCATATGAACATTTTCGAAAATGAAAAAAAAAAAAAAGTTATCGCACAAGTTGTGATTGAACGCTTCTCAGTCATTAAATCCCAACTAATTGGTTTGATAGTTGGACAAGGATAAAGAGTATTATTAATTCCGGTGTTATTAGTGTCCTCACTATTAATCTTCACTTATAAATTGGGGGTGTTTTGAAATTAAAAAATGTTAGTGACATGTTTTTTTTAGTGAGCGCGCTAATAATATCAACCTCTCCCTTGGTATTATTAGTGAGAGGATAAAGACTTTATCCGGATAACTCGTGCTATTAGTTCCAACCGTTTATTGCGTACCAAACATCCGACTATTCGGCATATTAATCATATCCGTTCTTAATCCTGACTACAAAACGACTTCTTACGAGTATATATTGAGTGCAATGGTTTACTGATATCTTCATTTAATTTAAATGTAACAAATGAACAATCTTGCTCATATCAGAATGGTTGTTGATGTATGATCAACAAATTTCCTTCTCGTATCACTAAAATTGCTGATTTGTAATTAATTAATTGCACGGTGAGTTCAAGTTTTCAGTTGGCTTTAGTAATCCAAGTAAAGAAGGCGATAATCTTGTATTGCTTTAATGGTCACCGATCTTGAAGAAGAATGACATCGGTAGTGATGTCACTAGAAGGATGTGGTGTTTGATGTCAATACTTGGATTAGTAATTGTAATTTTGTATTACTCCCACTGTTCTTAAATGATTACTCCCTTTATACTTAAATTATCATTTTGTTTGAATTTTTTTTGGTTGAACAGAATATTTTTTAAATACAAATTTGACGTATATTATTTTATTTTTTTTCAAAATTATAAAATACATAATTCGTAGTATATTAAAAGTACTATTAGTTACGTGTTTTATGACTTTGAAAATAATAAATGTCAAATTTACATTTAAAAAATATATTGTTCAACCAAAAATGTCAAACAAGACCATAACTTAGGAATGGAGTATTTTGTCTGACTTTTTTCTGTCAAACAGTTTATTTTTCAAGTGAAAATTTAATGTATATATTTTTATTTTTTTCAAAGTCATGAAACACATAATTAATATGCAAGAAAAATATTAGGGCAAACTACACAAATGGTCCCTGTAGTTTTATGATTTTTTGCATTTCGTCCATATACAAAAATGTGTTTGCCAGTCGTCCTTGTACCAACTAATTAAACACAATTGGTCCTTTCATCTAGTTCCGTTATATTTTGTCTATTAATTCCATACATGTGCCTCTCACGTGCATTTGGATAGGGGCAAAATTGTCATTTCACCTAAAAAGTACAGGGACCAACTGTGAATTACAAAAACTTTTTGCAATATTAGAAACCCAAAGGGTCCAACCGAAAAGGAATTGCACTTCGTCTTCTCCGCGAACGACCCTCCCATCTTCATCTTTCTCCCCTCTCTCAGTCACAAAGTCTTGCCAAGACCAGTCACCTCATTGTGATTCACCGGAGCTCTCAACCATGGTAATTAATTTAATCTAATTTTTCACCCCTTTCTTCCTCATTCAAATCCCCTTCCCTTTCAATCAACCATGCTGCCACCACCCATCAACCATGGCTGCCACACCAATTAAACAAATTTATAATTACAAATTTTTATTTTCTTCAACTTTTTTCATCCATTATAACAGAGTATCCTTCGGTCCACTAGCTCTATATCTCTCTAAGTTTCTTGAGAAACCCAGATCCGAAAAAGAAAACAGTAAACATAGATATGGAAGAAGGGTTGCTGCTATATATATCATCTCATCTTTTTGCACCGTCTCGTCTGCGAGCTCCTTCTTCTTTCGCTTCGGAGTTGACAGAAAGAATGAAAGAAAGACTTGTTTCTTTCCTTTCTATTTATTGGGTAAGAGAATAAAAAATGGAAGGAGTTGTGAAAAAGGAAGTATTAATTTTACTGAATTTTCAAAATCCTCAATTCCACCCGATCTCAACATCATCTCCGCCCAGATCCCATTAACTGGGTTTTCAATTTTACTCTCTCTAGATCTCTCTCTCACACACACAGTCAACTCCAAAAGTGGGTAGAGCGGGTGTTTGAAAATCTTTCGGTGGGTGTAATAATGGAGTCGGCTAATGAAAGAACTCCCTTCTAAATAGTCTCCTTTGATTGAATGGGATTTGAGGAAAGAGAAAGAAAATGTTGAACCTTCATTTGACATTTGAAGGAAGAGATAGAAAATGATGAATCTCAATTTAAGATCGAAAAGAGAAGAGAGAGAAAATGATGATTGACTAGAGGAAACTAGAAATACTAGTATAATGCATCATTATCATCATCACAGTGTGTACTTGTCATAATCATCCACTTGAAAAATCCCAAAAATTTCCTCAGAACCAAACACTACCCATTATCTCTTTCTCTCTCTGTGGCCGCCGGTTTTCATTCCCACGGATTACTAACACTTGCTGATCCTATCGTAGAAGAGAGAAAAAGGTCAACTTTCTAATTGTATTCATTGATTTTATTTTCTTGATTTGGTTCTACATTAAAAAAATAAAATTAATTTGTGATAGAAGAGAGAGAAAATGGTGAAGCTACAATCACTTTCAAGTGTATTTAATATTTATATCTCAAGATTGGTCTCTGTACTTTTTAAGAAAAAATGACTACTTTGCCCTTCTACAAATGCACGTAAGTGGCACGTGTGCGCACTTAACGGTAAAAAATTAACAGAGTTAGACGGAAGAACTATTTGTGTAAAAGGTCTCAGTACAAGGACCATTTGCGAGGTGTAATGACGAAATGCAAAAAACACTAAAATTACAGGGACCATTTGTGTAGTTTTTCCAAAATATTATGAACTATGTGTTTTATAAATTTGAAAAAAAATAATAGAATATAGATCAAATTTGCATTTAAAAATAGTTCGTTTGACTCAAAAAAATCAAATAGAACAATAATCTAGAAAAGGGGGTGTACAATTTTAATCTAATGAATTAGTGTTTTGATAGAAAGAGACGACGACGTGACTATGTAATATGTATAACGTGACGTTACACCGTACTGCAAGATACGGTAGTGAGCTTACTGAATAATGGAAAAAGATAAAGCAACTCTAACATTTCTCTTGAATAATTTCTTTTTATATTTGGTTGTAAATCTTGGGAGTCGCACTTTAAATGGATTAGGCCTTATTTAGTGAAGCGATTCCAAGGCAGAGTTAATTTAAATGGATTTAGTTTAAAAGTTACTTTTTGGGATTGAGTGTTGTCATGTTTTACTTGTAAATGCGTTTGATGCCTCATTTTAAAAAAATGCTTTGAAATACGAGTAATTGTCAATAATAATGATAATACGGTTTTGTAAAGAAAATATTTTGTATTGTAATTTTAACGAATAATTGAGGGGCCGGTACTTTTTCTGAATTTTCAACCACTTTAAATCATGATACTTATTTCAAACCGAAAAACTTCAGTTTGGTGGATAAATGACTTAATTGTTCCAACAACAAAATCTTCCTTATATATCTCATGTAAATCCTTCCTTCAATTCTAATTATTATTTACTTTTGCTACAGTCTCTCTCTCTCTCTCTCTCTCTCTCTCTCTCTCTCTCTCTCTCTCTCTCTCTCTCTCTCTCTCTCTCTCATATATATATATATATATCTCACACACACACACAACACTAGGTTGTTGACAAATTTTGGTCCCGCCATTAGAAACCCCCACTCACGATGATGAACCGAAAGAGCATACAATTGATGCACAAGAGCTCACATTAATTGAACTGGCTAATTGTTAACTTAATGTTCCTCTGAACCTTTACCAAGTTGATGATAGAGAACATCGATGAAGCCTGTACGTTATTCTTGATATTTCATGCCCTTTTCAAGGTTAAAAATTAAGTGTGTATGTGTGTTTGGGGGCAAGGGCGATAATGCATTTATTAAATATTTAAATGATCAAATACATTTGAATAGATTCAACAATATTGAAGGGGAATAATACAGTCCGATTTATATTGATTTTTAAGAAATTCCGGCATTTTTAAGGCAAGAGCAACCTTAGTGGTGGTGGTGGACACGGTGGAATAGAACTAGAAAATGTTGGGAAAGAACAAACGGTGTTAAATAAAAATTTTGCACTGACAAGTGATGATTTTAATCGCGAATGCATCAATTTTGTATCGCGATACATCAAGTTTGCATCGTAATGCATTAAATTACGCATCGCGATGCATAAAATTTGAATTACGATACATAAATTTTTTATTGCGATGCATTAATTTTGAAAAGGGCATGACGCACAAAATTATGGGTGTGATGCCCAAAATTATGGGCGTTGCGCCCATTTTGAACTCTTAAGGAAATGCATCAACATCGAATTGCGATGCATCGATTTGGATTTTGTGATGCATAGTGTGTCCATGTTTAAGTACAATAATATGCATCGCGATGCACACTTTGAATTCATGAATCGTGATGCTATAAAACAGTGCTTTTTAGTACAATATTATGCATCGCGATGCACACTTTGAATTTAGGCATCGTGATGCTATAAAACTGTACTTTTTAATACAATACTGTGCATCGCAATGCTTATTTTTGATTTGTTATATATGCATCAATTTGTATTTTCGATGCCAATTTGAAATTGTCATGCATCCATTTGTAATTGCGATGCATTGCGTGCCTGTTCCATGTTTTTTAAGGGAATAGACGACCATTCGCAACAAAAGTACATTTTTTCCGATTTGAAACAAGTATAGGGGTCTAAACTGGTTAAAAAATCATCAAAGGGGAGCGGCCTGAAGTTCACCCTAATTTTAACGGAAAATTGCTAGCCGGTCCACTTTCAAAACTTTTTAACCCCTCCAGTCCACCGTTTGTTTTTAAACCGGAAAAAGGTACTTTGATAATTTTCTTCCTAAAATGCCCCCGTCTCTTTCATCCAAACCAACTATGACTTCCTGTAAACGCTTATCACATCAATTTCACAGTTTTTAGAATAAAAAACCTAATTCATCATATTGCTAACACATAAATTGTCACCTGAATATAAATGTATTCAGAGCCCAGTTAAGATACACATAACGTCCGGTTGAAAATCGTGGTGATGATGAATAAGAATAACGGGAGAGACAGAGCATTGAGCTCGTGTTTTTGGTTTGCAATGGTGCTTCGTTAGTGTGTGATCGGGTGTCAGACTTCGTATAAATGTTTAAGGATGCATTGATCAGTATTTGGAGGAATCAATCAAATTGGATTCGCGATGCACGAAATGGTGCATCGTGATGCACAAAAATAAATCCCGATGTATATATATACTCAAGAACCAAAATAAATCCCAAAGCACTAAAATAAATCACGATGCACCAAAATAAAATCACGATGCATGATTTTAAAATTGCTTCAGTGTTGAACCTTGGGCCTTGGAAGACGGCACATTGCACACACTCAGTTGCTCCAAATGAATCCCGATGCACGAAATAGTGCATCGCGATGCACAAAAATAAATCCCGATGCATATACTCTCGAACCAAAATAAATCCTGTTGCAACAAAATAAATCCCGATGCACCAAAATAAATCACGATGCATATACTCACAAACCAAAATAAATCTCAATGCACCAAAATAAATCATGATGCATGATTTTAAAATTTATTCAGTGTTGAACCTTGGGCCTTAGAAGACGGCATATTGCACTCAGTTGTTCCAAATGAATCCCGATGCACACACTCAGTTACTCCAAATTACAAATTAAACTCTAGATCAATGTGTTAGGTTATTGGGTTGAGCGTTTAACATTGAGTTTTGTGTGTAACTGTACCATGGATATTGGTAAGTTGTAGAGATAGTCCATGCAGGACTGGAATAGTTGGGTTCTTACGCTCATGAGAGCGGAGACTAATGGCTTGGAGCCGATTTTTTCTCTTGTAGAACTGGTAAGTGCGCTTTAAGTCCTCGCTGAAATGTTGACGACTAAGTGTGAGTCGCTTGATAAGTTTAGTAGTGAGATTTAACCCTTATAGGTTGTCTTGTTGATTATTGAGAAGTATAGTCGAGATGTTTTGAGGAACGTCTTAGGCTTGATATTGGTAATCATTTGAGGAAATACAGGTGGAAGACCCGAGATTTTGGGTCACGAGTCCACTAGTGTTTAGCGTGACGTGTCGAGTTACGATAGTACGAGTATATGAGTTCGTACTTACTAGACACTTTATTTCTACATATCACATCATGGAATGCGACACTTGTACATATTAGAGACACTGTGTCACACAGGTGCATTTGCATGTATTTGATACTTATGTGCATGAGACCGACTTTAAGGGCATATTTGTGATCACATGTCCCTAACGCCTGGTGACGGTAGCTCTTGAAGCAACTTCAGAAGGGCCCCTGATTTGGTTGTCAAGAGATATTCGTCAAGACTAAGTTGATAGCATGATAGATAAAAATTGTCTAACCCTAGTACCAACCGGAATGGACAAGCAAATGGAATGGTGTACTTGAACAAGTTTGTGCACCTTGTGTGAATCGTGTATTATTCCCCATGTAATGGTTTGATGAGTTTTGGTATTGTGTGAGCTGTTATGCTTGGTTAAACATGAGTATTTTTGGGCATGCGATTTGCCATTTGTGACTTGTATATTTTCACGTGTGTTATATGTTTGTTTAACCTTAGAGATATTGAATTGATAATTGCCACCCCGGCGGTGAGCGTGTGATTACTATATTATATGTCATGTGATGTAGGCTAGATACATTGTATTAACTCAGTCTTGCCTAATAAGATTTTGCGGTACGAATAAATCGTGTCACATTGTGCGTATGCCTATTGGCATAGTGAGGTGATTGTGTTTAGAACACTACGTGCGTGTTAATTGTGTTGGGTTGAGAATTGAGAACGTTGTATTGATAAGTGCATTTAGTTGAATCGCTTAATGTGTTTCACTTCCCGTTAGAGATTTAATGTCTCTATTGTATGCATATAGCAGGATGGTACGAACTAGGAAGACTACAAGGATGCCAGTTATGCATCCGACACGCATTACGAGAACTGAGAAAACTTGAGGACCAACTGATGTGGCCCTAAGTGAGACACCTCAAGTGGAGCAATTAACCCCACCGAACCCTCCTGCACCAACCCAAGACTCCAATAAAGTGAGTCAAGGCTAAAAGGTGAGACCTTGTGATTGAATCCGTAAGAGTCATGTTCATCGTGACTTATTCTATTATTTATTACTTTCCCTATTATTGGAATACCTTGTGTACTCTGAATGGGTACTCATTCGTTAGAATATTGTATCTCATAATTAACCTGAGAATGCAATCATCATGGGTGTGAGACACCCTATGTCTCGGGTAGCGAGTATAGTATCTGTAACACCCGCATCATTCATAACATTTGTATGCATCATATTTGCTTACTTCATCTAGTATCATTGTCATTTCATGTATCATCTTCATCCTAGTATGTTTAAATTTGAGTTGATTTCATAATTCTCATATGTCTTGATTGATGTTTAAATCCTTACAATCATTGGTACTTGTATTGGATTGCATTCTTAACCTTGTTAGAGGTTGTTTTGAATAAATTCCTATTGTGTTTTGGACAAGGTTTGAGACTTGTGTCTTCTTAGGATGACTTGGGAGTGTTTTGGAATCACTTTGGAATGGTTTAGAGACCTTTTGACCTGAACCAGTCACTATGCAGCCGCATAGTGCATTCGCATAAAGATTCTGGATTTCATGTGGCCGCACAAGGCGCCCGCATAAGAGCTATGCGTCCGCTTAGGGCTAGCTCACTCAAAACCCTAAAGGTACTGGATTGTATGCGACCCATAAAGAGCTCGCATAGGAGCTATGCGACCGCATAACGTCGGGCTCTACTTTGTTGTTTGACGAACTTTTAAGTAACTTGACCATTCGACTTGCATCCAAGGGCTGTGACTTGGACACGTTTTGGAACACTTAAATCAGGCTTGGAGAGACCCTTTAACACCATGGGAGAGCTGAAACTCTCCTCATTTCACCATTGTCATCCTCAAAACTTAGAGAGAGAGTTGAGAGAGTTCTTTGAGAGAAGAAGTAAGCTAGTTTGCTCATTTGTAGTCCAAATCACGATCCGACTTCACAATTGTGTAGCTGTGGATTAGGAGAGCACATCCCTTGGATTGCATGTTGTTTATCTAGAGTTTTTCTTGGTTAATTTCATCAAGAGGTAAGCTACTGCCCCTCTCCTTCTCTATTTATGTATTGTATGACATCCTAGCCTTGTAAAATGTCATTTATAAGTTGAAATCAACATGTTTGAGTATGTTTTGATGTTGAGCCATGTGAATTTCATGGAATACATGTTTAATATGTTGAGAGACTTGTTTTGTCTTGGTTGATATACATAGAAATGGTATCACTTGTTAATTTTGAAGTAAAAATGATTCTTCATCGATTCGAACTCATTAGAAACAATTTATGACTCTAACGGAGTTGAATATGTTTTCATAATTGATGATACCACGTGTGTGACTTGGGGATTTCGTTGTGACACGAGAGTTTTGTCGGGAAAATTAGTTACCCGAAATTGTGTATGATGTTGTTGTTTAATTCTCGTAAATACTATGAGATGGTTGATTATGTGAGTAGGATTATTATGACCTGCTTGAGACATTCATGTTAAATGATGTTGTGCTCCCTATCTTGGAGTTTGATTTGTTGTTGAAAATGTCAAGTAAACACCTACTTGTACATTTGTTATGTCCATGGATTATTTGTTGGCGGTGTATTGACGCTCGATTATTACGGGAGCCGGGGCTACGTAATAGTTGAAGGCCAATACATCGGGCCTCGCCTTACCGTTGGCCGCGGTAGGGGCATAGCGCCATTTGTTGTATGGATTAAACGCAACCTTGGTAAGCTATTCCGTGGTTGATTCTTGGGTCGTAAGGACCAAGATCACCCGTCGACGTGAATACAGAAAATGGTTCACAATGAATTGGTTATTTGTTATGGTTTTGAATCGCCGATCGAGCACGTTAACAACGGCTCCTACATTGGTATATTATATGTTGGTTGGTTGGAAGTATTGGGTATATTGGAGGTGTACCTCAATACTGTATCCTTTTAAAAAGTGTTTACATATCAAACTTATGTGGTTCCTATATATGCGAATGTTGGTCATGATTTCCAACTGGTATGGGTCGGTTGGCGATTGTTGAGCCTCTCGTGTAGTGTAGGGTAATGTGTTATTATTATGAGATGCTTATTATGCTATGCTTTGAGATTGATATATCTTGCTATAGCTTGTATTACTTGTTCTTATTACTGTCTTACATCTCGTATGACATTTTGTTGTATTAGTAGCTTATTGAGTTTTAAACTCACCCCGTCCAATGTTTATTTGTTTTCCTTAGATCACGGTTCGGCGAGGAACCCATAGTAGGAGTTTGCTTCGTTGCGGCATTTGTGCAGGTTGTTATTTTGGTAGTACTGTTTGGGGCCTTGTATTTCTTTTCGTGAGGCCGAGGGTATACATTGTTACTTAAACAATGTAATGTTGGGTAGTGTGTGTTGGTCTTTATGATTGTAATATTCTTTTGGTTGTGCCGACTTGGTTGTCGTGCCTGATGTATTTATAAATACTTGTTACTTCCGCATACTCTGATTTGGTTATTGTTGTTATTCCCCAAGCATGTTGTTGGTTGTGGTTTATATTATATGTTTGGTTTTATATTCAAACTATGTTTTAAACGAGTTTAGTTTCCGGCTTGTTTTCATGTCGATGAAGTATTGCTCTGGTTTTAAAGAAAAGATTTGCACGTGCATTACAGGGTTTTATGCATACGCTTTACACTTGCATTAATCACACATGAAATTTTTATGATGTGTATTTTGTGTCTCTCGCGTCCCCTCGCGATATGACTCGGGATTCCACGTAGGAGTCCGGGTGTGGGTGGCGACAGTTGGTATCAGAGCATAAGTTAGATAACCTGGAATGGATTCTTGGTTTAGGAGGGTGGGTTGGGTGTTTGAGTCGTTAACGTCAAGTGTTTGTTGCAGGTATCTGACAATGGTAGAGACACGTCATGGTACCAATACGGATGGGGTTGGTACAAGTCGTGTTGGGGAAGCTGCTAGAGCTGAAAGCCATGCTTCACCACCTAGACCACCTCCTAATCAACCGAAAGTTCAGCCGACAGGGCAACAGAATGCACCACTTGAGGCAAATGTGAATCCGAATGAGGCTTTCATGCCCACTATGCATGGATTTATGCAAGCTATGATAGAAATGAACCGACAGACTATGGATATGCACAGACAGGCAATGGCAGGACATGGACAAGTAAGGGGAAACAGAGTAGATCAACCAGCTGGGGGTAATGGAGATTATGATCGCAGATTGGGGATATTTTTGAAGATGAAACCTCGTAGTTATGATGGTGAGCCTGATTCGATGAAAGCAGAAAGGTGGATTGAATCTCTAAAAAAGATTTTTGTGGCAATCGAGTGTACCGAGGAAGACAAAGTCAAGTTCGCAGCGTTCAAACTGGAGGATGCAGCGGAGCACTGGTGGAAGGTACTAGAGGCAAGTTGGGTACAAGATCGTGTGGTTCGCACTTGGGAGATGTTTTTGAGAGAGTTTAGGAATCATTTTGTCCCGGATGTGGTTCAAGCAAAGAAGGAAGTAGAATTTCTTGGTCTTGATCAAGGGACAATGACAATGGCTCAGTACTCTGCCAAGTATACTGAATTGGCAAGGTATTGTGTACATTTGATTCCAACAACAGAGAAGAAGATCTACCATTTTGTGAAAGGTTTGAGGATGGAGTACCGTAAGCAACTCTTACCACTTGAGTTGCCAAGTTATCAAAGTGCAGTGGACAAGGCTTATAGTATTGAGCATGATATAGAGGAGCACCGAGGCAGGCAGGGTAGTACAAGTGGGAACTCGCAAGCTTCGCAGTCACAATGGAAGAGATCGGGCGCAAGTGGGACTACTAACAGGGGGAGTAACACTAGCCGCCAGGGAGGACAGTTTCGTCACCAAACTGGGAATCAGGGGAATGTTGGCCGTGGACAACGTGATGCAAGGGTTACTTGTGGGTTTTGCAAGAAGAGTGGGCATAATGAAGACAAGTGTTGGTTGAAACACGGGAAATATTTATTGTGTGGTGATGGCACACACTTTCAGCGAAATTGTCCTAAGAATAAAGGGACACAACCGGGAGGTGTACAACAGAACGCTGGGGTTAAGAGGGATAACGAGGGTCGCCCTAGAGTGCAAGGTAGAGTCTTCGCCTTAGACCAGAGGGGAGTCCCCGAGGCCCCTAATGTCATAGGAGGTACTTTAACCATTTATAGTGAGAAATCCCGAGTGTTAATAGACCCAGGGTCATCACATTCTTATATTACATCACATTTTTCTCATCATTTGCATGTTATACCTGAATCGTTACCTTATGTGTTTGAGGTGTCTACTCCGTTGGGAGAGTGCCACGTAGCATTGGATGTTTATCATGCTTGTGATGTTGTTATTGATGATCATCACTGACCTGCTGATTTGGTTATTCAACCTATACGTCATTTCGATGTTATTTTGGGAATGGATTGGCTACATGCCCATCATGCTATTGTTGATTGCCGTAGGAAGTTGGTTACTTTTGAATTGACAAATGTTCCTTCATTTGTGTTTATGGGTGATAAGATTATGGGTGGTATTCAGCTCATTTCAGCTTTGAAAGCTCGAAAGTTGTTGTCTCATGGATGTTCGAGGTATTAGGCATGTGTTGTTTGTTACGTTGGAGGATGTTCCTATTGTTCGTGAATTTTTGGATGTATTTGCAGCTGATTATGATTTGCCTCTAGACCGGGAGTTGGAGTTTTGCATTGAAATTTTACCAGGGACTGCACCGATTTCGAAAGCACCTTATCGTATGGCACCGGCTGAATTGAAAGAGTTGAAAGTTCAATTGGAAGAGTTACTTGATCGAGGTTTTATTAAACCGAGTGTATCGCCTTGGGGTGCACCGGTGTTGTTTGTGAGGAAGAAAGATGGATCTTTGAAGTTATGCATTGATTATAGGGAATTGAATCAAGTGACCATTAAGAACAAATATCCTCTTCCACATATTGACGATTTGTTTGATCAACTTCAAGGTTCCGTAGTGTACTCTAAGTTTGATCTTAGGAGCGGTTACTATCAGTTGAAGGTTCGAGTGGAGGATATTCCTAAGGCAGCTTTTCGGACTCGTTACGGGCACTTTGAATTTGTGGTTATGCCTTTTGGGTTGACTAATGCACCAGCTGTGTTTATGGATTTGATGAATAGGGTATTTCTACCTTATCTTGATTGTTTTGTGGTCGTGTTCATTGACGATATTTTGGTTTATTCTAAGTCCCGAGAAGAGCATGAGAATCACTTGAGGTTAGTTTTGACGGTGCTGAGAGAGAAGAAGTTGTTTGCTAAATTTAGCAAGTGTGCCTTTTGGCTTGAGGAAGTGGCTTTTCTGGGCCACATTGTATCGGGAGAAGGTATAACGGTTGATCCAGCTAAGATTGAAGCAGTCGTGAATTGGGAGACGGTGACAGAAGTTCGTAGCTTTTTGGGTTTAGCGGGGTACTATCAGAGGTTCATAGAAGGGTTTTCTAAGATTGCAACCCCGTTGACTACTTTGACACAAAAGAATAAGGCTTTTGTTTGGAATGATAAATGTGAAGTGAGCTTCCAAGAGTTGAAGAGGAGATTGACTACCGCACCAGTTCTAGCTTTGCCGAACGGACATGATGGGTTGTTTATTTATAGTGATGTTTCGAAGGAAGGTTTGGGATGTGTGTTGATGCAGAATGGAAGGGTTATAGCATATGCTTCTCGAAAGTTGACTCAGTGTGAGCAGAACTACCCAACTCATGATATGGAGTTAGCAGCGATCATTTTTGCACTTCACAAGTGGAAGCATTATCTCTATGGGGCTAAGTTTGAGGACTTACTGATCATAAGAGCCTTAAGTATTTATTTTCACAAAAGGAGTTGAATAATAGACAACGGAGGTGGATAGAAAGGTTAAAGGATCATGATTGTACCATCTTATACCATCCGGGAAGGCCAATGTTGTGGCCGATGCTCTTAGTAGGAAGGCTTATGTTTCTTGTTTGATGGCACGAGAATGGAAGATGCTTGAGGATGTTCAGGATTGGAGTCCTTGTATGTCTAACCATGGGGTGATATTTGCTAACATTCGTGCTACACTGGTTTTGCTTCAGCAAATTAAGGAAACTCAGGGGAGTGATCCGGAATTGAAAAAGTTGATTGAAGAATTAGATGAGGATAAGGCAGCAGATTTTTCTAGGAATAATGATGGTATTCTTTTGTTTCGAGGTAGAGTTTGTGTGCCGGCTATAGATGATGTGAAACGGCAAGTGTTAGATGAGGCTCATAAATCTAAGTATACAATTCATCCAAGGAGTACAAAGATGTATAGGGATTTAAAGAATAATTTTTTGTGGAACGGAATGAAAAGGGAAATAGCCGAGTTTGTTTCGAGGTGTTTGACATGTCAAAGGGTAAAAGCGGAACATCAACGACCAGCGGGATTATTGCAACCATTGGAGATTCCGGAATGGAAATGGGAAAACATTGCTATGGATTTTGTGACAGGGTTACCACGGACTCGACGAGGTCATGATTCTGTTTGGGTTATTGTCGATCGATTGACCAAGTCAGCTCATTTTCTTCCAATAGCGATGACTTATTCTATGGAGAAACTTGCTACTTTGTACATTCAGGAGATTGTGAGGCTATATGGGGTTTCGGTTAGCATTGTATCAGATAGAGATCCAAGATTTACTTCACGGTTTTGGCAGACGCTACAGAATGCATTGGGTTCAAAGTTGACACTTAGTACGGCATTTCATCCGCAAACAGATGGACAGTCGAAGAGAATTATTCAAACACTTGAGGACATGTTGAGGGCTTGTTCATTGGATTTTAAAGGCATTTGGGATTCGCATTTACCGTTGATAGAGTTTGCCTTCAACAACAGTTACCATTCGAGTATTGATATGGCTCCTTATGAGGCACTCTATGGAAGGAAGTGTCGTTCTCCAATTTTTTGGGATGAGGTTGGAGAAGCGAAGTTATGGGGACCCGATATGGTTCATGAGTCAGCCAAAAATGTGAAGATTATTCGGGAGAGATTAAAAACGGCTCAAAGTAGACAGAAAAGTTATGCGGATAATAGGCGACGACACCTTGAGTTCGAGGTTGGTGATCGTGTTTTCTTGAAGGTGTCGCCTCGAATTGGGGTTAAAAGATTCGGGAAGAAAGGTAAATTGGCTTCGAGGTATGTTGGACCATTTGAAATTCTGGAAAGAATTGGGAATTTGGCATATAGGCTTGCATTGCCACCTTGGATGTCGGGTATTCATGCCGTGTTTCATGTATCAATGTTGAGGAAATATTTGTCGGATGCATCACATATTTTGGAGTATGAACCGGTAGACTTGTCAACTGATCTCTCTTATGTTGAAGAACCCGTGAGGACAGTTGATACAAAGGAACATGTTCTAAGGACCAAGACTATTCATCTTGTGAATGTTTTGTGGAGGAATCATAACGTTGAGGAAGCCACTTGGGACCTGGAATAAGGAATGCGAGAGAAGTATCCATCTTTGTTGAAGGAAATTGGTAAGTAAATTCGCGGGCGAATTTATTCTAAGGGGGTGAGAATGTAACACCCGCATCATTCATAACATTTGTATGCATCATATTTGCTTACATCATATAGTATCATTGTCATTTCATGTATCATCTTCATCCTAGTATGTTTACATTTGAGTTGATTTCATACTTCTCATATGTCTTGATTGATGTTTAAATCCTTACAATCATTGGTACTTGTATTGGATTGCATTCTTAACCTTGTTAGAGGTTGTTTTGAATAAATTATTATTGTGTTTTGGACATGGTTTGAGACTTGTGTCATCTTAGGATGACTTGGGAGTGTTTTAGAATCACTTTGGAATGGTTTAGAGACCTTTTGACCAGAACCAGTCACTATGCAGCCGCATAGTGCATTCGCATAAAGATACTGGATTTCATGTGGCCGCACAAGGCGCCCGTATAAGAGCTATGCATCGGCTTAGGGCTAGCTCACTCAAAACCTTAAAGGTACTGGATTGTATGCGACCGCATAAAGAGCTAGCATAGGAGCTATATGACCGCATAGTGCGGCCGCATAACGTCGGGCTCTGCTTTGTTGTTTGACGAACTTTTAAGTGACTTGACCATTTGACTTGCATCCAAGGGCTGAGACTTGGACACATTTTGGGACACTTAAATCAGGCTTGGAGAGACCTTTTAACACCATGGGAGAGCTGAAACTCTCCTCATTTCACCATTGTCATCCTCAAAACTTAGAGAGAGTTGAGAGAGTTCTTGAGAGAGGAAGTGAGCTAGTTTGCTCATTTGTGGAACAAATCACGATCCGACTTCACCATTGTGTAGCTGTGGACTAGGAGAGCACATCCTTGGATTGCATGTTTCTTATCTAGAAATTTTCTTGGTTAATTTCATCAAGAGGTAAGCTACTACCCCTCTCCTTCTCTATTTATGTCTTGTATGACATCCTTGCCTTGTAAAATGGCATTTATATGTTGAAATCAACATATTTGAGTATGTTTTGATGTTGAGCCATGTGAATTTCGTGGAAGACAAGTTTAATATGTTAAGAGACTTATTTTGTCTTGGTTGATATACATAGAAATGGTATCACTTGTTAATCTTGAAGTAAAAATGATTCTTCATCGATTCGAACTCATTAGAAACAATTTATGACTCTAACGGAGTTGAATAGGTTTTCATAATTTATTTGACCACGTGTGTGACTTGGGGATATCGTTGTGATAAGAGAGTTTTTTTGGGAAAATTAGTTACCCGAAATTGTGTATGATGTTGTTGTTTAATTCTCGTAAATACTATGAGATGGTTGATTATGTGAGTAGGATTATTATGACCTACTTGAGACATTCATGTTAAATGATGTTGTACTCCCTATCTTGGAGTTTGATTTGTTGTTGAGAATGTCAAGTAAACATCTACTTGTACATTTGTTATGTCCATGGATTATTTGTTGGCGGTGTATTGACGCTCAATTATTACGGGAGCCGGGGCTACGTAATAGTTAAAGGCCAATACATCGGGCCTCGCCTACCGTTGACCGCGGTAGGGAATAGCGCCATTTGTTTTATGGAATAAATGCAACCTTGGTAAGCTATTCCGTGGTTGATTCTTGGGTCGTAGGGACCAAGATCACCCGTCGACGTGAATACAGAAAATGGTTCACAATGAATTGGTTATTTGTTATGGTTTTGAATCGTCGATCGAGCACGTCAACAACGGCTCCTACATTGGTATATTATATGTTGGTTGGTTGGAAATATTGGGTATATTGGAGGTGTACCTCAATATTGTATCCTTTTAAAAAGTGTTTACATATCACACTTATGTGGTTCCTATATATGCGAATGTTGGTCATGATTTCCAACTGGTATGGGTCGGTTGGCGATTGTTGAGCCTCTCATGTAGTGTAGGGTAATGTGTTATTATTATGAGATGTTTATTATGCTATGCTTTTAGATTAATATATCTTGATATAGCTTGTATTACTTGTTCTTATTACTGTCTTGCATCTCGTATGACATTTTGTTGCATTAGTAGCTTATTGAGTTTTAAACTCACCGCGTCCAATGTTTATTTGTTTTCCTTAGATCACGGTCCGGCGAGGAACCAATAGTAGGAGTTTGCTTCGTTGCGGTGTTTGTGCAGGTTGTTATTTTGGTAGTACTATTTAGGGCCTTGTATTTCTTTTGGTGAGGCCGAGGGTATACATTGTTACTTAAACTATGTAATATTGGGTAGTGTGTGTTGGTCTTTATGATTGTAATATTCTTTTGGTTGTGCCGACTTAGTTGTCGTGCCTGATGTATTTATAAATACTTGTTACTTCCGCATACTCTGATTTGGTTATTGTTATTCCCCGAGCATGTTTCTCGTGGTGGTTTATGTTACATGTTTGGTTTTATATTCAAACTATGTTTTAAACGAGTTTAGTTTCCGCTTGTTTTCATGCCGGTGAAGTATTGCTCTGGTTTTAAAGAAAAGCTTTGCACGTGCATTACAGGGTTTTATGCATACGCTTTACACTTGCATTAATCACACATGAAATTTTTATGATTGTTAGGTCGAAGAATATGTGCTCAGAAAATAGGCTAGAGGGGGGGTGAATAGCCTATATTACCTTTATTAAAAATTTCATCCTATATTAAATTTGTATGTTTGAAAACATGGATGAAATGATTAACATGAATAGGTCATCTTCCTAGTTCAAGCAACGCAGCCGATATAGTTGTATCAGACGATGTGCATCGGCAGTCTTGAAGAATGAATGATAGGAAGATATTGTTATACTAAGCTGGTAGAAAAGAGTTTAAGCAGCGGAAGAATATGCAGCATAAGTATAGCAGACAAGATTAAAGCAACTGTAAGTAAATGCGTACAGATTCATCATAACAGTCAACTAAAATCTTGTATTAGATGCATCAATTACTTTCCACAACCAGATTGGATAAGATATACATATATCAAAAATTACAGGAAAGATAAGTAAAGGCTGAGTTTATAATAAAATGATTTATATTAAAATTCAGCAGAGGTTTGCTCAAAGACAAACATGCTTAATACATCAACCTAGACTCTCTAACCTAGCAATCTCCCCGGGGGTAGAAGGAAAGTCAATTGGGATGCCAGGAAGACTCATAACTAACCTCCAACCTTTAACTCTCACCAAGTACCTTGGGGAAGGTGCTTGTTTGAGTAAAGTGGAGGCGAAGGTGAGAAGAGGATATTAGGCGTTGTTCAAATAACTTGTATTTGAACAACTGAGTGCTAAGCACTCGGCCAAGAGTGATGACAATTCATTGCACAATCGACAGCCCTTATAATGTAGTATAACTCTGCTGATATGAAGCAAGGTGGATTATAAAGCTCTGTTTCTTCATCGGACATCTTCAAGCTTGATCAGTCTTCAACGATTTGCAGGATGCTTGGTCTCTTGCTGAAGATTTGAAGTGTAGCAATTGAAGAGACTGAGTCTTTCGAAGAAAGAAAGAACACAAATCAAAAACTAAGTTTTTGATCAAGCAAGACTTCTTAGCCTTAGGAATTTCTGTATTTCTCTCCCACAAAGTGTTTTGTTCTTACACTTGTGTTTTCTCACTCTTATGGGGTGTGGTTTCAGATTGAGAGAATGAAGAATGATTTCAACCACTTCCTTTCACATGCATACATACACAGGTACCCCTTAATGTGAGAACAAGAGTCTTCTTATATATGCTTAGAGAAGATGAACGATTCGTTGGAGCTTTGAATGAGTTTCTGCCCGTTCGAAATCTGAATCATTAATGCACTGGAGTGCGTCGTTCAAACTGTTGGGCAAAGATCTTCCATTAAGCTTTTGTCTTGAAGTTATGTCCGTGAATCAGGCTGACAGAATTGGACTTATCATGCATGCCTGGGATGTAGCGCACTGTGTTTGGCCTTTAATGGAATGTAGCCTTGGAGACTGAAACCAGTACACAAAAGAGGAAATGTCTTCTGAGTAATAGTGATAGCGCAGACATCGATGCGTATCTTGGGTTTGTCAGAAAGATCTTGTAACGGATCTATTTTGACTTGTAGCGTTTTGAGCAACGACCGATGTTCCTCTTGAATAATCAGCTTCTCTTCAGTTGATCTGATGAAGAGCTTGGCTGATACTGAGATCTGCCAATATAATACTACTGGTGTAGAGATTGCTGATGAGACATGGCTGGAAGGAATGTCTGCTGGTGAGACATTGCTGATGGACATGTCTGTTGGCGCATGAAGAGCTAATCCATATGAAAGTTTGTCATCACTTTGGTAGGACAAAGACTTGGATATGTACAAAGACTTCCTAATCTAATGACCTATGCATTGTTTCAACAAGCTGCCACACTAACCGGTACGCAGCCCTTTTAGCCACTTGTTTAATTTTAGTAGCACATATACATAAATACCCTAGGTGTCCCCTTATAACATTGCATGTGCATATTAGGACACGATACTTGGAAAATGTGAATTAAGTAACTCATTAGAAAATGGACATTAATTTTGGAATGGAGGGAGTAACATATATGGGGGGGTGTGTGTGTGTATGTACACACGCGCACAGGTACTAATATATATAGTTTTTCTAGGGAGGAAATAGTGGAAAAAAATATGAAGAGAAGAAATAAAAACGATCAATGCTCCACTCAGAATCAAATAACACACCTCAGTTTCTGAAAATGCCTTAAGAGTTCCCTTAGCAATAGCTCCAGCTGCAACTCTTCCAATGGTTTCTCTAGTAGATGATCTACCACCACCCTAGATTCCATCAACTCCACCTCGTGACCATAAAATTGTTTATATAAATAGAAACAAACCTAAATAAAGTGAATCTGACTGTCACAATTGATTAACTGTGAAAGCCGTTACCTGTATTGATCTCACACCATACTTGAAGTCATATGTCGCATCAGCATGAGAAGGTCTATAAGCCAAGGACATCTCGGTATAATCTTGAAAAGTCCAGTAACAAATTTATGAAACTCACAACCACCAACATAATAATCATACTAACAATTAGAAACAAACCTAAATAAAGTGAATCTAACTGTCACAATTGATTAACTGTAAAAGTCGTTACCTGTATTGATCTCACACCATACTTGAAGTCATATGTCGCGCCAGCATGAGAAGGTCTATAAGCCAAGGACATCTCGGTATAATCCTGAAAAGTCCAGTAACAAATTTATGAAACTCACAACCACCAACATAATAATAATACTAACAATTGGTATCTGAAACAAGTTTTGCATCCCAAGTTACAATTATCATATTCCCACTCAGATACTTATTTAGCACATTTCATCAACAGTATGAGCAAATAGGGATGTGTTATGAAACCAACATCCTTTCGTGCCTTGGATAGGGACTACAGTGGAAATGAAATAGTCACTGGGGCTCTCAGACCAAATACGTCACTTTAAAGTGAAATGAGAAAAGCTATATGAGTTGCATCAAAAGAAAAGAACGCCCCCTGAATAATGAATATGAGTGTGTCTAAGATTAAGGAATGCAATCATTTCAAATTTTGATTACAAGTGATGGACTAAATTACTAATAATAAGCGGTTAGAGTACTCTACATGTTTAATCATATTAAACTGAAATCAGTGCATAACAAGGTCCCCAAAGTGAAAACCATTTGAGGTAAGTAAAATTGAACCCAACAGTACATGAATAGGGGATACTGAACAAGTCTTTTAACGGTTTCTTATAACACCCTCCAACCCAAAAAAATAGTTCCATTTCCTTGTTAGAAAGTCAACCTAGGACCATATCAACATTATTTAACATGCATTTATTATGTCTTGGGCAATGAAATTTCAATCGTGGATACATTATTAAGAACATACATGCTAAATAACACCCCCCTAACATGCTAAATCACACCCCCCTCATGGAAGTTACACCTTTGCCCTTGAAACCCCCCATCCTCCATCCTCCACACCAGGCCCCCCTCATCCTCCATCCTCCACACACCAGGCCCCCCTTTCCCTCCCCTCCGATACCGGCCCCCTTCCTCCCTCCAAAGACACCGGCCCCCTTCCTCCTCCAAGACACCGGCCCCCTTTCCCCCCCAGCCCCACGCCCCCTTTCCCTCCCCACAGACGCCCCCTTTTCCTCCAACGGGCCCCCTTCCCCTCCCCCCAACAACCCCCCAATATGCTAAATCACACCTCCCCTCCTCCTAAATGACACCCCCCCTTTTATTATTATAAATAAATAATCTTACTCTCTCTCTAAATTCTAAATCTAACTCTCTCTCTCTAAATTCTAAATAATCTAACTCTCTCTCTAACTCTCTCTCTAGATATTGACTTTCGGGTTTTTTTTTTCAAAAAAGGTATGTTTTCAACACAACTAATTATTTTTTGCGTTTGTTATTGAATTTATTAGCATTATAATTTGATATATTAATCCTGCCCTAATCCCCGGACTACTTCTTTCTTAAGAGAAGAAAAGAAGGGTTTTGATTCGAGGCTTTACCTTTACGAGTTGAGAAAACAAAGAACGCATTATAATTTGATAGGATTTTTTTTCAAAAAAGGTATGTTTTCAACACAACTAATTATTTTTTGCGTTAGTTATTATATTTATTAGCATTATAATTTGATATTTATTGTTATAAATGCAAAAATTAATTGTTATAAATGTAAAAAATAATTAGTTGTGAAAAAAAATTATTAATATATATTAACCCCTAGACTAGGTGGTCTTTTTTGACGATTCCGTTAAAAAAAAATTAATTTAGCCCCTTAAATTCACAATTTCGTTAAAAACTTAACGGATCCGTTAAGTTTTTAACGGAATATGGAGGACCGCCCCCCCTGGGGGTCTAATACACTAACACCGCCCCCTGGGGGTTTAAAAATTTTCAACCCGCCACCCTTGGGGGTTTAAAATTTTTAAACCGCCCACATTTAGGGGTTTAAAAAAAATTCAGGTTATTTTATATAATTACTAATATATAATTTTATATAATTATTAAAATATAATTTTATAAAATTATCAATATATAATTTTATATAATTAGTAATATATAATTTTATATAATTATTAATGTATATGTTATAGAATTATTAATATTTAATTTTATATAATTATTAATATATTTTTATATTTAATTTCATATAATTATTAATATATAATTTGGTAATAATTATTCATAGATAATTTTATATAATTAATAATAGGTAATTTTATATAATTATTAATAAATAATTTTACATAATTATTAATAGTTAATTTTAGTTTATTATATAAGTTTATAAATTTAATTTTAGTTTATAAATTATTAATATATAATTTCATATAATTTAATTGTAGTTTATAATTTAAGTTTATAATTTAAAATCATTTAATAAATATATAATTTCAAATTATTTAATTTATAATTTTATTTTTGAAATTAATATTATTGTTGATTTAATTAGTAATAGTAATATATTTATAAATAAAATTTGCACAAATTAATATTTAATTTTAGTTTAATATATAAATTTATATAATTTAATTTTAGTATATAAATTATTAATATATAATTTCATATTATTTAATTTTATTTTAGAATTTAATATATTTGTTTATTTAATAGTAATAAGATTTTAAACTAAAATTTGCACAAATTAAATTTATTTTGTGATATTTTAATATATAATTTCATGTAATTTAATTGTGATTTATAATTTTATGAAATATTTTAAAATCGTCCAATAAATATATAATTTCATATTATTTAATTTTATTTTTGAAATTAATATAATTGTTGATTTAATTTGTAAAAAGATTATTAAATAGTATTTGCACAAATTAAATTTATTTTGTGATACTTTAAAGTGACTTATTATATATTAATTACACAATTTTAAATAATATTAGTATAAACAATTAAAATTACGTTAATATTTGTAATTTTAGGTTATAGTTTCATAAAATTAATTTAATTTATTGTTATGTTTTACATAATTTATTTTTAGTTTGTATAAACTCTTCCTTTGGTTTTGCACTTATTTGTTGTTAAACACTTAATTTCATTAAATTTAATTTATGACTGATAAGTTAAATTCATATGTGTTATGTTATAATTAGGTGTATTACTTTAATTTATAATTTCATCTGTAGTACGTTAATATAAATTACGTTAATATCATATTTTTACGGTGATATGTAGATGTCAGGCGTAGGTGGGAGTGAACGTGGTGCTGATAAAAATCTCGGAAAGAGGCCTGTAGGTGATGGGGATGAAGACTTGTCACAGTATTCAGGCCGACTTAAAAACCGTTGTATCGTTGCATCTGCTCGATCTAGACAGCAACAATGGTTTCAGATGCAGCTCGAGTTTGAAAGACAACTCGAACAGCGACAACAACACTCACAGCAACGACAACACGAACAGCAGCAACAGGATTGGAGTCGGAAGGTTGAACACGATTTGTCAACTTCTGATTCACTTGGCTATTCACCACATTTTGATCAGGGTCCCACACCTACTAGCGTTCCTGTTCCCCCTTTTTTTTCAAATGTTGATGAGGTTCTTGAGGTCGAGGCTAGGATTCGGGCGGACAGGTCGCAGTACTTTGAGTCTACTCCTGACTCGTCCCAAGTCAATAGTCGAGTCATGATTTCGGGATCGGGAAAGGGCAATGCGGCGAGCGGAGATATTTTTAGGTCGTTTCATGGAGAAGGGGGTTCTGAGCAGACTGAAGAGGAGGAGGAGGAGGAGGAGGAGGAAGAGGATGAAGAGATTGTTCCACGTAGAGGTTCGACGCGACGGAGAGGAGGTCCAACACCAGCACGAGTGGGTTCTCGAGGTAGAGGACAGGGTCAACATGATAATTATTGGAAGTTGACATATCCACTTGAAGGTGGCCCCACCATCGTAGATTTACTGGTTGGCTTTCGTGGTCACATTTCACATGCGATATGGAATAGCACGGTAATAGTTATTTATTTATTTATTTTCATTCTTAATAAAAATAATATTAATTATTTATGCTAATATGAATTATATTTTTTTCAATAAGAACGTGGACCCTTAAAAGGAATGACCGGTGCCGATCGGGTGATTACGTGGGATATTCTTGATCAACAGCCTAGGAGCTGGGTGCAGGCATCAGGTTTTATGCACTTGCGAGGTTGTATGTATTCTGAGTTGAACATGCCGTTGATCTCGGCTTTTATTGAGAGATGGCACCCGGAAACTAATAGTTTCCATATGCCTTTTGGGGAATTGACGATCACTCTTCACGATGTCTGGTATCTATTAAGGGTACCTATAGAAGGGAAACCAGTCATCACCAGCAGCACAATTTCACGTGTCAAGACCCAGTTAGGGTGGTTATTGGGTATGACTGCTGTAGAGGTTGATCAAGAGTAGAGATGTATCACAATCAGATTCAACACGCTTCCGACGCGTACAGGTTCTCATGGGACAAGTCCCCGTAGAAAAGCGACTGGTTATATGATGTGGTTGTTGGGTGCCACTTTGTTTATGGAAAAACACAAGTCGCGGCTTAGTGTTCATTTTTTGGAGTTTTTAGAACCAGTAGAGGAGGTGTCATCATACGCGTGGGGTACAGCGGCACTTGCCTATCTATACCGGCAGATGGGTGTGGCATCACGGGCTGAAACTGCTCAGATTGGAGGATGTCTGACACTGCTACAAGTACGTTGAATTTTTTTTATGTTATAAGTTTTTAAATTTTCATTCTAGTATTTCTGGTTATAATTATTTTATATCGTGTGCAATTGTTAGGCTTGGATATACGAGTACTTCCCAACCTTTCGACCAACTAGAAAAACTAATTGGAGCAGTGAACAGCAGCCTTATGCAGCTCGTTGGGTCTACAAGGCCGGCCGAAGATTGGACCCTACTGCTGTGGAGCAGTACAGGCGACGGCTCGATAAGTACACTGAGCAAGAGGTAAGTTATATATTTGTAAACTAAAATATTCTTGAGTATTTGTAACTTAAATTTTTTTGAATTTCAGTGTGGAATTGATATATGACTATTTAATATTATAACAGGTGCAATGGACTCCATTTGGGATTAAACTGAATGAAGATGTCCCGATTAATCTGTGGAATGGCATCATTCATTGTAGGACCATTACAGAGCCATACATGCCTGTACGGTGTTTGCGCCAGTTTGGTTACGTTCAAGTAATTCTGCCCGAGCCATTCATCCCCAAAAAAGTGGTCAGGGGTCCAAAGCCCCTCAAGTATGCTTGTGATCACGACAAGATGAGGATACTTTGGGACCAATGGCGTATGTACGTCTTGGAACTTGCCGCGTATAATACAACAAGAGTCTGATACCCAGCTGACGCTGCACCGGGGTATTTAGAGTGGTTTGCACCACGATCTCATCTAAAGGTGGATCCGATTGATGATGATTTTAACGATGAAGCCCCTCATGAACTTGAACTTACTCAGATGTCTGACGCTGCTGTGAGTACTATTTCATCTATATTTAATTCTTGATCTATTTCATCTAGGCTTAAAATTGTTGATTTAAGTTATTGGGTTTAAGAAATGTCGTATTTTTCCTTTTCTTATTACAGCGACTACAGTACGTAGGTGCTCGTGTAAAATACCTCGACCAATGGAGAAAAGGACAATACGACACGGAGGAGGTGGCATCAGCCGTTGACGAGATTTGCGAGCACTTTCAGGATTATCTTTAGTTGTATTATGTTGTTTATTTAGTATATTTTTAGTTAATGTACTATCTGCAGTTTGTTTAAGTTTATGTACTATTTTAGTTTAATTTTCCGTTAATGTATTATTTTGGACTTATTTCATATTATTTTCTCGACTTGATGAACTTATTTAAGATATCATTTTTTTAGTTTAAAAAAATGCGATATGTTTATAGACAACGTTAGCATAAAAAGGAAAAAATCATGATACACAGAAGATAAGCTAATATTCAAACGAGAATAGGTCTTTTTACATAGGGCGTGGTGGTTTCATCATATCTGCCCACTTTACAGCGAAAGTATGTTTACGATCCATCCAAAGATTTTCCCAATGTCGAATGTTGGGATCACAAACTAACTCCCAACCTGTATACACCCTAGGCATCGGACAATCGTCAGAAAACTGAAGCTTAATGAAGTGAGTAGCGCCGTATACTAACCCAAAGTTAATATACTCATATGGGGGTTGGTACCCTGCGAGAGTAAACCGTAATGGCAAGAACGTGGAGCAAAAGTTACTTATTGAGAAACACTGTACAATCTTCTGATACCTTGTTGCTACAACGTATCCAAGGTCACCCAAACATAACCAATGTTCCTCACCGCACGGTCCATCGAAGTGTGTACAGATATGCAAGGCACCCACTCGAACATCAGGATTTAAAGTGTGATCATAAAACTCGTGGTGATCAGTCAGCTCCTTGATCAAATCATACCTCACACGTTGCCAATATCGTTGGCTGCCATACTCAAACTCCGTAATAACTCGAAAGCCGCAGTTTCCATCACTCACCATGTCCTTATAATCTTCTATGCAATCCACAATGAATGCTGGGATCGCATTTGCAAATGGAAATGATGGTGATGTGGTACTCATTGATCGCCGACCTCGACTTTGACTTCAACTTTGACTTCGACCTCGACCTCGACCGGAATCTGGTTTCGCCGTAGACATTGGATCGGTATCTGGAGTTCTTGAGTATTTCCTTTCAGTGTGCTCCCAGTCAGATAATTCCCTCTTGGTCGAGTTCCCCCTCGGTCGGCCTTTATGTGGCACAGCTTGTGGAGCCCCTTGTTGATAAGTCCGGCAATGCATCAGTTGATAAAACCTGCTCGCATATACCAACTTACTCGTGTCATCCAACTGATCCGCCTCATCAAAAATACTATTCATTATATCTGAAGGAGTTTGTCTTGTTGTAGACGCCGTATATTTTCCCTCAATTTGTAGAGTTCTCCAAAAAGGATGAATATTGACAGGATCGATGACACCTTCACTTTGATCCACTTGACGCATCTCATGGTGACATGGTAGACCGCTTGAAAGTCATAGAACACAACCACAAGTATCTTCGTCTAATATAATTTCTGGTTTATCATACTCATCAGTGAACTGATGCCACTCTGTGTGCAGCTTTTTAAGTGCGGCATGAGATACATTGCATTTCGGTAGGCGAAGCATGGAAAGATCTCTGGTAATTTGATGCTTGACTGTTATATCATGCTCAAGGGTAAACTTTATCTCATTAATCTGCAGCTCTACAGCACTGTGAATGTGCGGGAATAGAGTATCGAAACCCATAGTAGCCGTGCCTAACCACCTCTTGAGTTGCGAATGAGTGCTTTCCACCCTGTAAAACATCTATAATTCTTAGTAAACATAATTTATAAGTATTTAAATTACACAACTGATGCTTTATAAAAGTAATACTTGTTTGACAAAAAAAAATACAAGTAATACCTGTTTGTTGTAATATTGCCGCAATGTAAATAATTTTTGGTCCATGGCGTTACAAAATTCTCTTTATATGGATCCAACCACTGCATCTTCAAATATCTAATTAAGGCCGATCAGGTGCCTCATGTTTCCTCCAACCACATCACATGTTGCATGTACTCCATCTCGGTTTTGGCATCTACTAAGTTATGCCATCTCCACATAAAGGCGTTGGAATAGTTCTTATGCTTGACTAATTGAACTAAGAACTTTTCCACGTTCTTGGCAATATGTCTGCGACACAGTAAAAGTTTGACATTGGGAAAAAAACATATCCACGGCTTTCATTAAGGCTAATTCCCTGTCAGTGACAATAACTGTTAGAGCAACGCCAAGACCTTCGCACATCACCGAAAGTGCTTGTAATGCCCACTTGAAAGTATTCGATTTCTCATCCTTAAGAAATCCAAACGCGACGTGAAAATTTTTGCTTGTTGGAGTCACTCCAATAATCTCCAACAAAGGCATATCATACTTGTTGCTTTTGTATGTTGCGTCCATTATTAGAACGTGTGAAAATCTGCGCAACAAATCAAGGGACTTTGGGTGTACAATTAAGAGATTCTCTATAACTTGATTTTGATCATTGTTTGAATGCCACTCAAAGTATCCATGTTCTTCAATTTTCTTGAAGAAAAATTGCATTGGAGTCGATTCGCCCATAAGTTTCCTATGCCACTTCTGTACATACCATATTCTGTATTTGGCGTATGTTTGTAACATTCTCGGGATCTTTGGATTTAAGGTGCTTTAGAATATTCTTTGGCTTAATATGGTCGGCAGTTAATTCACCAACAAGAAATCCTCTTTGGAGCCCGATCTTGATCTATGTCACTGACCAGACTCAGTTAACGGGTGGTTGTGTCTACACTTATCGCCCACATTAACTTTCCAAAAACCCGATCGTTGTTGCACAAGTTTGATGGCGAACGGACAATTTATTTTCTTCGACCCTCATAGGTTTCTATCCTCCATGTCAAGAATGTCAGTATATTTGCACTTGTCGCTCCTCTCACAACCATAACATTCACCAATTCGGTCACCCGATAATATTTTTGTTTGCCAAATGATTAAATAGTTGTTTGCAGCATGAGCAGCATCCATAAGCCATTCATTACCCAATTCTCGAGTTGCAAATAATAGGTATGTTGTAAAAACCTTGCTTTGATCCGGACCTAAAAATATGTCTTCTGCTCCTTTATTTGATGTCTGACAAATAATTAAAAAATATTAGTCAAATTAACATAATTTAATTTAAATAAATATATATTTATAAAATGTCTATTTTAAAGAACATAACATTAACTTAATAAATTTTATTTTAATTTACATAGTTAAACATAATTATGTAAAACATCACATTAAATTAAATTAATTTATATGAAATTATACACTAAAATTAAAAATATTAACGTAATATTTAATTATTTATGCTAATAAATTTTTAAATTGTGTAATTAATATATAATAATTATATTAAAATATCCATAAATACATGTAATTTATGCAAATACTATTTAATAATCTTATTACTAATTAAATCAACAATTATATTAATTTCAAAAACAAAATTATATGCTAAAATTAATTAATAAATATGAAATTATATTTTTATATCATATAAACTAAAATGATAAATTACAATTAAATTATATAATCTTATTGCTATTAAATAAACAAATATATTAAATAAAAACTTAAATTAAATAATATGAAATTATATATTAATAATTTATAAACTAAAATTAAACTATGTAAAATTATATATTAAACTAAAATTAAATATTAATTTGTGCAAATTTAAGTTTATAAATATATTACTAATTAAATCAAAAATATTATTAATTTCAAAATTAAAATTATAAGATAAAATTACATCATTTGAAATTATATATTTAATAAACGATTTTAAATTATATAAATTATAAATTACAATTAAATTATATGAAATTATATATTAATAATTTATAAACTTAAATTAAATTATGTAAAACTATATATTAATTTGTGCAAATTCAAGTTTATAAATATATTACTAATTAAATAAAAAATAATATTAATTTCAAAATTAAAATTATAAGCTAAAATTACATCATTTGAAATTATATATTTATTAAACGATTTTAAATTATATAAATTATAAATTACAATTAAATTATATGAAATTATATATTAATAATTTATAAACTTAAATTAAATTTTATAAAATAATATATTAAACTGAAATTATATATTAATAATTATATAAAATTATATATATTAATAATTATAGAAAATTATATTTATATAAACAAATATTATATATTAATAATTATATAAAATTATGTATATATTAATAATTATATAAAAACCGAAAATAAAAAATTCAAACCCCCAGGGGGGGTGGTTTAAACTATTTAAACCCCCAGGGGTGGGCGGTTTAAAATGTTTAAACCCCCAGGGGTGGGTGGTGTAATTCAATTAAACCCCTTGGAAGGGGCGGTCCTCTTTTCCAGTATTTTTTTTTTAAAGTTTATTAAAAAAAATAATTATAAGTTTAAACTAACTTTAAACTAAATTAGCATATATAAATTTGCATAAATTAAACTAAGCACAAAACATAAATTTAACATAATTTAAACTAAAACAAAACATAAATTTAACATAAACTAACTTGATTTAGATCCATTTTTTAAATTTGGTATGAATAAAAGGTAGGAATGTTTTTTTAATGCTAATTAAAAAAAATAATTATAAGTTTATTAAACAAAAATAATTATAATTTTAAACTAACTTTAAACTAAATTAGCATATATAAATTTGCATAAATTAAACTAAGCACAAAACATAAATTTAACATAATTTAAACAAAAACAAAACATAAATTTAACATAAACTAACATGATTTGGATCCATTTTATATTTGGTATGAATAAAAGGTAGGAATGTTTTTTTTAATACTAATTAAACAAAAATCATTATAAGTTTATTAAACAAATACAATTATAAGTTTAAACTAACTTTAAACTAAATTAGCATATATAAATTTGCATAAATTAAACTAAGCACAAAACATAAATTTAACATAATTTAAACTAAAACAAAACATAAATTTAACATAAACTAACCTGATTTGGATCCATTTTTTAAATTTGGTATGAATAAAAGATAGAAATATAGGAAGATTCAGATTATTTCGGACAATTTTTGGTGTGTTTTTTAATGTATGAAAGGGTTTATTTTTTTTCAAGTGAAAGGTGAAAAGGGGGAAATCGGGTTAAATGGCGTGAAGGGGGCGGTGTCTTTGGGGAAGGGGAAGGGGGCCTGGTTGGGAGAGGGAAAGGGGGTGTGGGTTGGGGAGGGAAAGGGGGCCGGTGTCTTTGGAGGGGAGGGAAGGGGGCCGGTGTCTTGGAGGGAGGAAGGGGGCCGGTGTCTTTGGAGGGAGGGAAAGGGGGACCTGGTGTGTGGAGGATGGAGGATGAGGGGAGCCTGGTGTGGAGGATGGAGGATGGGGGGTTTCAAGGGCAAAGGTGTAACTTCCATGGGGGGTGTGATTTAGTCAATGTCATCAATGTACTTCAATTTTGCAGTCATGTTAGTCACTCCATCCACTTTGTTAAAGATTTTAGATGAAAAATGTTAAAAAGTAACTGAAAACTCAAAATTATCCTCACAATTTTTTGATACACACACACACACACATGTATTAAATATAACACTTTGTTGTATGTATTTGATAAATATGTATAAAATAACTAACAAACATATAAATATATATTATTAAAAGATTTATGTAAACATTTGAATTAACACAAAGAATAAATAAAAAAGGTAGAGATCAAAACCCTAAATAGCAGTATTTCCAAATTATCTACAATTATGTTTTTTAACATAAAATGTGTGTGTGTGTGTGTGTGTGAGAGAGAGAGAGAGAGAGAGAGAGAGAGAGAGAGAGAGATTTTCTTAACCTTTTTCCAAACAAATCACCCTTGATTTTCGACTAGATCTGAACATGAATGTTAAGAAAATCATTTGATGTTATGAGTATTTTAAAACGGCTACAAATTTGTTGTGAAAAAAAAATCACAATAAAAAAATGAAATGAATGAAATAAATTAAGATATAGAAATTAGAGGAGAGAAAGATGGTTTTAGATTTCATAGAAGAAAAGAGGGGAGAGAGTGATTTGAAGAATCTAGTGGATGAGAATGGATGAGGGAAGAAGGGAGACGGTGGGTTATGAAACGGTAAGACTTGGGTTTCTATGTTGGTTTTCCAAGTCAAACATATTTAGGAGTATATTTTAGTTATAGGGCCGAGTTTGGGCTATTGCAAACTTGACCTATAGCTTTAGGTATAAAATAAAGGAAAAATTGTGGGCCTGTACACTTTCTTGGATATTCCACCGCTAAAGTACACTATATTTGTTTCAAATAGCTAAAGTACACTTTGATGGATAAATGAATACTTTGTTCCTAAATACCCCCCAACAATCAAACGACGTTCCCTCCTCACCAAAGCTAGGGCATTGGCAACAACTTACTTCCTAGAACTGGCTTAGTTTATTACCCCGGTCTAGTTGGGGGGATGCTTTCTCCTTTCAATAGCGAAGTAAATTCTAGCAGGCAAGAAAGATGGTGATTCTTCCTTTGTCAACTACCTCTTTATTTTCGATTTTGATAACTCTTTTTTCCATCAACAATTGCCACGTGAAAGCTCTAAGTCAAGAAAGTCAAGAAAGTCAAGAAGTCAAGCCTATGCGCCCTTAGCCCAAGGATAGTGACAGGACTAATGCTTTGGTCATATTAATGGAGGAGGATGAGTTGTTGGTGGCTCATTCCTTGAGCTTGGCCATGGTGGTTTTGGATGTTGTTTTTCATGGGGAAGGTGAAAGGTTTCTTTCATTGCCAATTTGCTTTAATTATGTTATTGTTTTAATATTAATAGGGTTAATGACACTTCAGTTTTTCTTGAAGATGTTCATGGAAATGGTGTTTTTGTAAAAGAATGCTCGATTTTATGAAATTTCATTCATGCCCTTAACCAAATGCACGTATGAGGCACATGATTAACTTAACGGAACTTTTATAACGTCATCCATCAAAAGGACTAACTGCGTGACGTTTTGAAACTCTTGGGACTATGACGGTAAAAATGTTTTTTAAAGTACTAATGGTGGAAATTGCTATAGTCAAGGGACTTGTAGTGTCATTAGCCCGTTTATATTCAAGTAGTATACTGTGGGGGGTTATTAACACCCCATTTTCCTCAAAATACCAGAGTTCTAAAAATTGTTAGGCGGGCGCTAGGCGCCAGAGCTGGGCCTAGCGCCTAGGGGCCTAGTCGGGGTCTAGTCGGAGTCTAGGCGGAGCCTAGAAATCGAGACATAATTACACATTAGGTCCATACCAAACCTGGTGCAACAATAGTAAATAGCTAAATATGATCAAATAAACTAAAAATAATGATTACATTACAAGATTAAAAGTTAAAATTAAAAATTAAAATCAAAATCTCTATCATTTCAAAGTGGAGGGAAGAATGGAATACTTTAATAACTTGAGGGGGAAGGGAATATACTCAGAGAAATATTTTAATAACTTAAGGGGGGAGGTTGTCATTTAGAAAAGTGAATTAAAACCCTAAAACTAAAAGCTGACCGCCTGTCTCTCTCTCACAATTCATAAAGTTTTCACAGACGCCTCTCTCTCTCTCTCTCTCTCTCTCTCTCTCTCTCTCTCTCTCACTATGATATAGATGACGGGATTTCGACGCCGACAACAATCTCTCGCTCTCGCTCTCTCTTTCTCTCTCGCTCTCTCTTAATTTCTCTCACTCCCACTCTCTCTTTCACCTCTTCATTGGCATATCGCCTCCTTTTCCACCGTAATCAATCCAGTCATTTCGACTACTTCTAAGCTGTGGATCTCAGTCACGTTGACTCCCCCTCCTCCGACACCGAACTTATCTAAACCCTAGCTATCCAGAAGATGGAGGACGTTATTCATCGCATCGTCGTGCGTCGCTCTACCCCTGATTGACTCCCCTTCCTCCCAGGTTCCTCATATTAGGTCCCTCCTCGACAAAACACGTACGACATCGCTTAAATTGGCTGGGTGATAGGCGGCGCCTAGGCTGACTACGTGGCAATTTTTCATGGTGGCAATTTTTTGTCCAATTTAGCCCTAGTCGCGGCGTTTAGAGGGCGCCTAAAGCCTAGTTGTGGCGTTTGGGTGGGGGGGCCTAGTGCCTAAGCGGGCGCCTAGAGCCTAGTCGCGGCGTTTGGGGGGGGCCTAGCGCCTAGGCGGGGCCTAGGCGGACGCCTAGAACGATTTTTCGAACACTGCAAAATACACCCCCTCTTATTTTATTAAAAAAATATCATTAATTAAAAAGACGTTCTTGCCCTTAGGTTGAGATATAGGTATTGTTTGGCTAGGGTTGGCAGAACAATACCAACCCCAAATTTGCCTTCAATTTGCAAACTTGAGTTTTGGAATCCGTGCCCTGTGTGTTTTTGGATTCGTGGATTGTCCCGCTTTTTCGTCTAACCTTTTCTGGATTTTGCAAGAAATACACATATTAATTCCACTGATCAATCGGTCTATATATCCTTACATTACAGTTAATCCTTTGACGACGGCCTTAAGAATGTTGCAAAGTCATGGTTCTCTACAGTTCTTCCTTTTATTCCAAGTTATTGATAGTCCAGTAGTCATGGATCTACGTCCAAAAATAAGACATCCTAAATTTCAAAAGGTACTCATTTTTGCCTTTCACTCATTCGTTTACTCATTTCCTTTTAGCTACACAAGATATCTTGTTCTTTTAGTGTTAACCTTGTCATGGTGAAAGGGTATGCGAGAAGTATGCTACAGCTAAAACCAATTGAGTAGCCACCACATTTGAAGTTTGTCACTTGAAAATTAGCAAAAACATTAACATAAATCAGCACTGCAATACCACTTTCGCCACCAACTGCAGTTAATCAAAGTGTGCATATATGAGTTATTCCCGAGCATAGAATCACCATAGCATTGCCAAAAGTAACTAGCTAGAAAATTACTTGAGATCGATGTCAAAAGGTTGTTGGAGTTCACCACAAAGCTGGTAGATGTCAAAAGGTTGCCGGAGTTCACCACAATGGTTGTTGGAGTTCACTACATCTGCTCACTTCTGAATTGTGGGTTGCGTTACATTATCATCCTAAGAGCTGAAGTTTAATGATTATTGGTCGAGTTTTCTATATGGTATTTAGCTTTATTGTGGACTTGATTTTGTTGTTTATTTTTACCTTATTTATACTATGCTTTAGGTTTGAATTGAGCTTGTTCAAGCTCCATTTTGCTTGTGTTGAACATGGTTTTTGATGCAAGCGAAACTGCAAAACTTAGTTCGGCAGGAAGATATATGCCAATCACAAAATATATCCACTTTTCTACTCTGTCGTATTCATAGGGATCTTTGGTGTATTTGTTGGATAATCTGGAATGATTTTGTTTACTAAATATCATTTCACAAGTCGACCGAGTTTATAATGGAGAAGACATAGGGAATATCATTCGACAATTCTACAGCAAACCAGCTTTCTTCAGAGCATCCTCAAAGTCTTTATCACTTTTCCATGAAGGCACCTGCAATTCAAAAAGATACAGCACGAAAGCAATTAGATGTAGACTCGAGCTACCGCACTAAACTCACCCTCCATCCCAAGTCCCTTTTAGAAGGTCATTAAAATAGCCTCATGTGGCTATCCATGTGTCCTTTGCAATGTCCCACTTAGAATTACTCATTTAGTGTTATTACTCAAGTGTAGTAATGTAATTCTCAAGATATGATGTTCATCGTATTTGTAAAGTGTTGTAATGTAATTCTCAACATATATGTTCGACTTTCAAACACAGGACTTTCCAAAAGGAATAAAAGATCAAATGAGGTATGATATACTTTTCAAATTTACTCTTACCATGATTCGGACGACTAACAAAATAAAGTCTAAATATACAACATTAAAAAGAGTAACAAACTGAAACCATGGCCAAACATGGAAATTCATAATAACATATAAAGCGAATTCTAAATGGCCCTAATGTGGGGTGTTAACAAGTGGTATTGTAACTGAAAGCATACAGGCTACAAATGTGTATATCTTACTATAGGTTCTGAACTTCCCTAACTATGATGGACATTTGGGAATAGAATCAGTTAGTGTTGTACCTCGGCCACTGGGCAGTCAAAATGCTTCTCGATCTTCTCCATAATCATGTGATCCCTCTCGCTGCACAACAAGTTGAACACAGCACCTGCCAAATTGCACAAAAACTTGTAAGCAACTATAATTCTGACAACTACAAGTAACAACAAAACATGTGGGCCCTAAAGGTTATTATTACAAGAGCCAAGAAGACCCATGTGCCCCAACAGATTATTGAATGAAAGAAGACAAACAGGCAAGTACTGAAGAGCCTAATGGTAAAAACAGATACATGCAATTCACCACCCAGGATTTTAACTAGAAATTCTATTCCTCGAGGAAATTTCATTGTTTAGCCTGCAATTTCCTTTAGAGAAGGGAGATGGCCCACTTTCGAGCACAATTTGGTCCATCAATTTACCCAAGTGTCGTTAATCAACCTAAAGTCACAAATGCAGTTGCTCATCATAGTGTGTATCAGTCTACACATCAAAGAAACTATACATTGCAAGCTTTTACACAACATTACAACCCACCCCTGTACGGAAAGGGGATAGACTGCCATCTAACAGAGTTTCAGACGAGCAATGCTACAAACACTAAAAACCGGAGTCAGCACAATACAGGTGCTAACTTTGGAAAAACACAAGCATTAATTCTATGTATTTATGCATATCTATTTTTGTTAGCTTCAACATTAGGCCAGTTTCCAATCCATCCTTCATTATGGTTTCAGAGAATGAGACAAGGTATGATTAACAACGACACTTACTATTCAAACCTCAAATTTATAAATCCATGAGGTCAGACGTTACTATTTGACACGCATGTTCAAGAGCACTGCAGATCACTTGTATAGTTGTACAGCAAGGGTTGCATAATTTTAACAACGAACTTAAATATTTTAAATTGAAACTACATTTCCTGTCAAACAGTTTTTAAAAGAATAACACACACATTGTCGCTTGCTCGTCAACATTCCGGCCCTAGTAAAGCCATAATTAATTTAGAGATGATGGAGTACTATAGAATTTCCTATGACAGAATACCTGAATAAAATTTTGATTGGTATGATCAACTTCAAATAAGTGAATTTCACTTTAATTTTCCTTCTACATCCAATTCACTCAGCTAATCACCTTATATAATCAACATCACACCCCCCCACCCAAAAAAAAAAAAAACCAAATCCTCCGTTGCCGCACTAGGGAGGGGGGTTTTTGTTTTGGGGGGTGGGGGGAGAACATTTTCTAGTCCTATTCCTACTCAGTTAAGAAGAATCTGCAGAAAAACATCAATTCTTATGCCGAGTGGCTGTTGAAAAGTTGCAAGTAATAGACATGCGCAGCCCAAGCCTATCATTTTATTTCATTGCTGTAAATTCTTTAAGAAGAAGTGATAATAGGCTACACACACTAGGGATAGCCTTCCCCTTCCCCAAATCCTCCCCACCCTGATAAACGGCAATGCCAGACTCGATTTCCCAACCTCCAATGTGGAAGGATGGTACATGACTGATGCCCAAGTCTATCATAACACAGTGAGTTTCTGAAAGAAAACATAGCAGAGTACGAAATGTAAGGGAGAGCACTGACTTGCATATTAAGAAGATGGGAGAAACTCAGGTACTTAAGAATCGTGTATAGACCAATCGCAGATGCTTGGTTAACCATAATCCCAATTATCAAGCAATGTGGACCTAAAAGCTATGAATCGATATTAATGCAGGATTGGTCCTATGCTTTGAAATATAAATACACCTTCTCTAAACCAGATAACTTTTGCTCTCCAAGCTGAGCCAGTTTGTGCAATAAGTGCATATAAGGATAAAGTGCAAGTGTTTTTTATTGCACTGCCATCACAATCTATATGAGGCAAGAAGATGATCCAACTCCTTGCATGTCAATGAAAAGCTATTGGACATCCAATCTCAAGGACATAAGGTGGAGCATAGTTGCAAATTTTGATTCCTAAACATAGCTAAATACGCTAGGCATAGATCTCAGTTTTTTTCAACAAAAGTCATGTGCATTCAGAAGAAAATGCATATTGAGCCTTAGAGGTCTTAAACTCCAGTCATTCTCCCAAAGAACAAGAAATATAACTGCAAAAATATGAGTGAGAGAAAAGCAATAACAAAACCATAAAGTCAAAAAGCTTACCCTTGCGGCCAAATCTTCCAGCTCTACCTACTCGATGCAAGTACACCTCGGTATCTGGCTCTGTCGGAGTATTATATACCACTGGGAGATCAAAATTTACGACCAAATTCACCTAATGATGAAACCATATTCAAGATGTTAATCATTTGAAGGACGAAGGAAAAAATCAGGAAGCAACGGTTTAAGGGTTAAGCACCTGTGCTTGGTCAAAACCTCGAGCAAGAAGATCAGTTGAAATTAGAACTTGGGTCAACCCATCTTTGAATTCATTGACTATCTTGTCCCTATCTTTTTGTCTGAGGGCACCTTGAATAGTCGTAACCTCATAGCCATATTCAACAAGTGCTCTATGTAACATGGATGCACTATTCCTTGTTCTGACAAATATAATCGTTTGCCCAACCTTCTGTCCTAACTCAAAAATTTTGTCCTTGATCACCGTAATCTTTGAAAGTTCATCAGGGCAACTCACTTTATACTGTTTCACCGAATCCAAAGACAATTCTTCTTTTTTCACAAACAATTGATTGTAATCTCTTACAAAGAGTTCTTTCACAATCTTCGAGACAAACGCCCTGACAGTATCATCAAAAGTGGCAGAGAACAAAAGCACCTGGTAACCATTCCACAGAAAAGATGATGTCAATTTTGGCTGATGTAAGAAAAAGAAAAGGAAAGGAAAAGGAAAGGGGAAAAAAAAAGACTCGACAGCTTCAACCAACAGGATCCCCATAAGAATCGCGACACAATTCTAATCAGCTCAATATTAAATATCACAATAGACACAAAGAAAGACGTACACAGCATTAGAACAAGATACGAATCACCAAGCTGGAAACGTTAACAATCAATAATACATCAAGACTAGAGTCTACAAGATTTTTGAAAATAAAGTATATAACAGGCCAACCTTAAGAAAAATACTCACCCTCCTCTTCAGTGCATTCTTTACGTTACTTTTTGTTTTCATGTGGCAGATGAAGGGAGGGAAAGAAACCTATTCTTTACAGGAAAATATTCAACTACATCTTAGAAAAGATGACATTATCATACACCAAACAAAATTTACGATTCTGAATGAAAAACAGAATTTTCAACAACTGAAACACTAGACCCGTAACATACCAAGATAATGCATTTTCACAGTTATATACAGATAATAAAATATCACCAAGAGAAACATCTGCCATACCAAGACGGATGAAAAGAGAAAAAATCTATCATTCAACATCATGAAGACTACACATTCTGCTCTTCCCAAACCCAGCACAAAAAAGAGGGAAAGCATTAAATCTTTCAGTTCTATCATGAAAACTTGAACCGGAGAAAGTTATCAGCGCAACAATGCAAGAGGTTGGAAGAGTTGTTAGAGTAAAGCTTATCAATATTTAAAAGGAAGGCATAACCCCCAAGCTACCTAAAATTTTAAAAGGAACAAAAAACTGAAAAAGGAAGACGCTCTTCAAAATTTAAACCAAGCTTACTAGGCTTTTTCTTTGTGCGTGTGAGCTCTTTTATATTTTCTTTCTTTTGAGTGGTTGGGTTGGGTGGGGGTGGTAAAAAGCCACCAATTTTTAAAACATCAAACCCTTCTGATTGAAGGACCCTTTTATTTCTCAGGTTTAAATAGTTTATTACTCCTAAGATAAAGAGGATACAAGATAAACCTCCTAAATCTTTTATGCTAGAACATTAGGATCAGCAGATACGCAAGACAAAAAATTTCCTCAGTCTTAATGAATGAAAACTACCTCCTCTGGTTCATAAGGTAACAGAATAAATCTTCAAAGAAATTAGAACACAGTAAACAGAGTAGATAAACCAATACGCAGAGTAAATACCATAGGCGCACACCAATCAGCATGGACTTCAAAACAAGATAACAAACCTGGCAATCAGGACTCCATTTAACAATTTCCTTCATTATCCTTAAAGAGTCTTCTTTAAAACCACCCTACACACAAAAAACAAAACAAAAAAAGAGATGAGAAATCAAAAGCTATAAGAAAGCACCAAACAGAGATTATTCTGATGCTGTTAGCTGATCAAAAGTTGTAACAAAGCAACAATAAAGAATATTCCAAGGCTGCTAGCTGTATCGTTTGAATCATATGTAGACACTATGTATAGAGGAACTCGCATGCATAAATGTCAAATTGGCCAGCAACCTGTAGTAGGACAATAAATGCAAGACAACCAAGCCCAAGTTCCCTGTCACTTACTTGGATAAGTGATTTGATTGAAGCATCAAGATGTTGAATCTAATATCTTACGAATTAGGGGGACAGCTTGATAGGAAAAAAATTGGGCACCAATGTATGTACATATTCATCTTTCAAAAAATAGGGAGGTATAATATACTGACACATAATTGGCATCATCTTAATGTTAATAGTATATAGTCAATGGTATCTGAAAACTATTTAGCATTAGTCAATTCTATATGCCAGTGTCGTTTGCTTGATCCTCATTCCCATCTGTTTTCCCTCGGACAGTCGGATATCGCTACACACACAAATCAGTTACGGAGCTATGAAAAAAAAGAGATGACTGCATCTTCAATTTCACGAGGTTCAAAGATGATTGAACCGAAAAAGGCACAAGAAACCTCCCCCCCGCCAAAAAAATAAAAAATGAAAACGAAAGAAAAGAAAAAACTAAAACTAAAGGCAGAGACTGCTACAAGGGGATAATTGATGCAGGCTGAAGCATAATGGTATAAGCCTACCTAATGCCGCCATATCCTATGTAAACCAGGGCTCCTATGAAAAGTTAACAGTTTACTTTCTAGCATAATCAAAAGCTGACCCTCATAGTATATTCTTTCTAGCCAGTAGCCAACCTACTCATGCCCAAAAGCGTCATTGACCCCTGAACTTTTGAAAAGTTAACAGTTTACCCCTTCGAGCTATATGTGGATCGTAAATTGTGAGATTGGATCTAATGAATCTCAACTAAATAACTTGCAGTTACTTGAGCCTATACAACATGATAACAAAGCAAAGAGAAGCAAAAGCAAATAAACGTACAATACTCTAATAAACAAAAGAAAGGTAAAGTCAAGAGTCAATATCACCTCTGCCAACATATGATCTGCCTCATCAAATACAAGAACCTTCATCTGACTCATGCCCAGTTTCCTCGCTGTCATCCATTTATTTATTGTACCAGGTGTGCCGATCACTACTTGTGCAGTAACTGGTGGCCGCTTAGAAACTGGCACGTAATTGCTCGGGTCCGGTGGAAGAGCTAATTCTGATGTTATACCTGTAAACTTTCCCATCTTGCGTAAAACTTCCATATTCTGCAACATTGTTAAAACAACCACGAATTACGTCATGAATTCAGACTCCACAGAACAAGAAAGTACTGCATTCAAGATATGTCCAACTCACTAAACCTTTTTGAGTCTTCACACTCGGTTTATCTAGCATCTTCCTAAACAACTGCTGCTTCCCCCCACGGAAAAAAAAAAAAAAAAAAATGTATTCTTGGATTTGGCAAAAGCTCCTTGAAAATATGCAATTGCTACCTTTCTCAATAGAAAGCCTAATCTTTCCCCAAAATTCAAAATCAAAATAAAAAATCATGCCAACAAACAAGTCCAAAAATCATATGCATGTAAAAGATGAAGCACAACAGGGAATATGTGAATATACATATCAATGCTCAACTATGCAGGAATAACTAAGAGGAACCTGAATAGAAAGAAGAGAGAATGCAACTCAACATGAATCTAAGAATCATTAAGCTGTGTCTGCTTTCAAAACATAAGGTGAAATATTTACTCTCTCATCTTCTAATCAACATTCCCATTATCTTTATTCAATATTGGTCATAAACTTACAGTAAGCCAAAAATATAGATACAGAATCATTTGGGAGGAGTCAAAGCCCGGATATTTTATGTTGAGATACCTAGACTTATGACCTATTTGCTAGAACTGAAACTTAAGCTACGATAATTGAAATCTCACTTTTGAGTGTTGAATACTTTAAGCTATTAACTAAAGCTGAATACTATAAATTACTTGATGATAAAGAAAATTGACATATGAATACAACCAATTTTACATTATTGCCCAAAATAGTCTTACATTTGATTTTCTAAACCACTCCAATCAACTTTGATACTAAATACTCGATATGCCTAAAAACCAAAAGCATTTGAATAGAAATCTTCCCCAAATAATCAATTTTAACAATGCAGATTGTTTTCTTGAAAATCATCATTTGAAATGATAGTTTTATTACGAATAAAAGCTATCGTTAACCTCCGTCCCAAAATACTTCTTGTTTAGGCAAAGTTTTTTTGTCCCAAAATAATTATCATGGATTTCAAGAAACATTTGCCCATAGTTTCCAAAAATTGCCCTTATTTATTACTCTCATTAAGGAGGGTCGGTAAGAAGAACGAAAAAAAGTACTCCTACAATAATTGAACTTAAATGAGGGTTCATCAAGACTCCTTAATCTGTGTGCAAATTGCTAAAACAACAATTATTTTGGGATAGAGGTTGTAGAAATTTGCAATAGTAAAATCCTTAAGCCAATAAAACTGTAACTATCAACATCAGTGAACACAGAACCCTCATGTTAAGTTCAGTATCCACTTGCTGGCAATAAATTTTTTGGACAATGCACATGGTATTTAGATTGTTCTGATGTTGTTTGAGTACCATCTAACAATTTACTAGTAAATAAAATCTTACTGAGAACGATAACATGCACATGATTCTTAATTTTCTCATGAATCTTACTGTCCCTATTTTAACTTTTTCTCCTTAAGACATAAATACTTATTCAAATAGGATGTTTCTGTAATCACAGCCCATCAAAATTGCATAAGTTTTAGTTCCTAGCGCAATAATCCCATACAGCATTGAGTATACTCTGCCATGGCAGCACAATTTTCATACCTAATTGACTCTGGGACAATCTTAATGTTCAAATAAGAACCAATAAATGAATTAAGTGAGTTTAACCCCACACCCGTCAATTTTCAGTGTGGCCTCAAATATCATCTTCAAAATAAACTTGTATAGACCATTTTTTTAAATGGATGTAGTATATTTTTTCCAGAAAAGAATGACCATGAAAGGAAGTTGAAAATTGCTTCTTCCATTGGACAAGATTAGGCCAGAACAGATCCCACCACCGCATAAGTTCAGCCGCCTTGCACTTTCTACACGGCTATCATTGCAATCTTAAAGAAATTTCCAAAGAAGACGATCAGTCTCTTGAAGCTCCATGGGGAGGTGCATTTTTGAAACTGTTGTCAAGTCATTTGATTGATGAACAAAACTATGAGGCGTTCTTGGGGAGAGAGAAACATCGATTTAGAACAGGCTGGGGGTAACATGGTTGGTCTGAGTAAAAATACCAAAGGTGTATCACTAAATAAATTCAGTTTTGAGCTCTTAATTAGTTTATCAAACACATCATTACTCTTTCTATAAATCAACCTTTACTCTTTTTACAAATCAACCAAAAAAGTAGTTTCTTTTATGCATACAGGAAACAAATTCCAAAAGATGACATCTATTTAGGTTTCAAACTCATATTAAACAAATGCATATTAAACAAAAATAATAATAATAAATAAATACAAATGATTTATAAACTAACCTGGATGGCCAATTCTCTGGTAGGGCAAATACAGAGTGCCTGAGGCGCACTAAATTTTGAATCGATACGGCTCAACATTCCAAGGACGAAACATGTAGTCTTTCCGGATCCATTGTGTGCTTGGGCGATCAAATTTTTGTGTGGATGTGTCAAAATCATAGGCAAACTAATAGCTTGTATCTTGGCTGGCCTCTCAAATTTCATCTCAAGGTATATTCCTTTCAATAATTCTTCGGATAAATTCAAATCCTCAAACCTCTTCGCAGATGGCGTCTCTCCTGAAGTAACCTAGAAAATCACATAGAACCCTAATTAGAGTCCCAAATCACATAGAACCCTAATTAGAGTCCCAAATCACATAGTGAGCGTGTTTGTGCTTGAGAATTTACAGCTTTGATGTTGCAGTCTTCAATTGCTAAAGAGCCGATGATTTCATCTATGGACTTATTTCCAGCAACTTTTGGCTCATCGTCTACTTCGTCAGCCATGTTATCGAACCGCCTTACCACGACGTCGGCCATGTTATCGAACAGCCTAACCACGAGTCACGCAGAATGCAAACGTACTGGAGGAATCGCTGGACGAAACAATGGAGAAACTGAGAAACCAGAATCTCTTTTCTCTGTGTTGTATTATTCGTACGTAACCTGGGTTTATACACACAAAGTAGTCCTATATTCGGTAGGAAGCCTGGGTTTATATACACAAAGTAGTCCTATTCCTCCTCTAAGTCTGCAATGGGCTGGGCTGGGCTGGGTTGGCCGGGCCGGGCCGGGCCGGGCCGGTCCTGTGTAACCCACCAGGCCTACATTTAAAATTGGGCTGGGCTGGCCCTAATTTTTCTAGGGTCTAATAAAAGTGAAGTCCATCCCAACCCACCACAGCCAATCGGGCCAGAAAGCCCTAATTGGAAGGGGTACATGGGTCGGCGCCAAGCACTGACATATGTGAAGTGTACTGGACTCCGCAAGATTTGTAAGTGTCCTGCTCTCGGTATTTTTGCGGAGAAGTTTCTAGAATTTAAGTAGAGTAATGTGTAGGAAAATAAAAGTTTTGGTTCTAAGTTTTGTATTTGTCGTCATACAAGGCAGATTAGTGTAAAAAATATCTAGATTCTTACATGTCAAAAATATTTCCTGAATTTAAAGTTTTGTTAGTCATTTAGACCGGACTTTCCAAATTCACATTGTAACCAAACAAACAGGTTCTGCAGTAAAACAAGCACTCCCTTTCCTTTACCTTGAAAATTGAAGTAAAAGTGTAATAACCGAGCATCTCATTAACATGTTAATCATATAATTATGTGCATGCATTGTTAATTTGATTATCGTGGTTCATGATTAAGATTTGATGAGTCGTAAACTCATGATTTTATGTTTCGGTATGTTACTTTCTTGCATTGTTTCGTAGCATAATTTGAACCGAGATGAAATAGATGAACCATGATACTTTGAACCTAGATATACTTTATGTTATATAGGTTTCATGTTGTTAAATCATGCTTTGAAAAAGTGGTATACGTTGTGTTAATTCGAAGTTACAAAACGAAGAAGTTGTTGACATTGTTTTCGATTTCATAAATTTTCTCGTGACTTTAAATCGATCCGAGGATGATATCGAACCTTTAAGGACATCCTTTGATGTGTTATAAGTGTTGTACAATCATACCTAGGGGTGCACGAGCGATCGAATCGAGAAAACGGAGCGAAACGAAAAAATTGGACCAGGATGTGAACAGTGCGTGCGCCCTAGCGCGCCTGCTATGGATAGATTGCACAGTTTTGGTCAAATTTCAACGAGGGAAACTAGTGATTAGAAAGATGACAAAAAGGGGTTTGAATCTAGGTACAATGATTAAAAGATATTATAGAAATGAACACAAAGAGTTTTGTTAACTAGGGAAAGCCCTTGAACAACTTGTTCGCCGGCACAAAACCCCGGGAGGTTTAGGAACCTGCCTTGACCAAATGATATATTAATCAGGTTGAAATACAAGACTAAGAGCATATGCCAGGGAGCTTAAGCTAGTGAGAATGTGTGTGTAAAATACATGTGTTCCTCCCTTTTTATACCTCGAATACAAAGAAACAATAAGCCTAGAATATAGGAAATTAGTTATAGTTGTTGAGGTATTCTCGCCACAATGTTGGTTGAAGAGATAGGGATCCTTTGCTGGCCTTGTTGATGAGAAAACGTTTGTTGACTCAGTCTCCTTTATCTCGTTGACATATTTCCCAAAAATAGGTTATAACGTAACATAATTCAACCCGCAAAAAATGTCAAGATGCAGTAGGAGAACTCAAGTTGTTAGTATCAAGATGATATATGTAAGTTGTAAACAAGTTGACTTAAAATGTAGGCCCAACAATTGCCCCCAAACTTTTTAAATTTTCAAAAGAATATAAAGAGACAAAAATTTAAAAAGTTTGCCAAAAATTGACAACGTACGGCAGTTATTAATGCTAAAGGTACTGATGGGACGGTTTTTGAGACTTCCCAAGGCAAAAAGGTTACTATAGCGTTTTCAAATATACAACTGCTCACAACTTCCTTCGTGAAATAACCAGAACCTTCTCCAACCCTTTCTCTCTCAGACTTGCATACCAAAAAGGTTTCTTTCCGGAGAGGTACCAGTGAAGACCGTGTGGAGGAGAAAAACAAAGTAACAATTCCGGTGAGTTTCTCGTATTCTTCTCAATTCCTTGTTTGCTATTTTTCTCAAGTTGCAAAAAGATGGGAAAAAAGAAGATATGCATAATCGAAAGCGAAGAGGGTTTACCGAGGGTTTTTCAACCCGTAATCTATTAAAAGAACCCGAGAAAGAAAAATGTTCAATTTCAAGCAGATCGGAAGTTGTTAAGAAAAACCACGCCTTGCCCCTTGAAGCCGTTTTATTCACCCATCCTTCCCTTACCTCCGAATGCTACTCCCCTGAGTGGGTATGTCTTCCCGAATACCCTTTCACTATCGGCCTTAAATTCCCATTCCCTGTCATAATCACTGTGTTTTTGCTTCTACGAAGTTAAATTACGCCCAACTCATGCCACAGGGTTGGCGATGCCTTCAAACCCTAGTTAGACTACGGGATGAAATAGGATTGGTTGTAGACTTAGAGGAATTTGCTTACACTACTGAGATAAGAGGTTTTGGCCTGGAAGATTTTGCTTTAGGGTAAAAGTGGGGTGAGCCCATTCGATCTCTAACAATGACCCTGCTGATCGGGGGTGGAGAAATCGTTTCTTCTTTGTTAGAAAAGACAGCCTGAGTCAAGAGGCTGGTGTAATTCAAAAATGGAGGTCTCAAGGTAGAGGGAATTTTTCCTCTAATTTTACTCAATTACAAAAAGTCTTTTATACATCTTAATCCTTAACAATTTGAATTTCCTTTGTAGAAGTTGCCAAACTAAGTGTCCTATTTCCGGAACAAGCAGATACTGAGGCTAATGTGAAGAGGATATTTGAGTTAAACCCTGCCATCAGGTCTTTTAAGGCATTCCCCGTTTTGTTTTCCCCGGAAAGGATTGAAGAAGAGTCCCCAGCAGAACCTGTCAAGATGTCCACAGGTTTGGTCCAAGTTCTTGCCCATCTGCGATTCGTTCTGTCTCTCCAAGTTTTCCTAACTCCTTGTCTTCTATTACAAAGAACCACTCGCTCAAAGCACTCGTCAAGACCGCCGACTTGCTTGCCGGGCAAAGGCAAGAAGGTCCTCACGGAAAGACAATAAGCTCCCCCCTCCAGTATCTATGGCTTCCAGTTCCGTCTCAAAGAACAAAGATGAATCAAAGAAAAGGAAGCTAGTGGAGTCTGAAGATACTGATGCAAGCAATGTTCTGGATGGCGAAAAAACAAGGGAAAAGTTTGTCGTGGTAATGAAGGATTTTGCAGATAAGGTAATAATGTGTACACCTTGAACTACGTACCAAAGGATTTTATAAAGTACTAATACTCTCTCTTACACAGCTCTCGGATATAATGACTCCTATCATGGATCAAGTTGCCATTTTGAAAATCAAGGCGGCTAGGAGCAGTGTTGAGGCCGAAGAGGCACGAAAGGAGGTGAAGGTGAGTGCTGGAGAGATAAGCAAGTTGAAGAAGGAAGTTAAAATGCAGAGTAATGAAATAGTGAAGTTAAGGAAGGAATTGGCGGATGTTTGTCGAGAGGATGAAGGAGAACGAGGCTCACGTCAAGGAGCTTGAAGTCGCCGAGAGGATTTCAAATTTAATGCCACCAAGGCGCTGCTCGAGACCAGGATTCAGATGATGGAGGAACTGAAGAGTGGACACGCTGTGCACTGGGACCTTGAGGAAGAAAGAAAGACCTTGGAGGATTTTATCAGTGAACCAGTGGATGCGGAGGAGGTAAATTCTCCAGCCTTGGAGGAGTTGATTGAGGATGCAAACAAAGTGCTGAGCAGCATGGTGGGGAAACAAATTGAAGGCGACAATCAAGAAAAGGAGACAGACGTAACACCGATGGCAGTAGGCCAGAATGTTGAGAAAGTTTGAATATTTTAGGGGATTTGGAGGGTAACACAAACAATTTATGCTTTTATTCGTTTGGTCATGTAATCTGCTCATAAGAGCGCAAACAATCTATTTAGGGGTACTAGGTTGGTCTAGTACTCCATGCTTTTCATAGGTTGATAGGATTTGTTGGCTTAACCAACTCATCCACTAATCTTGGGAATATTCGAACCTTCGAAGTAATCCAGGTTTCTTTTAGAAACACTTGCTTGTCTTAGTAGATAAAATGTTTAATAGTTTAAGCAGTAGGTAACATGTTAATGTTACAACCAATAGTCACATCTTGAATAGATGTGAAATCGTGCGCACGGGCGAAGGTGTAGAAACCTTAACTCTTTAGAAAAGATGTAAATCTTTTAACCAAAATGTACCTTTGATCAGAGGTAAGTCGTTTGAAGAGATAGAACAAGTATCGGCCGTCTGGCGTGTCAACATGTTCCATCCTCTCCAGCTAAAGTCACAACATGTTGGAGCCGTCTGGCGTGTTCACATGTTGGACTTCTTCGTCTCAGTCTGAACATGTTGGAGCCGCTGGCGTGTTCACATGTTCAGCTGCTCCATGTTAGGTCTCAACATGTTGGAGCCGTCGGCGTTTTAACATGTTGATCCTACTCCGCTTGTATACCTTGCAAAACAAATTCATGTTAGGATTGGGTGTTAGCATAGCCAACACCCCTCCGATGCTTAAGTTAGTAAGGGTTTCCAATAAAATTGAGAATTGAAATACATAAATGAACTTGACATAAATTAACTCATACCTGACAAGTCTAGTTGTTAACTACTTGACTTACATAAAATAGAGCTTTAAATGAATGGCATTCCAACTCCTAGGGATCCTGTCTCCACTTGGGGTTGACAACCAGTATGCACCTTTGCCAGCTTCAGCATCAATGAGATATGGTCCCTCCCACTTGGGAGCCAATTTACCCGCATTCGGTTCTCGGTATTTTGAAATACTTTTCTTAAAACTAAATCACCAACCTGGAACCTTCTTATTCTGACATTCTTGTTGTAGGATCTAGCAATCCGTTGTTGATAGGCTGCCATCCTTATCTTGGCTAAATCCCTGATCTCATCAATTGTATCTAGATCTTGGGTTAACAAGATGTTATTTTCATCTTGAGTTAATAAACCATACCTTCTTTGTTGGGATTGTTACCTCGACCGGAATTACACTTCGCTCCAAACACCAAAGAATATGGAGTTCTACTGTGGCCCCTTTTGTAGTCGTTCTGCGCCCAAAGTACAAGTGGTAATTCTTCAGCCCACTTTCCTTTCTTTTGATCTAGGCGTTTCTTCAAGTTGTTGACAATCAACTTGTTGCTTGACTCAGCTTGACCATTGGCTTGAGGATGGACTGGTGTGGATGTGATCGCCTTGATGCCCCAACGAGCACAAAAATCTCCGTCTTTTTACTTATGAATTGGGATCCATTATCACATATGATCTCGATGGTACACCGAACCGCTAATAATATTCTTCTTTAAAAATGAAACTACCTCTTTGTCTCTTACTTGCACATAGGCCTCGCCTCGATCCATTTTGAGAAATAGTCGGTCATTGCTAACATGAACACTTTGCCTCCAGGAGCCTTAGGCAACTTGCCCACAATATCCATGCCCCATTTCATGAAGGGCCAAGATGAAACAATAGAATGTAGAGGTTCGGCGGGTTGATGCAAGATGTTACCGTGCCTTTGGCGGGCGTCACATTTCGCACGTAGCTCATGGCATCTTGACGCATTGTTGGCCGTAATAACCAGTCTGAGAGCCTTTGATGCCAATGCTTTCCCACGGAATGATTTCCACATGTTCCTTCATGGATCTCGCTTAGCACGAGCTCAACTTGTTCATTGTCAATACATCTCAAATAGTGTCTGCGAAAGATTTCTTGAACAAGACATTATCTATTAAAACAAAAGTTGAAGTACGCATTTTAAAGGATCTAGCATTCTTAATATCGGGTGGAATAGTTCCAAGTTGAAGGAACTCAATTATAGGTTGGGTCCAAGATGGACTTGTAACTTGTGCCCCATTAGTGAGTCACTTCTTGAGTTTCTTCCACTTGGTCTATTACCGGTACTTAACATAAATAATGGGGATATTAGTATGCAACATAGATTTGCAAGTTGACCCCAAGTTGGCCGTGCATCCTTCGTATTCTCTTCTCTAGGGACCTGTTCCAATGAGAATGACAGAAATTTTGAAGCCAAAGCTTTAACATGTTGAAGATACAGAGTCATTTTGGAATGTTTAGCCACGTAGCTGCCATTGAAATGGTTAGCGAGCAATTGAGAATCAACATATACATTTATATGAGTAATATTTAAACTTAAAGCAGTAGTTAAACCCATGATTAAAGCCTCATACTCAGCTTCATTATTCGTCGCATTGAATTCACAAGATATAGCTTGAGGTATGATATCACCTTGGGGGACTTCAATTCCCAAGCCAATTCCTTTGGAATTTGAAGCTCCATCGTATAAAGTGTCCAAAATCTAGGAGTTGTTTTTCCTTCAAGCTGTTGAACCTCTTGTTCTACCTCAGGTTGCAGATTTGGACTAAAGTCTGCTACGAAATCAGCTAGAGCTTGAGATTTGATAGCTGTTCTGGGCTCATATGAAATGTCATACGTGCTCAACTTGACCGACCACTTGGCTAATCTTCCTGACATCTCTGGAGTTCTCAACACACTTCTTATAGGATAATTAGTTCTAACAGTAATGGGATGTGTTTCAAAATAATGACGCAATTTTGTAGCGGCAGTAGTTAAAGCTAAAATTAATTTTTCAAGATGAGAGTACCTGGTTTCAGCATCTAGTAGAGACTTACTTACATAATACACAGGATGCTGTTCACCTTGAATTTCTTTCACTAACACCGCACTAACTGCATTCTCGGATACGGCTAAATATAAGTAGAGGCGCTCACCACGTTCTGGTTTGGCAAGCAGGGGTGACGTCATCAAGTATTCCTTAAGTTGTTTGAAGGCTGCCTCATGTTGATCAGTCCATTGGAATAGTTTATTTTTTCTTAACACTTCATAGAATAACCTGCACTTATCAGATGATTTAGATATAAATCTATTTAAGGCAGCTACTCTACCGTTAACCTTTGGACGTCTTTGATATTCTTGGGAGATTCCAAGTTGAGAATAGCTTTGATCTGTTCTGGACTAGCTTCTATTCCTCTCTTAGTCACCATATAGCCCAAGAACTTCCCTGCTTTAACACCGAAGTTGCACTTCGCTGGATTGAGTTTCATGTTGAAAGCTTTCAAGATGTTAAATGCTTCAGCAAGATGCTCCACGTGATCTTCAATATGCTTGGACTTTACTACCATATCATCTATGTAGACTTCCATCGTCTTGCCAAGTTGGTCTTTGAACATCTTGTTTACCAGTCTTTGATAAGTTGCCCCTGCATTCTTAAGACCAAATGGCATAGCAATATAACAATATATACCTTCTGGAGTCATAAAGGCCGTATCTTCTTGGTCTGAGGGCTCCATTTGAATTTGCTGAAATCCTGAGGATGCATCCATGAACGTCAAGATATCATGGCCAGCTGTCTCATCGACTAGAGAATCAATATGAGGAAGAGGAAATGGATCTTTCGGGCAGGCTTTGTTCAAGTCCGTGAAGTCCACGCATACTCGCCACTTGCCATTCTTCT